>JAECWI010000312.1:0-63796 GCA_018150345.1 Drosophila equinoxialis
TCATCGATGACATTTCTGAAAAAGTCATCGATGACATGCTAAAAGTCGGATGACATTTTTGAAAAAGTCATCGATTAAATTTCTAAAAAAAGTCATCAATGACTTTTTACAAATGTCATCGATGACATTTC
This sequence comes from Drosophila equinoxialis, assembly GCA_018150345.1. Lineage (NCBI taxonomy): Eukaryota > Metazoa > Arthropoda > Insecta > Diptera > Drosophilidae > Drosophila > Drosophila equinoxialis. The sequence goes on from JAECWI010000312.1 coordinate 132, forward strand.
TGAATAAGTCATCGATGACATTTCTAAAAAAGTCATCGATGATAATTCTAAAAAGTTGCTGACATTTCTAAAAATCCCATCGATGTTTTAATTTAAAGTCATCGATGACATTTCTAAAAAGTCATCGATGACATTTGTGACAAAGTCATCGATGACATTTTGGACAAAGTCATCGATTAAATTTCTAAAAAAGTCATCGATGACATTTCTAAAAAGTCATCGATGACATTTGTAAAAAAGTCATTGATGACATTTCTAAAAAAGGCATCGATAATATTTTTGAAAAAGTCATCGATGACATTTCTAAAAGTCGCTGACATTTCTGACATTTAAAAGTCATCGATGACATTTCTAAAAAAGTCATCGATGACATTTTTGAAAAGTCATTGATGACATTTTTGAAAAAAGTCATCGATGACATTTTCTAAAAAGTCATCGATGACATTTCTGAAAAGTCATCGATGACATTTTTCTAAAAAAGTCATCGATGACATTTCTCGAAAAAAGTCATCGATGACATTTCTAAAAAGTCATCGATGACATTTCTGAAAAGTCATCGATGACATTTCTAAAAAGTTGCTGACATTTCTAAAAGTCCCATCGATGACATTTCTGAAAAAGTCATCGATGACATTTCTAAAAAGTTGCTACATTTTAAAAAGTCATCGATGACATTTCTGAAAAAGTCATCGATGACATTTCTAAAAAAGTCATCGATGACATTTTTGAAAAAAAAGTCATCGATTTTACTAAAAATGTCATCGATTAAAAAGTCATCGATGACATTTCTAAAAAGTCATCGATGACATTTTTCTAAAAGTCATCGATGACATTTCTAAAAAAGTCATCGATGACATTTTTTGAAAAAGTCATCGATGACATTTTCAAAAAGTCATCGATGACATTTTTAGATGACTTTTAAAAAGTCATCGATGACATTTTTGGAAAAGTCATCGATGACATTTTTGAAAAAGTCATCGATTCGATTACATTTTTGAAAAAGTCATCGATGACATTTGTAAAAAGTCATTGATGACATTTTCTAAAAAGTCATCTGATGACATTTTTTAAGAAAGTCATCGATGACATTTCTGAAAAAGTCATCGATTATTCTTTAAAAAGTCATCGATGACATTTCTAAAAAAGTCATCGATGACATTTTTGAAAAAGTCATCGATGACATTTCTAAAAAGTCATCGATGACATTTTTAAAAAAGTCATCGATGACTTTTTATTTAAAAAGTCATCGATGACTTTTTTAAAAAGTCATCGATGACATTTTTTAGAAAAGTCATCGATGACTTTTTAGAAAAGTCATCGATGACTTTTTCCAAAAAATGTCATCGATGACTTTTTAAAAATGTCATCGATGACATTTTTAAAAATGTCATCGATGACTTTTTTAGAAATGTCATCGATGACTTTTTAAAATGTCATCGATGACTTTTTTAAAAAATGTCATCGATGACTTTTTCAGAAATGTCATCGATGACTTTTTTTAGAAATGTCATCGATGACTTTTTAGAAAATGTCATCGATGATTTCTGACTTTTTAGAAATGTCATCGATGACTTTTTAAAAATGTCATCGATGACTTTTTTAGAAATGTCATCGATGACATTTTTAGAAATGTCATCGATGACTTTTTAGAAATGTCATCGATGACTTTTTAGAAATGTCATCGATGACTTTTTAGAAAAATGTCATCGATGACTTTTTAGAAATGTCATCGATGACTTTTTTAGAAATGTCATCGATGACTTTTAAAAATGTCATCGATGACTTTTTCAGAAATGTCATCGATGACATTTTTAGAAAAGTCATCGATGACTTTTTTAGAAATGTCATCGATGACTTTTTCAGAAATGTCATCGATGACTTTTTCAGAAATGTCATCGATGACTTTTTAGAAATGTCATCGATGACTATTTTTAGAAATGTCATCGATGACTTTTTTAGAAATGTCATCGATGACTTTTTAGAAATGTCATCGATGCTTTTTAGAAATGTCATCGATGAATTTTTTAGAAATGTCATCGATGACTTTTTTAGAAATGTCATCGATGACTTTTTCAGAAATGTCATCGATGACCTTTTTAAAAATGTCATCGATGACTTTTTAGAAATGTCATCGATGACTTTTTTAGAAATGTCATCGATGACTTTTTTAGAAATGTCATCGATGACTTTTTTAGAAATGTCATCGATGAATTTTTTTAGAAATGTCATCGATGACTTTTTTAGAAATGTCATCGATGACTTTTTTAGAAATGTCATCGATGACTTTTTTAGAAATGTCATCGATGACTTTTTCAGAAATGTCATCGATGACCTTTTTAGAAATGTCATCGATGACTTTTATTTTAAATGTCATCGATGACTTTTTTAGGAAATGTCATCGATGACTTTTTAGAAATGTCATCGATGACTTTTTCAAAAATGTCATCGATGACTTTTTAGAAATGTCATCGATGACTTTTTTAGAAATGTCATCGATGACTTTTTTAGAAATGTCATCAATGACTTTTTAGAAATGTCATCGATGACTTTTTTCAGAAATGTCATCGATGACTTTTTTAGAAATGTCATCGATGACTTTTTTAGAAATGTCATCGATGACTTTTTTAGAAATGTCATCGATGACTTTTTTAGAAATGTCATCGATGACTTTTTAGAAATGTCATCGATGACTTTTTCAGAAATGTCATCGATGACTTTTTCAGAAATGTCATCGATGACTTTTTTAGAAAATGTCATCGATGACTTTTTCAGAAATGTCATCAATGACTTTTAGAAATGTCATCGATGACTTTTTCAGAAATGTCATCGATGAGATTTTAGAAATGTCAGCGATGACTTTTTTAGAAATGTCATCGATGACTTTTTTAGAAATGTCATCGATGACTTTTTTAGAAATGTCATCGATGACTTTTTAGAAATGTCATCGATGACTTTTTCAGAAATGTCATCGATGACTTTTTTAGAAATGTCATCAATTTTTCAGAAATGTCATCGATGACTTTTTTAGAAATGTCATCGATGACTTTTTCAGAAATGTCATCGATGACTTTTTAGAAATGTCATCGATGACTTTTTCAGAAATGTCATCGATGACTTTTTTAGAAATGTCATCGATGACTTTTTCAGAAATGTCATCGATGACTTTTTTAGAAATGTCATCGATGACTTTTTCAGAAATGTCATCGATGACTTTTAGAAAATGTCATCGATGACTTTTTAGAAATGTCATCGATGACTTTTTAGAAATGTCATCGATGATCTTTTTAGAAATGTCATCGATGACTTTTTAGAAATGTCATCGATGACTTTTTTTAGAAATGTCATCGATGACTTTTTTAGAAATGTCATCGATGACTTTTTAGAAATGTCATCGATGACTTTTTAGAAATGTCATCGATGACTTTTTTAGAAATGTCATCGATGACTTTTTTAGAAATGTCATCGATGACTTTTTAGAAATGTCATCGATGACTTTTTAGAAATGTCATCGATGACTTTTTTAGAAATGTCATCGATGACTTTTTTTTAGAAATGTCATCGATGACTTTTTTAGAAATGTCATCGATGACTTTTTTCAGAAATGTCATCGATGACTTTTTCAAAAATGTCATCGATGACTTTTTTAGAAATGTCATCGATGACTTTTTTAGAAATGTCATCGATGACTTTTTAGAAAATGTCATCGATGAGCTTTTTAGAAATGTCATCGATGACTTTTTCAGAAATGTCATCGATGACTTTTTTAAAAATGTCATCGATGACTTTTTTAGAAATGTCATCGATGACTTTTTAGAAATGTCATCGATGACTTTTTCAGAAATGTCATCGATGACTTTTTAGAAATGTCATCGATGACTTTTTCAAAAATGTCATCGATGACTTTTTCAGAAATGTCATCGATGCTTTTAGAAATGTCATCGATGACTTTTTCAGAAATGTCATCGATGACTTTTTTAGAAATGTCATCGATGACTTTTTAGAAATGTCATCGATGACTTTTTTAGAAATGTCATCGATGACTTTTTCAGAAATGTCATCGATGACTTTTTCAGAAATGTCATCGATGACATTTTTAGAAATGTCATCGATGACTTTTTAGAAATGTCATCGATGACTTTTTAGAAATGTCATCGATGACTTTTTTAGAAATGTCATCGATGACTTTTTTAGAAATGTCATCGATGACTTTTTCAAAAATGTCATCAATGACTTTTTCAAAAATGTCATCAATGACTTTTTTAGGAAATGTCATCGATGACTTTTTAAGAAATGTCATCGATGAGATTTTTTAGAAATTGTAGCAACTTTTTAGAATTGTCATCGATGACTTTTTCAAAAATGTTATCGATGCCTTTTTAGAAATGTCATCGATGACTTTTTTACAAATGTCATCGATGACTTTTCTAGAAATGTCATCGATGACTTTTTCAAAAATGTCATCGATGACTTTTTTAGAAATGTCATCAATGACTTTTTTAGAAATGTCATCGATGACTTTTTCAGAAATGTCATCGATAACTTTTTCAGAAAATGTCATCGATGACTTTTTTAGAAATGTCATCGATGACTTTTTTAGAAATGTCATCAATGACTTTTTAGAAATGTCATCGATGACTTTTTAGAAAAATGTCATCGATGACAATGTTTTTTTAGAAAATGTCATCGATGACTTTTAGAAAATGTCATCGATGACTTTTTAAGAAATGTCATCGATGACTTTTTTAGAAATGTCATCGATGACTTTTTAGAAATGTCATCGATGACTTTTTCAAAAATGTCATCGATGACTTTTTTAGAAATGTCATCGATGACTTTTTTAGAAATGTCATCGATGACTTTTTAAAAATGTCATCGATGACTTTTTAAAAATGTCATCGATGACTTTTTCAGAAATGTCATCGATGACTTTTTAGAAATGTCATCGATGACTTTTTCAGAAATGTCATCGATGAGATTTTTAGAAATGTAGCAACTTTTTAGAATTGTCATCGATGACTTTTTTACAAATGTCATCGATGACTTTTTCAGAAATGTCATCGATGACTTTTTCAGAAATGTCATCGATAAGACTTTTTAGAAATGTCATCGATGACTTTTTAGAATTGTCATCGATGACTTTTTTAAGAAATGTCATCGATGACTTTTTAGAATTTTAAAAATGTCATCGATGACTTTTTTAAAAATGTCATCGATGACTTTTTCAAAAATGTCATCAATGACTTTTTAGAAATGTCATCGATGACTTTTTAGAAATGTCATCGATGACTTTTTTAAAAATGTCATCGATGACTTTTTCAGAAATGTCATCGATGACTTTTTCAGAAATGTCATCGATGACTTTTTTCAAAAATGTCATCGATGACTTTTTCAGAAATGTCATCAATGACTTTTTTACAAATGTCATCGATGACTTTTCCAGAAATGTCATCGATGACTTTTTTCAAAAATGTCATCGATGACTTTTTTAGAAATGTCATCGATGACTTTTCCAGAAATGTCATCGATGACTTTTTCAAAAATGTCATCGATGACTTTTTTAGAAATGTCATCGATGACTTTTTTAAAATGTCATCGATGACTTTTCAGAAATGTCATCGATGACATTTCTGAAAAAAGTCATCGATGACATTTCCTAAAAATTCATCGATGACATTTTTGAAAAAGTCATTGATGACATTTTTGAAAAAGTCATTGATGACATTTTTGAAAAAAGTCATCGATGACATTTCTAAAAAGTCATCGATGACTTTTTAAAAAGTCATCGATGACATTTTTGAAAAAGTCATCGATGACATTTTTAAAAAGTCATCGATGACATTTTTAAAAAAGTCATCGATGACATTTTTGAAAAAGTCATCGATGACATTTCTGAAAAGTCATCGATGACATTTTAAAAAAGTCATTGATGACATTTTTAAAAAAGGCATCGATAACGATTTTTGAAAAAGTCATCGATGACAATTCTAAAAAGTTGCTACATTTCTAAAAAATCTCATCGATGACATTTCTTAAAAAGTCATCGATGACATTTCTAAAAAGTCATTGATGACATTTTTGAAAAAGTCATTGATGACATTTTTAAAAAAGTCATCGATGACATTTTTAAAAAGTCATCGATGACATTTCTAAAAAAGTCATCGATGACATTTTGAAAAAGTCATCGATGACATTTTAATTTTCGATGACATTTCTGAAAAAGTCATCGATGACATTTCTAAAAAGTCATCGATGACATTTCTAAAAAAGTCATCGATGACATTTTTGAAAAAGTCATCGATGACATTTCTGAAAAAGTCATCGATGACATTTCTAAAAAAGTCATCGATGACATTTCTAAAAAAGTCATCGATGACATTTTTGAAAAAGTCATCGATGACATTTGAAAAAGTCATCGATGACATTTTTGAAAAAGTCATCGATGACATTTCTGAAAAAGTCATTGATGACATTTTTGAAAAAGTCATCGATGACATTTTTGAAAAAGTCATCGATGACATTTCTAAAAAAGTCATTGATGACATTTCTAAAAAAGTCATCGATGACATTTTTGAAAAAGTCATCGATGACATTTCTAAAAAGTCATCGATGACATTTCTAAAAAAGTCATCGATGACATTTCTTAAAAAAGTCATCGATGACATTTTCTAAAAAAGTCATCGATGACATTTTCTAAAAGTACATTTTAAAAATCTATGACATTTTATCGATGACATTTCTAAAAGTCATCGATGACATTTTTGAAAAAGTCATCGATGACATTTTGAAAAAGTCATCGATGACATTTTTGAAAAAGTCATCGATGACATTTTGAAAAAGTCATCGATGACATTTCTAAAAAGTCATCGATGACATTTCTAAAAAAGTCATCGATGACATTTTTGAAAAAGTCATCGATGACATTTTTCTGAAAAAGGCATCGATGACATTTTTGAAAAAGTCATCGATGACATTGTCATTTCTAAAAATCTCATCGATGACATTTCTCAAAAAGTCATCGATGACATTTTCTAAAAAGTCATTGATGACATTTTTGAAAGAATCATCGATGACATTTTTAAAAAAGTCATCGATGACATTTCTGAAAAAGTCATCGATGACATTTTTAAAAAGTCATCGATGACATTTCTGGAAAAGTCATGCTGACATTTCTAAAAATGTCATCGATGACATTTCTGAAAAAGTCATCGATGACATTTCTGAAAAGTCATCGATGACATTTGTGAAAAAGTCATCGATTAAATTTCTAAAAAAGTCATCGATGACATTTCTAAAAGTTGCTACATTTCTAAAGAACTCATCGATGACATTTCTGAAAAAGTCATCATGACTTTAAAAGTCATTGATGACATTTTTTAAAAAGTCATCGATGACATTTCTGAAAAAAGTCATCGATGACATTTAAAAGTCATCGATGACATTTCTGAAAAAGTCATCGATGACAATTCTCAAAAAGTCATCGCTACATTTTCTAAAAATCTCATCGATGACATTTCTTAAAAAGTCATCGATGACATTTTCTAAAAAGTCATTGATGACTTTTATGAAATGTCATCGATGACATTTTTAGAAAAGTCATCGATGACATTTCGAAATGTCATCGATGACTTTTTCACAAATGTCATCGATGACTTTTTCAGAAATGTCATCGATGACTTTTTTAGAAATGTCATCGATGACTTTTTCAAAAATGTCATCGATGACTTTTTTGAAATGTCATCGATGACTTTTTGAAAATGTCATCGATGACTTTTTTAGAATTGTCATCGATGACTTTTTTAAAAAGTCATCGATGACATATTTAAAAAAGTCATCGATGACATTTTTAGAAAAAGTCATCGATGACATTTCTAAAAAGTCATCGATGACATTTTTAAAAATGTCATCGATGACATTTTTGAAAAAGTCATCGATGACATTTTAAAAAGTCATCGATTACATTTCTAAAAATGTCATCGATGACATTTCTGAAAAAGTCATCGATGACATTTTTAAAAAGTCATTGATGACATTTTTAAAAATATCGATGACTTTTTCGAAATGTCATCGATGACTTTTTAGAAAAGTCATCGATGACATTTTTAAAAAATGTCATCGATGACATTTTTAGAAATTATGACTTTTCCAGAAATGTCATCGATGACTTTTTTCAGAAATGTCATCGATGACTTTTTCAAAAATGTCATCAATGACTTTTTTACAAATGTCATCGATGACTTTTTTCAGAAATGTCATCGATGACTTTTTCAAAAATGTCATCGATGCCTTTTTAGAAATGTCATCAATGACTTTTTACAAATGTCATCGATGACTTTTTCAGAAATGTCATCGATGACTTTTTTCAGAAATGTCATCGATGACTTTTTCAAAATGTCATCAATGACTTTTTAGAAATGTCATCGATGACTTTTTCAGAAATGTCATCGATGACTTTTTAGAAAATGTCATCTATGACTTTTTCCGAAATGTCATCGATGACTTTTTAGAAATGTCATCGATCTTTTTAGAAATGTCATCGATGTTAGAAATGTCATCGATGACTTTTTAGAAATGTCATCGATGACTTTTTTAGAAATGTCATCGATGACTTTTTTAGAAATGTCATCGATGACTTTTTTAGAAATGTCATCGATGACTTTTTTAAAAATGTCATCGATGACTTTTTCTAGAAATGTCATCGATGACATTTTTAGAAAATGTCATCGATGACATTTTTGGAAATGTCATCGATGACTTTTTTGTATCGATGACTAAAAAGTCATCGATGACTTTTTTAGAAATGTCATCGATGACTTTTTTAGAAATGTCATCGATGACTTTTAAATGTCATCGATGACTTTTTCGGAAAAGTCATCGATGACATTTTTAAAATGTCATCGATGACATTTCTAAAAAAGTCATCGATGACATTTTTAGAAAAAGTCTATTTTAGAAATGTCATCGATGACTTTTTTACAAATGTCATCGATGACTTTTTCAGAAATGTCATCGATGACTTTTTAAAAATGTCATCGATGACTTTTTAGAAATGTCATCGATGACTTTTTTAGAAATGTCATCGATGACTTTTTCAGAAATGTCATCGATGAGATTTTTAGAAATGTCATCGATGACTTTTTTAGAATTGTCATCGATGACTTTTTCTAGAAATGTCATCGATGACTTTTTTTATTGACTTTTTAGAAATGTCATCGATGACTTTTTTAGAAATGTCATCGATGACTTTTTAGAAATGTCATCGATGACTTTTTACAAATGTCATCGATGACTTTTTCAGAAATGTCATCGATGACTTTTTCAGAAATGTCATCGATGACTTTTTCAGGAAATGTCATCGATGACTTTTTTAGAAATGTCATCGATGAGATTTTTAGAAATGTCATCGATGACTTTTTTAGAAATGTCATCGATGACTTTTTAGAAATGTCATCGATGACTTTTTCACAAATGTCATCGATGACTTTTTAGAAATGTCATCGATGACTTTTTCAGAAATGTCATCGATGACTTTTTAGAAATGTCATCGATGCCTTTTCAGAAATGTCATCGATGACTTTTTAGAAATGTCATCGATGACTTTTTCAGAAATGTCATCGATGAGTTTTTTAGAAATGTCATCGATGACTTTTTTAGAAATGTCATCGATGACTTTTTTAGAAATGTCATCGATGACTTTTTCAGAAATGTCATCGATGACTTTTTCAGAAATGTCATCGATGACTTTTGTGAAAAATGTCATCGATGAGATTTTTTAGAAATGTCATCGATGACTTTTTAGAAATGTCATCGATGACTTTTTCAAAAATGTTATCGATGACTTTTTTAGAAATGTCATCAATGACTTTTTCAGAAATGTCATCGATGACTTTTTTAGAAATGTCATCGATGACTTTTTTAGAAATGTCATCGATGACTTTTTCCAAAATGTCATCAATGACTTTTTAAAAATGTCATCAATGACTTTTAGAAAATGTCATCGATGACTTTTTAAGAAATGTCATCGATGAGATTTTTAGAAATGTAGCAACTTTTTAGAATTGTCATCGATGACTTTTTCAAAAATGTTATCGATGCCTTTTTAGAAATGTCATCATGAAATGTCATCGATGACTTTTTAGAAATGTCATCGATGACTTTTTCAAAAATGTCATCGATGACTTTTTCAAAAATGTCATCAATGACTTTTTTAGAAATGTCATCGATGACTTTTTAGAAATGTCATCGATGACTTTTTCAGAAATGTCATCGATGACATTTTTAGAAAATGTCATCGATGACTTTTTAAGAAATGTCATCGATGAGATTTTTGGAAATGTAGCATGATTTTTAGAAATTGTCATCGATGACTTTTTCAAAAATGTTATCGATGCCTTTTTTAGAAATGTCATCGATGACTTTTTTACAAATGTCATCGATGACTTTTAAAAATGTCATCGATGACTTTTTTAAAAATGTCATCGATGACTTTTTTAGAAATGTCATCGATGACTTTTTTAGAAATGTCATCGATGACTTTTTTAGAAATGTCATCGATGACTTTTTCAGAAATGTCATCGATGACTTTTTTCAGAAATGTCATCGATGACTTTTTAGAAATGTCATCGATGACTTTTTCAGAAATGTCATCGATGACTTTTTCAAAAATGTCATCGATGACTTTTTCAAAAATGTCATCGATGACATTTTCTGAAATGTCATCATCGATGACATTTTTGAAAATGTCATCGATGACATTTTTGAAAAGTCATCGATGACTTTTTAAAAATGTCATCGATGACATTTTTAAAAAAGTCATCGATGACATTTCTAGAAAAGTCATCGATGACATTTTTTGAAAAATGTCATCGATGACATTTTAGAAAAGTCATCGATGACATTTTTAAAAAGTCATCGATGACTTTTTTGAAAAAGTCATCGATGACTTTTTCAAAAAGTCATCGATGACATTTCCAAAAATGTCATCGATGACATTTTTTAAAAAGTCATCGATGACATTTTCTAGAAAAGTCATCGATGACATTTTTAGAAAAGTCATCGATGACATTTCTAAAAAAGTCATCGATGACATTTCTAAAAGTCATTGATGACATTTTTTGAAAAAGTCATTGATGACATTTTTGAAAAAGTCATCGATGACATTTCTAAAAAAGTCATTGATGACATTTCTAAAAAAGGCATCGATAACATTTTTGAAAAAGTCATCGATGACAATTCTAAAAAGTTGCTACATTTCTAAAAATCTCATCGATGACATTTCTTAAAAAGTCATCGATGACATTTTCTAAAAGTCATCGATGACATTTTCGAAAAGTCATTGATGACATTTTTGAAAAAGTCATCGATGACATTTTTAAAAAAGTCATCGATGACATTTTCTAAATAAGTCATCGATGACATTTCTGAAAAAGTCATCGATGACATTCTAAAAAGTCATCGATGACTTTTTCAAAAAGTCATCGATGACATTTTTGAAAAAGTCATCGATGACATTTCTAAAAAGTCATCGATGACATTTTAAAAAAGTCATCGATGACATTTCTAAAAAAGTCATCGATGACATTTTTGAAAAAGTCATCGATGACAATTTCTAAAAAAGTCATCGATGACATTTCTAAAAATGTCATCGATGACATTTTTTAAAAAGTCATCGATGACATTTTCTAAAAAAGTCATTGATGACATTTTCTAAAAGTCATTGATGACATTTTTGGAAAAGTCATCGATGACATTTCTGAAAAAGTCATCGATGACATTTTTAAATAAGTCATCGATGACATTTCTGAAAAAGTCATTGATGACATTTCTAAAAAGTCATCGATGACATTTTTGAAAAAGTCATCGATGACATTTCTCAAAAGTCATCGATGACATTTTTAAAAAAGTCATCGATGACATTTCTTCAAAAAAGTCATCGATGACATTTCTAAAAAAGTCATCGATGACATTTTTAAAAAAGTCATCGATGACATTTCTAAAAAGTCATCGATGACATTTCTAAAAAAGTCATCGATGACATTTCTAAAAAGTCATCGATGACATTTTTGAAAAGTCATCGATGACATTTTTAAAAAGTCATCGATGACATTTCTAAAAAGTCATCGATGACATTTCTGGAAAAGTCATCGATGACATTTCTAAAAATGTCATCGATGACATTTCTGAAAAAGTCATCGATGACATTTTGAAAAGGTCATCGATGACATTTCTGAAAAAAGTCATCGATGACATTTCTAAAAAGTCATCGATGACATTTCTAAAAAAGTCATCGATGACATTTCTAAAAAAGTCATCGATGACATTTCTTAAAAAGTCATCGATGACATTTCCTAAAAGTCATTGATGACATTTCTAAAAAAGTCATCGATGACATTTCTGAAAAAGTCATCGATGACATTTTCTGAAAAAGTCATCGATGACATTTTTGAAAAAGTCATCGATGACATTTTTAAAAAAGTCATCGATGACATTTTTAAAAAAGTCATCGATGACATTTTTAAAAAGTCATTGATGACATTTTCTAAAAAGTCATCGATGACATTTTTGAAAAAGTCATCGATGACATTTCTAAAAAAGTCATCGATGACATTTTTCAAAAAGTCATCGATGACAATTCTAAAAAAGTCATCGTTACATTTCTAAAAATCTCATCGATGACATTTCTGAAAAAGTCATCGATGACATTTCCTAAAAGTCGATTGATGACATTTTTGAAAAAGTCATCGATGACATTTTTGAAAAAGTCATCGATGACATTTCTAAAAAGTCATCGATGACATTTTCTAAAATAGTCATCGATGACATTTCTAAAAAAGTCATCGATGACATTTTAAAAAGTCATCGATGACATTTTTGAAAAAGTCATCGATGACATTTCTGAAAAGTCATTGATGACATTTCTGAAAAAGTCATCGATGACATTTTCTGAAAAAAGTCATCGATGACATTTTTGAAAAAGTCATCGATGACATTTCTAAAAATGTCATCGATGACATTTTTGAAAAGTCATCGATGACATTTCTGAAAAAGTCATCGATGACATTTCTAAAAATGTCATCGATGACATTTTGTAAAAAGTCATCGATGACATTTCTAAAAAAGTCATCGATGACTTTTTGATCATTTTGAAAAAGTCATCGATGACATTTTTGAAAAAGTCATCGATGACATTTCTAAAAAAGTCATCGATGACATTTTTGAAAAAGTCATCGATGACATTTCTGAAAAAGTCATCGATGACATTTTTAAAAAAGTCATCGATGACATTTCTGAAAAAGTCATCGATGACATTTTGAAAAAGTCATCGATGACATTTTTGAGAAAAGTCATCGATGATTCTTTTAAAAAAGTCATCGATGACATTTTCTAAAAAAGTCATCGATGACATTTTTTGAAAAGTCATCGATGACATTTTTGAAAAAGTCATCGATGACATTTCTGAAAAAGTCATCGATGACATTTCTAAAAAGTCATCGATGACATTTCTAAAAAGTCATCGATGACATTTTTGAAAAAGTCATCGATGACATTTTGAAAAAGTCATCGATGACATTTTTTCAAAAAGTCATCGATGACATTTCTAAAAAGTCATCGATGACATTTCTAAAAAAGTCATCGATGACAATTCTAAAAAGTTGCTACATTTCTAAAAATCTCATCGATGACATTTCTGAAAAAGTCATCGATGACATTTTCTGAAAAAGTCATCGATGACATTTTCTAAAAAGTCATCGATGACATTTCTAAAAAAGTCATCGATGACATTTTTAAAAAAGTCATCGATGACATTTCTAGAAAAAGTCATCGATGACATTTTTGAAAAAAGTCATCGATGACATTTTTGAAAAAGTCATCGATGACTTTTGAAAAGTCATCGATGACATTTCAAAAAGTCATCGATGACATTTCTAAAAAAGTCATCGATGACATTTTAAAAAAGTCATCGATGACTTTTCTAAAATAGTCATCGATGACATTTTTGAAAAAGTCATCGATGACATTTCTAAAAAATTGCTGACATTTCTAAAAGTCGTCATCGATGACATTTCTTAAAAAGTCATCGATGACATTTTTTAAAAAGTCATTGATGACATTTTTTAGAAAAGTCATCGATGACATTTTTCAAAAAGTCATCGATGACATTTTCTAAAAGTCATTGATGACATTTTTAGAAAAAGTCATCGATGACATTTTCAAAAAGTCATCGATGACATTTCTAGAAAAGTCATCGATGACATTTGTGAAAAAGTCATCGATGACTTTTAGAAAGTCATCGATGACATTTTTAGAAATGTCATCGATGCATTTTTAAAAAGTCATCGATGACATTTTTAAAAAGTCATCGATGACATTTCTAGAAATGTCATCGATGACTTTTCTAAAAATGTCATCGATGACATTTCTTAGAAAAGTCATCGATGACTTTTTTAAAATGTCATCGATGACTTTTTCAGAAATGTCATCGATGACTTTTTCAGAAATGTCATCGATGACTTTTTTAAAAATGTCATCGAATGACTTTTTCAAAAATGTCATCGATGACTTTTAGAAAATGTCATCGATGACTTTTTCGAGAAATGTCATCGATGACTTTTCAGAATAAATGTGATTTTAGAAATGTATAACTTTTTAGAATTGTCATCGATGACTTTTTAGAAATGTCATCGATGACTTTTTAGAAATGTCATCGATGACTTTTTAGAAATGTCATCGATGACTTTTTTAGAAATGTCATCGATGACTTTTTAGAAATGTCATCGATGACTTTTTTAGAAATGTCATCGATGACTTTTTAGAAATGTCATCGATGACTTTTTTAGAAATGTCATCGATGACTTTTTAGAAATGTCATCGATGACTTTTTAGAAATGTCATCGATGACTTTTTAGAAAATGTCATCGATGACTTTTTTAAAAATGTATCGATGACTTTTGAAAATGTCATCGTTTTTTTAGAAATGTCATCGATGACTTTTTAAAATCATCGATGACTTTTTTAGAAATGTCATCGATGACTTTTTAGCAAATGTCATCGATGACTTTTTCAGAAATGTCATCGATGACTTTTTTAGAAATGTCATCGATGACTTTTTAGAAATGTCATCGATGACTTTTTTAGAAATGTCATCGATGACTTTTTAGAAATGTCATCGATGACTTTTTTAGAAATGTCATCGATGACTTTTTTAGAAATGTCATCGATGACTTAGAAATGTATCATTTTTCGAAATGTCATCGATGACTTTTTAGAAATGTCATCGATGACTTTTTCAGAAATGTCATCGATGACTTTTTTAGAAATGTCATCGATGACTTTTTAGAAATGTCATCGATGACTTTTTTAGAAATGTCATCGATGACTTTTTTAGAAATGTCATCGATGACTTTTTTAGAAATGTCATCGATGACTTTTTTAGAAATGTCATCGATGACTTTTTTCAGAAATGTCATCGATGACTTTTTAGAAATGTCATCGATGACTTTTTTAGAAATGTCATCGATGACTTTTTTAGAAATGTCATCGATGACTTTTTTTCAAGAAAATGTCATCGATGACTTTTTCAGAAATGTCATCGATGACTTTTTCAGAAATGTCATCGATGACTTTTTAGAAATGTCATCGATGACTTTTTTAGAAAATGTCATCGATGACTTTTTCAAAAATGTCATCAATGACTTTTTAGAAAATGTCATCGATGACTTTTTAAGAAATGTCATCGATGAGATTTTTAGAAATGTAATCGATACTTTTTAGAATTGTCATCGATGACTTTTTCAAAAATGTCATCGATGACTTTTTTAGAAATGTCATCGATGACTTTTTTAGAAATGTCATCGATGACTTTTTCAAAAATGTCATCGATGACTTTTTTAGAAATGTCATCGATGACTTTTTCAGAAATGTCATCGATGACTTTTTCAAAAATGTCATCAATGACTTTTTAGAAAATGTCATCGATGACTTTTTAGAAATGTCATCGATGACTTTTTCAGAAATGTCATCGATGACTTTTTTAGAAATGTCATCGATGACTTTTTAGAAATGTCATCGATGACTTTTTAGAAATGTCATCGATGACTTTTTCAGAAATGTCATCGATGACTTTTTTAGAAATGTCATCGATGACTTTTTCATCGATGACTTTTTAAATGTCATCGATGACTTTTTTAGAAATGTCATCGATGACTTTTTCAGAAATGTCATCGATGACTTTTTAGAAATGTCATCGATGACTTTTTTAGAAATGTCATCGATGACTTTTTCAGAAATGTCATCGATGACTTTTTCAGAAATGTCATCGATGACTTTTTTAGAAATGTCATCGATGACTTTTTCAAAAATGTCATCAATGACTTTTTAGAAAATGTCATCAATGACTTTTAGAAAATGTCATCGATGACTTTTTAAGAAATGTCATCGATGAGATTTTTAGAAATGTAGCAACTTTTTAGAATTGTCATCGATGACTTTTTCAAAAATGTTATCGATGACTTTTTAGAAATGTCATCGATGACTTTTTAGAAATGTCATCGATGACTTTTTCAGAAATGTCATCGATGACTTTTTTAGAAATGTCATCGATGACTTTTTAGAAATGTCATCGATGACTTTTTCCAGAAATGTCATCGATGACTTTTTAGAAATGTCATCGATGACTTTTTCAGAAATGTCATCGATGACTTTTTAGAAATGTCATCGATGACTTTTTTAAAAATGTCATCGATGACTTTTTTAGAAATGTCATCGATGACTTTTTAGAAATGTCATCGATGACTTTTTTAGAAATGTCATCGATGACTTTTTTAGAAATGTCATCGATGACTTTTCAGAAATGTCATCGATGACTTTTTTAGAAATGTCATCGATGACTTTTTTAGAAATGTCATCGATGACTTTTTTAGAAATGTCATCGATGACTTTTTTAGAAATGTCATCGATGACTTTTTAGAAATGTCATCGATGACTTTTTCAGAAATGTCATCGATAGACTTTTTTAGAAATGTCATCGATGACTTTTTTAGAAATGTCATCGATGACTTTTTCAAAAATGTCATCGATGACTTTTTAGAAATGTCATCGATGACTTTTTTAGAAATGTCATCGATGACTTTTTAGAAATGTCATCGATGACTTTTTTAGAAATGTCATCGATGACTTTTTTAGAAATGTCATCGATGACTTTTTCAGAAATGTCATCGATGACTTTTTTAGAAATGTCATCGATGACTTTTTTAGAAATGTCATCGATGACTTTTTAGAAATGTCACTTTTTCAGAAATGTCATCGATGAGATTTTTAGAAATGTAGCAACTTTTAGAATTGTTTTAGAAATGTCATCGATGACTTTTTTAGAAATGTCATCGATGACTTTTTTACAAATGTCATCGATGACTTTTTAGAAATGTCATCGATGACTTTTTCAGAAATGTCATCGATGACTTTTTAGAAATGTCATCGATGACTTTTTCAGAAATGTCATCGATGACTTTTTTAGAAATGTCATCGATGACTTTTTTTAGAAATGTCATCGATGACTTTTTTAGAAATGTCATCGATGACTTTTTAGAAATGTCATCGATGACTTTTTTAGAAATGTCATCGATGACTTTTTCAGAAATGTCATCGATGACTTTTTCAGAAATGTCATCGATGACTTTTTAGAAATGTCATCGATGACTTTTTTAGAAATGTCATCGATGACTTTTTTTAGAAATGTTTTCAGAAATGTCATCGATGACTTTTTTAGAAATGTCATCGATGACTTTTTCAAAAATGTCATCGATGACTTTTTTCAGAAATGTCATCGATGACTTTTTTAGAAATGTCATCGATGACTTTTTAAAAATGTCATCGATGACTTTTTTAGAAATGTCATCGATGACTTTTTTAGAAAATGTCATCGATGACTTTTTAGAAATGTCATCGATGACTTTTTAGAAATGTCATCGATGACTTTTTAGAAATGTCATCGATGACTTTTTCAGAAATGTCATCGATGACTTTTTTAGAAATGTCATCGATGACTTTTTAGAAATGTCATCGATGACTTTTTCAGAAATGTCATCGATGACTTTTTTTAGAAATGTCATCGATGACTTTTTCAGAAATGTCATCGATGACTTTTTAGAAATGTCATCGATGACTTTTTAGAAATGTCATCGATGACTTTTTCAGAAATGTCATCGATGACTTTTTAGAAATGTCATCGATGACTTTTTAGAAATGTCATCGATGACTTTTTTAGAAATGTCATCGATGACTTTTTCAGAAATGTCATCGATGACTTTTTAGAAATGTCATCGATGACTTTTTTAGAAATGTCATCGATGACTTTTTTTTAGAAATGTCATCGATGACTTTTTAGAAATGTCATCGATGACTTTTTAGAAATGTCATCGATGACTTTTTCAGAAATGTCATCGATGACTTTTTAGAAATGTCATCGATGACTTTTTTAGAAATGTCATCGATGACTTTTTTAAAAATGTCATCAATGACTTTTAGGAAATGTCATCGATGACTTTTTTAGAAATGTCATCGATGACTTTTTAGAAATGTCATCGATCTTTTTAGAAATGTCATCGATGACTTTTTTAGAAATGTCATCGAATGACTTTTTTAGAAATGTCATCGATGACTTTTTAGAAATGTCATCGATGACTTTTTAGAAATGTCATCGATGACTTTTTTTAGAAATGTCATCGATGACTTTTTAGAAATGTCATCGATGACTTTTTTAGAAATGTCATCGATGACTTTTTAGAAATGTCATCGATGACTTTTTAGAAATGTCATCGATGACTTTTTCAGAAATGTCATCGATGACTTTTTTAGAAATGTCATCGATGACTTTTTCAAAAATGTCATCGATGACTTTTTAGAAATGTCATCGATGACTTTTTAGAAATGTCATCGATGACTTTTTTAGAAATGTCATCGATGACTTTTTAGAAATGTCATCGATGACTTTTTCAGAAATGTCATCGATGACTTTTTTTAGAAATGTCATCAATGACTTTTTTAGAAATGTCATCGATGACTTTTTTAGAAATGTCATCGATGACTTTTTAGAAATGTCATCGATGACTTTTTCAAAAATGTCATCGATGACTTTTTTAGAAATGTCATCGATGACTTTTTAGAAATGTCATCGATGACTTTTTCAAAAATGTCATCGATGACTTTTTCAAAAATGTCATCAATGACTTTTATAGAAATGTCATCGATGACTTTTAAGAAATGTCATCGATGACTTTTTAGAAATGTCATCGATGACTTTTTAGAAATGTCATCGATGACTTTTTAGAAATGTCATCGATGACTTTTTTAGAAATGTCATCGATGACTTTTTTAGAAATGTCATCGATGACTTTTTTAGAAATGTCATCGAATGACTTTTTAAAAATGTCATCGATGACTTTTTCAGAAATGTCATCGATGACTTTTTTCAAGAAATGTCATCGATGACTTTTTAGAAAATGTCATCGATGACTTTTTTAGAAATGTCATCGATGACTTTTTTAGGAAATGTCATCGATGACTTTTTCAGAAATGTCATCGATGACTTTTTAGAAATGTCATCGATGACTTTTTAGAAATGTCATCGATGACTTTTTTAGAAATGTCATCGATGACTTTTTTAGAAATGTCATCGATGACTTTTTTTAGAAATGTCATCGATGACTTTTTCAAAAATGTCATCAATGACTTTTTTAGAAATGTCATCGATGACTTTTTCAGAAATGTCATCGATGAGCTTTTTAGAAATGTCAGCAACTTTTTAGAAATGTCATCGATGACTTTTTCAGAAATGTCATCGATGACTTTTTTTAGAAATGTCATCGATGACTTTTTCAAAAATGTCATCGATGACTTTTTTAGAAATGTCATCGATGACTTTTTAGAAATGTCATCGATGACTTTTTTAGAAATGTCATCGATGACTTTTTTAGAAATGTCATCGATGACTTTTTTAGAAATGTCATCGATGACTTTTTCAGAAATGTCATCGATGACTTTTTCAGAAATGTCATCGATGACTTTTTTAGAAATGTCATCGATGACTTTTTCAGAAATGTCATCGATGACTTTTTAGAAATGTCATCGATGACTTTTTTAGAAATGTCATCGATGACTTTTTTAAGAAATGTCATCGATGACTTTTTCAGAAATGTCATCGATGACTTTTTAGAAATGTCATCGATGACTTTTTCAGAAATGTCATCGATGACTTTTTTAGAAATGTCATCGATGACTTTTTCAGAAATGTCATCGATGACTTTTTTAGAAATGTCATCGATGACTTTTTCAGAAATGTCATCGATGAGATTTTTAGAAATGTCATCGATGACTTTTTTAGAAATGTCATCGATGACTTTTTTAGAAATGTCATCGATGACTTTTTCAGAAATGTCATCGATGACTTTTTTAGAAATGTCATCGATGACTTTTTAGAAATGTCATCGATGACTTTTTAGAAATGTCATCGATGACTTTTTCAGAAATGTCATCGATGACTTTTTAGAAATGTCATCGATGACTTTTTTAGAAATGTCATCGATGACTTTTTAGAAATGTCATCGATGACTTTTTCAGAAATGTCATCGATGACTTTTTCAGAAATGTCATCGACTTCTTTTCAGAAAATGTCATCGATGACTTTTTTAGTGAAATGTCATCGATGACTTTTTAAGAAATGTCATCGATGAGATTTTTAGAAATGTAGCAACTTTTTAGAATTGTCATCGATGACTTTTTCAAAAATGTCATCGATGACTTTTTTAGAAATGTCATCGATGACTTTTTTAGAAATGTCTCGATGACTTTTTAGAAATGATGACTTTTTTAGAAATGTCATCGATGACTTTTTCAGAAATGTCATCGATGACTTTTTAGAAATGTCATCGATGACTTTTTAGAAATGTCATCGATGACTTTTTCAGAAATGTCATCGATGACTTTTTAGAAATGTCATCGATGACTTTTTAGAAATGTCATCGATGACTTTTTCAGAAATGTCATCTATGACTTTTAGAAATGTCATCGATGACTTTTTCAAGAAATGTCATCGATGACTTTTCTTTTTAGAAATGTCATCGATGACTTTTTTTAGAAATGTCATCGATGACTTTTTCAGAAATGTCATCGATGACTTTTTTTCAGAAATGTCATCGATGACTTTTTAGAAATGTCATCAATGACTTTTTTAGAAATGTCATCGATGACTTTTTTAGAAATGTCATCGATGACTTTTTAGAAATGTCATCGATGACTTTTTTAGAAATGTCATCGATGACTTTTTTAGAAATGTCATCGATGACTTTTTCAGAAATGTCATCGATGACTTTTTAGAAATGTCATCGATGACTTTTTCAAAAATGTCATCGATGACTTTTTTTAGAAATGTCATCGATGACTTTTTCAGAAATGTCATCGATGACTTTTTAGAAAATGTCATCGATGACTTTTTTAGAAATGTCATCGATGACTTTTTTAGAAATGTCATCGATGACTTTTTTAGAAATGTCATCGATGACTTTTTAGAAATGTCATCGATGACTTTTTTAGAAATGTCATCGATGACTTTTTAGAAATGTCATCGATGACTTTTTCAGAAATGTCATCGATGACTTTTTAGAAATGTCATCGATGACTTTTTTAGAAATGTCATCGATGACTTTTTCAGAAATGTCATCGATGACTTTTTAGAAATGTCATCGATGACTTTTTTAGAAATGTCATCGATGACTTTTTTAGAAATGTCATCGATGACTTTTTCAGAAATGTCATCGATGACTTTTTTAGAAATGTCATCGATGACTTTTTAGAAATGTCATCGATGACTTTTTAGAAATGTCATCGATGACTTTTTCAAAAATGTCATCGATGACTTTTTAGAAATGTCATCGATGACTTTTTCAGAAATGTCATCGATGACTTTTTTAAAAATGTCATCGATGACTTTTTTCAAAAATGTCATCGATGACTTTTTTAGAAAATGTCATCGATGACTTTTTCAAAATGTCATCGATGACTTTTTTAGAAATGTCATCGATGACTTTTTTAGAAATGTCATCGATGACTTTTTAGAAATGTCATCGATGACTTTTTCAAAAATGTCATCGATGACTTTTTAGAAATGTCATCGATGACTTTTTAGAAATGTCATCGATGACTTTTTTTAGAAATGTCATCGATGTAGAAATGTATCGAATGACTTTTTAGCAAATGTCATCGATTTTTTAGAAATGTCATCGATGACTTTTTTCAGAAATGTCATCGATGACTTTTTAGAAATGTCATCGATGACTTTTTTAGAAATGTCATCGATCACTTTTCAGAAATGTCATCGATGACTTTTTAGAAAATGTCATCGATGACTTTTTCAGAAATGTCATCGATGACTTTTTAGAAATGTCATCGATGACTTTTTCAGAAATGTCATCGATGAGATTTTTAGAAATGTAGCAACTTTTTAGAATTGTCATCGATGACTTTTTCAGAAATGTCATCGATGACTTTTTTAGAAATGTCATCGATGACTTTTTTAGAAATGTCATCGATGACTTTTTCAAAAATGTCATCGATGACTTTTTCAGAAATGTCATCAATGACTTTTTAGAAATGTCATCGATGACTTTTTCAGAAATGTCATCGATGACTTTTTTAGAAATGTCATCGATGACTTTTTTAGAAATGTCATCGATGACTTTTTCAGAAATGTCATCGATGAGCTTTTTAGAAATGTCATCGATGACTTTTTAGAAATGTCATCGATGACTTTTTTAGAAATGTCATCGATGACTTTTTTAGAAATGTCATCGATGACTTTTTAGAAATGTCATCGATGACTTTTTAGAAATGTCATCGATGACTTTTTCAGAAATGTCATCGATGACTTTTTAGAAATGTCATCGATGACTTTTTAGAAATGTCATCGATGACTTTTTTTAGAAATGTCATCGATGACTTTTTCAGAAATGTCATCGATGACTTTTTAGAAATGTCATCGATGACTTTTTTAGAAATGTCATCGATGACTTTTTTAGAAATGTCATCGATGACTTTTTTAGAAATGTCATCGATGACTTTTTAGAAATGTCATCGATGACTTTTTAGAAATGTCATTACTTTTTAGAAATGTCATCGATGACTTTTTCAGAAATGTCATCGATGACTTTTTCAGAAATGTCATCGATGACTTTTTCAGAAATGTCATCGATGACTTTTTAGAAATGTCATCGATGACTTTTTTAGAAATGTCATCGATGACTTTTTCAGAAATGTCATCGATGATTTTTTCAGAAATGTCATCGATGACTTTTTAGAAATGTCATCAATGACTTTTTAGAAATGTCATCGATGACTTTTTTAGAAATGTCATCGATGACTTTTTAGAAATGTCATCGATGACTTTTTAGAAATGTCATCGATGACTTTTTCAGAAATGTCATCGATGACTTTTTCAGAAATGTCATCGATGACTTTTTCAGAAATGTCATCGATGACTTTTTCAAAAATGTCATCGATGACTTTTTAGAAATGTCATCGATGACTTTTTAGAAATGTCATCGATGACTTTTTAAAAATGTCATCGATGACTTTTTAAAATGTCATCGATGACTTTTTTAGAAATGTCATCGATGACTTTTTCAGAAATGTCATCGATGACTTTTTCAGAAATGTCATCGATGACTTTTTTAGAAATGTCATCGATGACTTTTTCAAGAAATGTCATCGATGACTTTTTTAGAAATGTCATCGATGACTTTTTCAGAAATGTCATCGATGACTTTTTAGAAATGTCATCGATGACTTTTTCAGAAATGTCATCGATGACTTTTTAAAAATGTCATCGATGACTTTTTCAGAAATGTCATCGATGACTTTTTAGAAAATGTCATCGATGACTTTTTAAGAAATGTCATCGATGACTTTTTTAGAAATGTCATCGATGACTTTTTAGAATTGTCATCGATGACTTTTTCAAAAATGTCATCGATGACTTTTTTAGAAATGTCATCAATGACTTTTTAGAAATGTCATCGATGACTTTTTCAGAAATGTCATCGATGACTTTTTAGAAATGTCATCGATGACTTTTTCAGAAATGTCATCGATGACTTTTTTAGAAATGTCATCGATGACTTTTTCAGAAATGTCATCGATGAGATTTTTAGAAATGTAGCAACTTTTTAGAATTGTCATCGATGACTTTTTTAGAAATGTCATCGATGACTTTTTAGAAATGTCATCGATGACTTTTTAGAAATGTCATCGATGACTTTTTCAGAAATGTCATCGATGACTTTTTAGAAAATGTCATCGATGACTTTTTCAGAAAATGTCATCGATGACCTTTTTTAGAAATGTCATCGATGACTTTTTAAGAAATGTCATCGATGATTTTTTAGAAATGTCATCGATGACTTTTTAGAATTGTCATCGATGACTTTTTCAGAAATGTCATCGATTTTAAATGTCATTTTTTTAGAAATGTCATCGATGACTTTTTCAGAAATGTCATCGATGACTTTTTTCAGAAATGTCATCGATGACTTTTTTAGAAATGTCATGTACTTTTTTAGAAATGTCATCGATGACTTTTTTTAAAAATGTCATCGATGACTTTTTAGAAATGTCATCGATGACTTTTCAGAAATGTCATCGATGACTTTTTTCAGAAATGTCATCGATGACTTTTTCAGAAATGTCATCGATGACTTTTTTAGAAATGTCATCGATGACTTTTTCAGAAATGTCATCGATGACTTTTTTAGAAAATGTCATCGATGACTTTTTTAGAAATGTCATCGATGACTTTTTTAGAAATGTCATCGATGACTTTTTCAAGAAATGTCATCGATGACTTTTTAGAAATGTCATCGATGACTTTTTCAGAAATGTCATCGATGACTTTTTAGAAATGTCATCGATGACTTTTTCAAAAATGTCATCGATGACTTTTTCAGAAATGTCATCGATGACTTTTTAGAAATGTCATCGATGACTTTTTTAGAAATGTCATCGATGACTTTTTTAGAAATGTCATCCAATGACTTTTAGAAAATGTCATCGATGACTTTTTAAGAAATGTCATCGATGAGATTTTTAGAAATGTAGCAACTTTTTAGAATTGTCATCGATGACTTTTTCAAAAATGTTATCGATGACTTTTTAGAAATGTCATCAATGACTTTTTTAGAAATGTCATCGATGACTTTTTCAAAAATGTCATCGATGACTTTTTCAGAAATGTCATCGATGACTTTTTAGAAAATGTCATCGATGACTTTTTAGAAATGTCATCGATGACTTTTTCAGAAATGTCATCGATGACTTTTTTAGAAATGTCATCAACTTTTTAGAAATGTCATCGATGACTTTTTAGAAATGTCATCGATGACTTTTTTAGAAATGTCATCGATGACTTTTTAGAAATGTCATCGATGACTTTTTAAGAAAATGTCATCGATGACTTTTCAGAAATGTCATCGATGACTTTTGAAATGTCAACTTTTTAAATGTCATCGATGACTTTTTTAGAAATGTCATCGATGACTTTTTCAGAAATGTCATCGATGACTTTTTAGAAATGTAGCATCTTTTTAGAAATGTCATCGATGACTTTTTTAGAAATGTCATCGATGACTTTTTAAGAAATGTCATCGATGACTTTTCCAGAAATGTCATCGATGACTTTTTCAGAAATGTCATCGATGACTTTTTCAGAAATGTCATCGATGACTTTTTCAAAAATGTCATCGATGACTTTTTTCAGAAATGTCATCGATGACTTTTTGAGAAATGTCATCGATGACTTTTTTAGAAATGTCATCGATGACTTTTTTAGAAATGTCATCGATGACTTTTTCAAAAATGTCATCAATGACTTTTTAGGAAATGTCATCGATGACTTTTTAAGAAATGTCATCGATGACTTTTTCAGAAATGTCATCGATGACTTTTTTAGAAATGTCATCGATGACTTTTTTAGAAATGTCATCGATGACTTTTTAGAGAAATGTCATCGATGACTTTTTTAGAAATGTCATCGATGACTTTTTAGAAATGTCATCGATGACTTTTTCAAAAATGTCATCGATGACTTTTTTAGAAATGTCATCGATGACTTTTTCAGAAATGTCATCGATGACTTTTTCAAAAATGTCATCGATGACTTTTTTAGAAATGTCATCGATGACTTTTTAGAAATGTCATCGATGACTTTTTCAAAAATGTCATCGATGACTTTTTTCAAAAATGTCATCAATGACTTTTTTAGAAATGTCATCGATGACTTTTTCAGAAATGTCATCGATGACTTTTTCAGAAATGTCATCGATGACTTTTTTAGAAATGTCATCGATGACTTTTTCAGAAATGTCATCGATGACTTTTTTTAGAAATGTCATCGATGACTTTTTTAAAATGTCATCGATGACTTTTTTCAAAAATGTCATCAATGACTTTTTAGAAATGTCATCGATGACTTTTTCAGAAATGTCATCGATGAGATTTTTAGAAATGTAGCAACTTTTTAGAATTGTCATCGATGACTTTTTTAGAAATGTCATCGATGACTTTTTAGAAATGTCATCGATGACTTTTTAGAAATGTCATCGATGACTTTTAGATTTCATGCTTTTAGAAATGTCATCGATGACTTTTTCAAAAATGTCATCGATGACTTTTTAGAAATGTCATCGATGACTTTTTTAGAAATGTCATCGATGAGATTTTTTAGAAATGTCATCGATGACTTTTTAGAAATGTCATCGATGACTTTTTAGAAATGTCATCGATGACTTTTTTAGAAATGTCATCGATGACTTTTTTAAAAATGTCATCGATGACTTTTTAGAAATGTCATCGATGACTTTTTTAGAAATGTCATCGATGACTTTTTCAGAAATGTCATCGATGACTTTTTTAGAAATGTCATCGATGACTTTTTAGAAATGTCATCGATGACTTTTTAGAAATGTCATCGATGACTTTTTCAGAAATGTCATCGATGAGATTTTTAGAAATGTCAGCGATGACTTTTTAGAATTGTCATCGATGACTTTTTTAGAAATGTCATCGATGACTTTTTTAGAAATGTCATCGATGACTTTTTAGAAATGTCATCGATGACTTTTCAAAAATATCATACTTTTTAGAAATGTCATCGATGACTTTTTAGAAATGTAATACTTTTTAGAAATGTCATCGATGACTTTTTTAGAAATGTCATCGATGACTTTTTTAAAATGTCATCAATGACTTTTTTAGAAATGTCATCGATGACTTTTTTAGAAATGTCATCGATGACATTTTTAGAAATGTCATCGATGACTTTTTAGAAATGTCATCGATGACTTTTTTAGAAATGTCATCGATGACTTTTTAGAAATGTCATCGATGACTTTTTTAGAAATGTCATCGATGACTTTTTAGAAATGTCATCGATGACTTTTTTAGAAATGTCATCGATGACTTTTTAGAAAATGTCATCGATGACTTTTTCAGAAATGTCATCGATGACTTTTTAGAAATGTCATCAACTTTTTAGAAATGTCATCGATGACTTTTTTAGAAATGTCATCGATGACTTTTTAGAAATGTCATCGATGACTTTTTCAGAAATGTCATCGATGACTTTTTTCAGAAATGTCATCAATGACTTTTAGGAAATGTCATCGATGACTTTTTAGAAATGTCATCGATGACTTTTTCAGAAATGTCATCGATGACTTTTTTAGAAATGTCATCGAACAACTTTTTTAGAAATGTCATCGATGACTTTTTAGAAATGTCATCGATGACTTTTTAGAAATGTCATCGATGACTTTTTCAGAAATGTCATCGATGACTTTTTTAGAAATGTCATCGATGACTTTTCAGAAATGTCATCGATGACTTTTTTAGAAATGTCATCGATGACTTTTTAGAAATGTCATCGATGACTTTTTAGAAATGTCATCGATGACTTTTTTAGAAATGTCATCGATGACTTTTTAGAAATGTCATCGATGACTTTTTAGAAATGTCATCGATGACTTTTTCAAAATGTCATCAATGACTTTTTAAGAAATGTCATCGATGACTTTTTCAGAAATGTCATCGATGACTTTTTTAGAAATGTCATCGATGAGATTTTTAGAAATGTAGCAACTTTTTAGAAATGTCATCGATGACTTTTTCAGAAATGTCATCGATGACTTTTTTAGAAAAATGTCATCAATGACTTTTTCAAAAATGTCATCGATGACTTTTTCAGAAATGTCATCGATGAGATTTTTAGAAATGTCAGCAACTTTTTCAGAAATGTCATCGATGACTTTTTCAGAAATGTCATCGATGACTTTTTTAAAAATGTCATCAATGACTTTTTCAAAAATGTCATCAATGTTTTAGATTTAAATGTCATCGATGACTTTTTCAGAAATGTCATCGATGAGATTTTTAGAAATGTAGCAACTTTTTAGAATTGTCATCGATGACTTTTTCAAAAATGTTATCGATGCCTTTTTTTAGAAATGTCATCAATGACTTTTTTACAAATGTCATCGATGACTTTTTTCAGAAATGTCATCGATGACTTTTTCAGAAATGTCATCGATGACTTTTTCAAGAAATGTCATCGATGGGGGACGGCAGCGACCTGGAGCGCCTAGATGCCGCAGGAGCCGGAGATGACCCAACCGAACATGGTGCTCTGGGCTGCGGGAATACCGCTATGACCGGGCACACAGCCTGGTTGGGTGACCTCAGGATGACGAATTGATGCGGCTCCCAGCCCAGCGCATGCGTCGAGGAGGACGCGGGTCTCGAAAGATTTCGAGCCATTGCCCAACCGGAGGACCGCTGTTGGCATGATGGTCGTCGTCCTGGCTTGGTGCAGAGAGGAGAGGGAGATCTCGGGTGCGCCTTCCGGAGAAGAGGAGCGGTCGGACGAGGACCGGGAACGGGATGGTGATGCTGGTGCAGCACGTCTGGAGGATGATGACTGGCTGCGACGCTGGGCTCCAGAGCGTTGTCTCGGCGGTTGGTCGGTCACATGGAGCAACGTATGGTGCCTTTGCCCACATCGTCGGCAGCCGTGGCGAGCCCGACACGCGTCGGATGAGTCCTCGTGCGCCAAGCAATTGGGGGCAATACTTATTGATAAGCACCGCCCGGAGCCGCTTCTCCCCTCTGATGTTCAGGAACCGCTGACACCGCCGGAGTGCATGAACCCCCCGGCAGACCCGGCACCGGTACACGTTCGTCCCGTGTGGAACCGAACGCTTGCTGTGGAGGTGCGAGTTGGATGAACTGTAACTAAAAGATTACGTAGGGGGAGTGGATTAGTCGATGCACGGGAACGGACAACATGCACGGAGACGAGGACATTCAAGACAGGTCCTTAGGCTCAGGACTCTTGTTGTCCGGCAACAAGATGAGCTTCGATACGGGTCTTCGAATAGACCCACGCGATGTTATGACATCAGCCACTCGGACGAGGCCGTCTGCCCCGGGCAGAGTGCGCTCAATTCGCCCTAAGCGCCACTCATTGGAGGGTAGATAGTCTTCGGAGACGATCACGAGGTCCCCGGTTTGGAGACTACGAGCCGGTGATTTCCACTTATTACGCTTGTGGAGCTCCTTGAGGTATTCACTCTTCCAGCGGCGGCAGAAAGTCTGCTGGATTGCCTTCAGTCGCTGCCAGCGATTGATCAGCGACATAGGCTCGACCAGGATCTCCGGTTCCGCGATGGATACGAGCGGTCCTCCAATCAGGAAATGCCCAGGGCTTAGTGCCAGCAGATCCTCTGGGTCCTCGCGCATGGGAGAAATTGGCCTGGAATTTAGGCACGCTTCGATCCGACACAGGAGAGTGGATAGTTCCTCGAACGTGTACTTGACAGCCGAAGAGGACTTGTAAAACAAGGTCTTAAAACTTTTGACCACGGCTTCCCATAGTCCTCCCATAAGGGGCGCGCTCGGCGGAATGAACTGCCAGGATAGAATGTGCTGGGGAAACGCCTTCATTATACCAAGCTTGGTGGCGTTCAGGCAATCTTTCGAGCGCCTTTGAGGCCCCTACGAAGGTTTTGCCATTGTCGGAGTAAATGCGCTGTGGGCATTGTCTTCGTGCGACAAACCGGGAGAAGGCTGCGAGAAATCGTTTCGTGGTGAGGTCGGAGGTCGCCTTGATGTGGATCGCCTTCGTGCTGAAACACACAAAGACGCAGACATAACCCTTCGTAATGAGACACGTGCGCCCGGTGTAGTTCTTGATCTCGAACGGCCCTGCGAAGTCAATGCCCGTGTGGGTGAAGGGCCGGGAGTACGTGATGCGCTCTCGAGGGAGATCACCCATCATCTGAGTCTGCAGTCGTCGACGATGCACGATGCAGACTTTACGCCCCTTGATGTGGGACTTCACTAGGTTCTTTATCCGTGGGATCCAGAACTTGGTGCGCAGATACCGCACCATCAGTTGATTGCCGCCATGCAACGTGATGCGGTGGGCGAATTCAACAAGCAGGCGCGTGAAATGAGTATTGTAGGGGGGAGAATCGGGTGACGTTCATCGTACCGGAGGGACTCAGCGGCCCGTAGTCGTCCACAGGCGCGGAGTATCCCATGCTGGCCGAGGATGGGGTTTAAGTTGAGTAATGTGCTGGATGTCGGAAGGGGTCGCCCTTCACCCAGGGCCCGTAACTCCGCGATGTATTCGCGGCGCTGGGAGGTCCGGATCAAGGAGCGCTCAGCGGAGAGCAATTCCTCATTGATGAGGTGGGCTGAGGAAGGCGTCGACGTCCCTTTGGCGGCGAAGCGTAGGATGTACGCGGTGACTCGCAATGCTTTACACATGTGACCAGCTTTGGCCACCGGTGCTTTTGGAGATGCTGGATACCCGATTGGCCACGAAGGTGGACCAACTACATGGGGGTTTGTTGAGCCAGGCCAACACAATGGTGGAGTCGGTCCAAAACTGGAAGGTTGCAGGTGGGATCGGGAGTTCAGGAACGATCGACGCCCAGAGATGGGCTAGCAGAACCGCTCCGCACAACTCCAGCCGAGGCAGCGAGACTGTTTTGACTGGGGCCACGCGGGTCTTAGCCGTTAATAAATGGACGCTTACTTAATCGCGACACCGAACCCGCACGTATAGGGCTGCTCCATACGCTTTCTGGGATGCGTCACAGAAGCCATGAAGCTCCCACGAGAGCGTATCGCTGGTGTTCAGCCAACGGGGGATGCGGAGTTGACTGAGGCCTGGGTAATCCTGCAGGAATTCATGCCATTGCTGCAGCAGGAGAGGTGGCAGGGCGTCATCCCAGCCCAGTTCGGTTAGCCAGATTTGCTGCATAAATATCTTCGCTCGGATAACAAATGGGGCTAGCCAGCCAGCGGGGTCGAAGAGTTTGGCGATATGGGACAGAACCTGCGTCTTTGAGATCGACTCCGGCAATGGTGGGTCCGCTACGGTGAAGAAAAAGAGGTCCTCGGCGGCTTGCCAGCGGATTCCCAAGGTTTTTGCCGTGCTCGCGTCTTCCAGCTCGAGAAAGTCCTCTCGCAGCAGGTGCTCTCTCGGGATAGCTAGAAGTACTTCCTTCTTATTGGAAGTCCACTTCCGAAGCGGGAGGCCCGCAGATTGGAGGGCAGTTTGAAGCTCTCGTATGGCGAGACGGGCGTTGTCTTCAGTATGAGCGCCGGCAAGGACATCATCAACATACATGTACTTCCGAAGGATTTCGTTCGCCTGAGGGTACATCGCTTGCACGTCTTGGGCTAGTTGTAAAAGAACTCGGATCGCCAAGAATGGCGCGCAGTTAGCCCCGAACGTGACGGTTTGTAACTCATAGTCTTGAATATTACCGCAGCGATCCCGGTAGAGGATCCGCCGAAAGGGGTATGCCTGGTGTCGACTCGGATTTGTCGATACATCTGTGGTATGTCAGCGTTGAAAACGAATTGAAAGAAACGCCATTTCAGTACCTGAAGCGTGAGATCGGCCTGAAGCGTAGGCCCGGTGTGCAAGACATCGAGCCTGACGCCTCGTGTGGAGGGGCTTGACGCGTTAAATACCACGCGTACCTTGGTGGTGGTGCTATCGGGCTTAAAAACCGCGTGATGGGGGAGATAGAAGTTTTTCCCATCTTGAGGCGGCGTCACCCGACTCATATGGCCCAATTCCTCGTATTCGTGAATTATGGCATCGTACTGCGTCTTTAGGACGGGATCCTTGAGAAGGCGTGCTTCATTCCGCAGGAATGCAAATCGAGTCACCGGAGTGTCAGGCATGATCGCTCCGCACAGAACCCATACAAAGATGGTTTCCAGTCCAACAAAATCACCCATATCCTTTTTGATCCGCTCTCCGAGGATGTGTGAAAACAGGTCTACGGCGATAATCATATCAATAGGCGCGGGCTTGCTGTAATACGGGTCAGCCAGGGGGCGATCGAGGGACTGCTTCGGAACCGTGTTAAGAAATGGAGCCGTCGGAATGGCCCCCGATAATTTTGATACGACCAGGGCGGAGACCTCAATCTTGTTCAGCATGTCACACGGAGCAGACAGCATCAGCAAACACACCTTGTCGGCGTATCCTCCATCACTCTGGCCCATGCCAGTAACTGCGGCGTCTACTGGATAAAAAAGGGGGCTGGACCATGCTGAAGACACGTTCGGATAGGAAAGTTGAATCGGCTCCCGAGTCGATCAACGCCCGAATATGGTGTTCCACCCCGCGATGGTGCGGAGCGACAATCGCAGTGCCTAAAAGCCCTCTGGCTGGGGTAGATGCATAATAGCTTTGAGCATTTGTGAGCTGATTGCCCGTTGGCGGACGTTCTGTGGCACCGAATGGTGTGGTTTGCGCGGCGGACTACGACACGTCACTAGGATGCAGCAGGGTGTGATGACGTTCTTTGCACGTATGGCAATTATGCGCACTGGAGCAGCCCTTCACTTGATGACCGCGGGCAAAACAATTCAAACAGAGTCCCTGCTGTCTAATGGTTTCCACACGCCTCTGAACAGGCATGTCAGGAAAACTGGGGCAGAGTCGTATTGGGTGATTCTCCCGATGCCAAAGCTTGCAAGACGCTGGTTTGAGCTGAGCTTTCGCTGGAAACGCTTGAACCTTCATCGTCGCAGGGGATTTGCGGGGGCCACTGGGGATGGCTTGAACACTCGGAACCGACTTATGTTCTTCGGTGGCATCCAGGACCCCCTTGGAACGCAGTCTGCAGTTCTCGCAATGCCTTGCCCGATTCTAGCGCCACCGCGGGAATCTGAAGGAGTTGTCTGGCTTGAGTCATGACAAGCAGACGGCCATTTTCGTACCGTGCTGTGAGGTTCTCCCATGCAGCCTGGAAACCTTCATTTGTCGGGGGGGACTTCGCCACGATGGTTCTCGCTCCCCCACGAGTCTTGGCGTTCAAGTGATAGAGAACTCTATGACCCGGAGGACCCGACGGAGCGCTGGGCTGACGTCTAAGACTCGTCATCTCTGCCGAGAGCTGCTCGATGCGCTCTCCGAACAACGTCCCGCATCGCACATACGCCGCGTAAGCGGATTCGTGCTTCGCTTTGATGTGGCTTATGTTGGATTGGCTGTCCTCGTCTGGTTGGGTCGACAGGGCCTTGTGACACCGGGAGTATTCCATCTCGACAGTTGACCAAAGGGATTTGAGCAGCTCTAAGTGCATTTTAATGGAAAATAAGGGCACTTCAGAAGTAAGGGCTTCACTCCCACGAGCTTCCGTGAGGAACGTCAGAACAGTGCGTCACAATAACGTGAGGAATCTGAGCCTCTACTGAAAGCTTGGAACGCCCTTTGAGTTCGCTGGCGTCTTAAGCCGAGGCTATGCGCCCTTTAGGTAGGCTGGACGAAGACGGACGGGACCTTGGGGCTTCGCTGAGGCTGCGAGCAGACTTGGACTTGCGAGCAGACGTGGACTTGTCCGTACGCTTCGCGATCACCGGAGTCTTCGGAGGCCGAACCTTCTCCGGAGTTACAGAGGGAGACGAAAGACTGTTAGACTTCGGCGTAGTCTTGGACGGCTCCGTGGACATACCCAGGACGTCCTTACCGACGAAGACCGCGCTGGTGCGCTTTTTCGGAAAGACAACGAGAAAAAAAAAAAAAAAGAGAAGTGTATGTATGAGGGCGCAAGAATTTTCTCACTGTGACCGCGGAAAATACTGGCCGGAAAAAATTATATATATAATTTATAAATATGGACGGATATATAAATATGGGCCCGATAGTGCTGGAAGAAATATATATGTATTTATTTATAAATATGGGCGAATATATATATGTGCGCAAATTGCTGGCCGGAAAAATTATATAGAAAATTTATAGATATGGACGGATCTATAAATATGGGCCCGATAGTGCTGGAAAATATATATATGTATTTATTTATAAATATGGACGGATATATATATGCGCGCAAAATACTGGCCGAAAAAAATTATATATATGAGTTATAAATATGGGTGGATATATAAATATGGGCACGATAGTGCTGGAAAAAAATATATATGTATTTATTTATAAATATGGGCGGTTATATATATGCGCGCAAAATACTGGCCGAAAAAATCATATTTAGAAATGTGGATGGATATATAAATATGGGCACGATAGTGCTGGAAAAGATGAATATGTATTTATTGATATATATATATATATATAGATATATATGGGCGAAAAAACCGGGACAGTGCGTCACAATAACGTGAGGAATCTGAGCCTCTACTGAAGCTTGGAACGCCCTTTGAGTTCGCTGGCGTCTTAAGCCGAGGCTATGCGCCCTTTAGGTAGGCTGGACGAAGACGGACGGGACCTTGGGGCTTCGCTGAGGCTGCGAGCAGACTTGGACTTGCGAGCAGACGTGGACTTGTCCGTGGTTTGAATTTGGCGCGCTTGAGCCGCCTATCGATATCACGACTCGACTCATGTGCCTCCACTACTCCAAAACAGCTGTCGGTCGCTGTTTACAAATTTGGTTTTTGGTTTTGTCGTATTAATTATTTTTTTTTTGTGGTTGTGCGGAGAGGAAAAAATATAAAAAGAACAAAATGGACGCTTTTACACACCGCGAGTGGTGTGCGCGAAAGGAAGCAAGTAAACGATCAGTGCGTGTGGACGGATGCTTGATATATGTATGTACGTACATACGTAAGTACACAGGTAAGTATGTATGGATGTATGCACGCGCGTCGCTCACACAAAAAACGTAAGTAATTTGTTATTTATTTGGGTTCCTTTCCCTCCTTTTTTTTGTTAAATCAATGTGTCTACGTTAATCGCTATTTAAATCTTTTGTTCTGTGGTAAAGTGCGAATGAATTATATGTACGTGGATATATACATATGCGCGTACATCAACAGATGACGATGTAAGTGGATATGCCGGTGGGCGAATACGCGCGTGAGGAAATTAATTGGGCACTGGAAATAATCCGAACACATAAGAAATCGCGGTGAACACTTGGATTACTATTTCCTTTTTTTTTTTTTTTATAACACAGTAATAATTTCTATGCCTTTTTTACGCGGACTTGGCGAACAGCTGTGGAAAATACATGTACATGTGATGCCACGAGTTTTACATATGTATGTACGTATGTAAAAATTGGACAAGTGCGGCTGAGAAAAAAAACATAAAGAAACCCCTGTGGTGGAATGGAAACCGAACGTTGGACAAACACGTTAAGGATTGGGAACTACCATGTAACCTTGGAATAGGTCAGGAATGTACATACAATATATATAAAAGTGTGCAGGTCGCTATGGAAGAGCGGGAAACCTCACACTTTTATTAGTATGTAGGGGCAAATGAAATGAATAATGAAATTTTGTACTTATCAGGAATTCCGCCGATGCAAGCTGGAGGAGCGGAAATATGTACAATTCGAGAGAAAGAAAGAGCACAATCAAAATGAACGGGTGTTCGGGTTGAAAGTTCGTACTGGAGTGCAATGGAATACCCCTCCTGGTGTGACCGTAGACGCCGAGGATCAAAAAACCCTCCTCACTCCTCACTGCTCTTCGCCGCTCACTGCTGCTCACCCGGTGCATTCCACCGGAACGTATGGTCGGTCCCCGACTCGAGTACGGCCGTGCAGGCTTGGTCGACACCGACTTTGGTCGGATGAGTGCTCGTGCGCCAAGCAATTGGGGCAATACTTATTGATAAGCACCGCCCGGAGCCGCTTCTCCCCTCTGAGGTTCAGGAACCGCTGACACTGCCGATAGGTCTTTAGGCTCAGGACTCCTGTTGTCTGGCAACAAGATGAGCTTCGGATAGACCCACGCGCTGTTGTGACATCAGCCACTCGGACGAGGCCGTCTGCCCCGTGCAGAGTGCGCTCAATTCGCCCTAAGCGCCACTCATTGGAGGGGAGATTGTCTTCGGAGACGATCACGAGGTCCCCGGTTTGGAGACTACGAGCCGGTGATTTCCACTTATTACGCTTGTGGAGCTCCTTGAGGTATTCACTCTTCCAGCGGCTGCAGAAAGTCTGCTGATTGCCTTTAGTCGCTGCCAGCGATTGATCAGCGACATAGGCTCGACCAGGATCTCCGGTTCCGCGATGGACACGAGCGATCATCCAATCAATAAATGTCCAGGGCTTAGTGCCAGCAGATCCTCTGGGTCCTCCCTCATGGGAGAAATTGGCCTGGAATTTAGGCACGCTTCGATCCGACACAGGAGAGTGGATAGTTCCTCGAACGTGTACTTGACAGCCGAAGAGGACTTGTAAAACAAGGTCTTAAAACTTTTGACCCCGGCTTCCCATAGTCCTCCCATATGGGGCGCGCTCGGCGGAATGAACTGCCAGGATAGAATGTGCTGGGGAAATGCCTTCATTATACCAAGCTTGGTGGCGTTCAGGAAATCTCTTTCGAGCGCCTTTGAGGCCCCTACGAAGGTTTTGCCATTGTCGGAGTAAATGCGCTGTGGGCATTGTCTTCGTGCGACAAACCGGGAGAAGGCTGCGAGAAATCGTTCCGTGGTGAGGTCGGAGGTCGCCTTGAGGTGGATCGCCTTCGTGCTGAAACACACAAAGACGCAGACATAACCTGTTGGTGTTTAGATTATATAAAATAAGATAACATTAAGACAATTATAATATAGAACAAATGGAAATGTATGCCAATATAAGTATGTAACCCATTATAGATATCGATGGCTCATCAGTCATAAGTAGATCTGATATGGTCAGCAGTTAACAATAAAGACCTAGTTTATCAAGTTGCTATAGTTAGCTATTATCAATAAAGACGTATTTTGCTGACCTAACACTATGTCGAACTATGCACTGGTGAGCTCTCTAGTTTTACTATAAAAGAAATGCATTATTCTTTGTAAGATCAGATACCAATTGTAGCTACATCGGGTGTGCATCGCTGTGTCTTTGGCCCCCATCTCTACTTTTGTAATCTCGCTCCGAAGTCCACCCAATTTATGTGTTGGTTGCGACGACCATTAGTCACTGGTTTATGTGCTAGTGCCTATTTGATTATAAATAAATAAACAATAATAAATTCAAGAAATACTAACGTCTTTCATTGAACATTTTGGTGACCCCGACATTGGCGGCTCCAAGTTGAAAGAGTACAGACTTGGTGGAACCGTCATCAAGTGTGAATTTGTTTGGTTAACTCAGGCGACCAATCTCTCAACAACAAGGAAACTGGTCAACTAGGCGACTACTTTCTTTGCACGCTTTGGACACAGAACAATCCTAAGCGAGGGCACAAATTGATGAACATTTCACATCAATCTGGGGTCCCGACTAAAAACATCGCAATTGATTAACTTGGCAATCGTTGCGTAGCCACCTTGGCGACTAAAACAATTTATTGGAAAACTAGGAGTTAGTTTTCCGCAACGGGGTAGCAAGTCATACCCATTGAATAAAAGTTGATCAACTAGGCGATCACTTTGGTAAATACAATTAACACGATTTGTGTCAACGAGGCGACCAAATCATAAAAAAAGTTATTTTTATAAAATAAAAGTTTGATCAACTTATAAACTCTGTTGCATTCCCTGGCGTCAGCAATCTCTGACCTAGTTAACTCGGTCAGTAACCCAGGTAGTACGCACGAGTATATAGTTTGGCATTGGTCAGCAATTTTTGAAAATATATAATAAAGAAAAGAAACTCAAAAAAAGAAACTGGTTTCACTGTCGTGGCGTTTATCAGTGTAAAAGAATAGGTATATTGGAAATAAAAATTAACTATTGGTAACGCAAAAATCAAAAGGCGACTTCGATTTATTTCTTATTCTTATTTGTGCTACACTTGACCAATTTTAGGAACGAGTCGGAGCGTTCCCTGTCTTTGACAAAATAAATAAACTCCCATCGGGTCAAGTACTAGTACAAATAAGCAATTACATAAGAATATAAAAACATGGAGGAGTTTTATAAGCAGCAGACAGAACGAGGAGAAGCAATTCAGGCTTTCATTCGGAATACCAAAAAGGATTCGTTCGCCAGGAAAATGAAGCCATCTTATTTCGAGGAGAAACTTGAGCTCCTGGAATACATGTGGGAGAACTTCGAGAAAAGTCATAAGGAGTTATTGGACAAATTAAACAACGTGCCAACAGAAGATGACTACTTTGTAACGGACTATTTCAGCAAAATGAAGGCGGTTGTAACTAACATAGTGGAAGATTGGAAGGACCATTTGGCAAAGATAAAAATAGAGAGACAAGCTCGCCAACGAGAAGAAGAGCGAGCCGGGATCAAACCACTGGTTCGCAAACAAAGTGCGCTGCTGGATTCATTGTCCAGGACATTAAGTCAAATTGTGCCTGAAGAAAAAAATGAACTACAAATCAGTAGTCGACAAATTATGGAGGCAAATTGAAGAAATCCATTATGAGATTCATCGGCTAGCGGAAAATCCAGCCGAAGCAGGATATAATATATCTACGTTTGTAGCCGCAGAAAATACAATGCTAAAATTCTGTGTGGCACCAGCAGAAAATGTAGTAATACAATCACCGCCTGTATTGCAATCGATACAATCATTGCAACTACCCAAAATTCCCATTCCAAAATTTGATGGGGATTACCTGAAATGGCAACAATTTCATGACATCTATAAAAAGGTGGTTCATGAGTCAAATGTATCCACAATAGAGAAAATGTGGTACTTAAAATCAAACCTTTCTGGAGAAGCAGAGAGATTGATACGGCACCTGGAATTAACAGAAGCCAATTACAACACTGCTTGGTCAGTGTTGCAGGAACGATTTAATAATAAAAGAGTTCTAGTAACAGCCATACTGGCAAAGCTGTTTGATCACCCAAATGTGGGAAATGACGCAGCTTCTATAAAGAATTTGCATGATAATATTTTTGAATCATTGCAAGCTTTAAAAAATGTAGGCGTTAATATGGAATCGTCAGATGCTGTCATAATGTTTCATATGACAAGGAAATTGATAGATTCAACCACGCACTATATGAGCAATCTCTGTCCAACACCAGGGAGCTACAGGAAGTAAAGGATTTCCTATCATTCTTGGAACAGTGCTTCCTAACATTAGAGGCGATTGGGAAAACCAAGAATTGACAACCGCAGCATTGAAAAACTAAACCCAAGGAAGACATGCGCGGCAGCATTTGGGACAAACAGTTCCTTGTGTGCTTTCTGCGAGAAGGCAAAGCACAAACTCTTCCAATGTGAAAAGTTTAATAATGAAATCCGCAGCAGAGCGGCTTAATTGGGTACAGAGACACAAATTGTGTGTCAATTGCTTCAAGCCGGACCATGTGGCTAAAAATTGCTCTTGGAGGGGATGCTTCAAATGCGATAAAAACATAACACAATGTTGCATTTAGAAACAGGCAACCAAGTTGCTACATCTGCGTCTGCAGTTTCTGCTTATGGAATTAGCAGAAAATACACTCTATTGGCAACGGCCAAGGTAGTGGTGAAAGGGATCAATGAAAGGAAAGGAGAGTTTCGAGCACTCCTAGATAGCGGCTCACAAGTAAACCTCGTCTCAGAGAGGCTAGTAAAGAAGTTATCGTTAAAAATTAACGAGACTCATGTGCACATAAATGGAGTGGGTGGTCAACCACAGATAAGCAAGGCGCGAGTAAGCTTGGTTGTACGGTCAAGATACAACAAGTTCGCAATGCTAGTTGAGGCATTTGTATTGCCACACATAATAGGTGACCAACCTACAGAACAAATAACGCAGAAACTGAAATTGCCAGACAACATTCAATTAGCTGACCCAACATTTGATAAACCAGGAAAAATTGATATGCTGTTGGGAGCTGATAATCACTATGCTATACTGCTACCAGAAAGAAGACGGGGCAATCGAAACCGTCCAACATTACAAAATTCAGAATTTGGATGGATTATTGCTGGCAGAATTAATATGTCAACGTCAGCTTCTATCACATGTATGGTAGGCATGACGAATCCAGAGGAATCTCTAGAAAGATTCTGGCAGCTAGACACACTAGAGCCAATGAAACGGTACAAGAGTCCGGAGGAAGAGTATTGTGAAAAATTCTTCCTCGATAACCTACACACGGCGGCGGACAATCGACTAATTGTAAAGCTTCCATTTGCTGAAGAGGCTTCATCTCTTGGAGAATCTCGGGAAGTAGCCATAGGAAGATTCATGTCGTTAGAGAGGCGAATGAGCCCTGACATAAAAAAGGAGTATCTAAAATTTATGTCAGAATATGAACAGCTCAGACATATGAAGCAGGTAATGGTGGAACAAATTCCCAAAAACCATTACTTTATACCGCATCACTGTGTACTAAAGCCAGAAAGTACCACCACCAAGTTAAGAGTGGTATTTGATGCATCCTGCAAAACGTCGTCAGGAAAATCACTGAACGACATTTTATATCCTGGACCACTTGTACATCCAAGGAGTCATGTGTCCTTATGTATTCTTCATGCATTTGCATGCATTTAAATATGTGTACACTAACCATATATTTGAAAAAATGTATCGTCAGAGTGTTGGATATTTTAATCCTTGCCATTCAGTTCAATCAGATGATTGTGTGGAGAGAGGATGCAATTGAGCTAAAGTTTTATCGTGGAAGAACAGTAACTTATGGAACCACATCAGCCCCATATCTAGGACGAAGTGTCGAAAGATTACGCACTGAAAAAGACAAAAATTTTCGTCTGGAGCATTAGCATTTTTAAATTTTTAATTATTTTGATGATTGTTTAACAGGAGCAGAAATGGATTGCAAATGTAAGACAAGTGATGCTAGAAAATTTAGATTCCTAAAGGTTTTCTACGAAAATGGGTTCAAATAGCAGTCAGCAAAGCAAATTCCAAAGGAAGATACCGTTGCTGGCATCAATCTCGGTGACACACTGGAACAAGCAAGTGTCAAAACATTGGGAGTCTTAACGGCCCAAACTATTTCGATTATGTGGAAAGGCTCAAAAACATACATCTCTTGTTTAACCAGTGAGTGCTATCGGAGCCGGCATCTTGATCCTCTAGGACTCAAATTTGTTGTTAAATGTTATTGGTAATTCCGAAGAATGCTTCAGTTACTACCGAACGAGTTGAGATGGATGGTGACCAATGATTTGGAGAAGCTATGGGAAGCCTATCGATTTTCGAGGATTTGCAGGAACTAATGTGTACATGAGATTATTCAAAAAGGCATTCGCCGGGCGCAATTTTTGGTTCCCACTACGAAGCATCACTTACTTACATTATATTGTAAGCATCACAATCAAGGCTTATGCAGGACAGTTTATGTACGATCAACCTTTATGTCCATCGCCTTGTTTCGGTCGTTTTGTCGTGCAAATGCGAAACCCTTACAGATCCATTCCGGCTGGAACTACCTGCATTTGTTAGCATTGAAGAACATACGGTTAGATTGCCTCATGATTTAGTATTCGGAAAGTGTTGACTCTCCTTGGTCAGAACTTCGAATAGTAGTACTTTCTTGGAAAGCAAATTTACGGGCATCCATTTCCACACTTTTTGGCTAATCGGTTGACCACAAATACGATACAGTATTTCATCCAAAGCAATGGCGTCATTGTCATAAGCGCTCGACGCAGAGTCATGTTTTTTCTCGAGGCATTTCAGCAGCAAGGTTAGCACATCATACATTGTTGGTTTGTATGGTGCCACTTTACTGCGAGACCAATAACAGCAAGTCTTTTGGAGCAAGCAACCAACTTAAGCAATGAAATTATCAGCAACGATCGTTCGGCCACTCATACTATATCGGTTTGAAAGTTGCATCAACACAATTTTCGCCTTGGTTCACTTCACGATTGGTTCCTTCTTTGCCAGTATACAGCTTTCCTTGCAAAGGATATTTTGTTTTCGCATCGCATGCCCACCACCACTTTTTATGCCATATTTTGCTGGCTTTGACGGTATATATCGTGTAAATTTGGTTCTGCCACGATATGGAAACAGTTGCTCGTCAATAGTCACAACATCATGTGCATCATAATTATTGGCGAGGTTTTCATTTAAAAAATTCCACATATCTCGAATGGGCGCGGCTTTATCGCTTTGTTCACGGGTACGACTGTCATCAAAACGAATATATCGCAATAATTGCTTGAATCGTCGATAAGACATAGCTACTCGGAAAATGGGCAAAGCATCAGAACGCCACAAGACTTCTGATGTTTGCATATTATTGTGTGATAGGCCAGAAGCCAAAAGAATTCCAACAAAGCGTCAAGCCCAGTGCTTGTCAAATCATTCCAAACTCTGGGTTTAGAATCAGGATTCTCTGCATTCCATTTACGAGTGGCTTCTTTTCCATGACGATTTGTTTGAGTAACAATAATAAATGAAATATTTGGCGAAAAACAGCTTGAATACCTCAATTTGGAATGGCATTTTGTTGTCTTGGCCCAAATCGAAAACGCATAATGTTGTGTTGACGCGTACGAATAACAGCGGATGGCTCGTTTTTGCATCCATTTCGTTCCGTCTTTGCCGTAAAAAAAAGCCATCATCACATTGACCAGCAACTTGATCTGTTTCGTCTTCTATATCTTCATCACTATCAAATATTTCATTTGGCTCGATTGTTATCACATCATTTTCAATATCAGACGCATCATCATTCGGCACGTAGTCCGCGTCATCATGGTCACCAGTATCAAATGGATCAATTTCTTCACCTTCTTCATGTTCATCTCGATTTGTTTGTTGCATATAATTCAATAATGCATTTGTCAATCGCGGATAAAAATCAGCACTAACACGTCTGCTACGCAATCGCGTATTGTAGATAAATTCCGGTCAAAATGTGTGATATTCCATACATTTCCATACCAAATGTATAGGGGTCTGGCCAGACCCATGTGTCCGTCCGAAGGTGTAACTTTTTAATCCTTTTTTTCGCCTTGTTCAAGGGACCTTTTGGTAATTGTCCTGTGGCTAGATCGATAGAAAATAAAATTTTAGGAAGCTACCTGGAATTTCAAGTCGATAGATAAAATGGAACCATGTTAGCTTAACGTTCAAAGTCAAAAAAGGTCTGGCCAGACCCAGGTGTCCGACGGAGGGTTAAGCCTACAGAGCACACAATGGATACCGCTGAAAAAGAAAACCAAGGTATTCAGCATGGTGACTGCCACTGCCAACAATGGAGTGAATGGATATATACGGTAAATCACAGAAATTCATTTTACCGGCTACAGCGAATAGTGGCGTATGTGCTACGGTTTTGTTACAAGCAGAACAAGAGACCAACGGCTCATTTAGAGTTGGAAGAGTTAGACCAAGCACGTAGAGTAATTATTAAGCAAATTCAAGAAACAGGATTTGCATATGAATTACGACACTTAAAGAAACGACCTGATCAACCGCTAGATCGCAAA
The DNA here is from genome assembly GCA_018150345.1 of Drosophila equinoxialis. NCBI lineage: Eukaryota > Metazoa > Arthropoda > Insecta > Diptera > Drosophilidae > Drosophila > Drosophila equinoxialis. The sequence goes on from JAECWI010000312.1 coordinate 44,030, forward strand.
AGCACGGTGACATCATTGCCACTAATACTGGATGAACATTTAATCATACGAGTAGCAACTCGGCTGCAACAAGCACCAGTATCAATGGAAACAAGGAATCCATATCTCTTGCCGTATAATGATCCAGTGGTAAAAATGATACTACGGAAACTTCATGAAGAGAATCTTCATTGTGGACATGAGGCATTGCGCGGAATAGCTCGGCAACAGTACCACATCATCAAGGTGAAACCAATGGTCCAGGGCTGCGTAGTATGCACCAAGCACCGGCCTCAGTTCTTCAAACAAGTCATGGGCGACTTACCTGAGCATCGGGTATCTCAGACTAGACCCTTTCTCAACGCCGGAGTAGACTATTGTGGACCATTCTGGATCCACCATAAGGTTCGGGGAAAACGTCCCAACAAAGCTTACATTGCAGTATTTGTATGCTTTGCAACCAAGGCAGTACACTTGGAGTTGGTTGGAGACCTGTCCACCTCCTCATTTGTGGGCGCCCTTCAGCGCTTTATTGGGCGCAGAGGAAGATGCCAGACATTATACTGCGATAATGCAACAAACTTTGTTGGAGCAAACAACCAACTTAAGGAGCTGACCGATACAATACACTCAGAAACGGCATTAGGTAGTATTAAGGAATTTTGCAATCAAAAAGGAGTGCAATTTAAGTTCATACCACCACGGTCTCCACATTTCGGAGGATTATGGGAAGCTGCGGTAAAATCCGCTAAGCATTTACTGTTAAAAAACGTATCGACAGCAAACTTAACGTTTGAGCAACTGGTCTACCATCATTGTCAATGTTGAAGCAGTGTTGAACTCTCGTCCGTTAACCCCAAACTCAGACGATCCCAATGACTTGACAGCTCTAACCCCAGGCCATCTATTGATCGGAGAACCATTAGTAGCCCAACCAGATGCAGAGCCAGTAACACAGCGATCGATTCCAGAGCAATGGGAATTAGTGCAACGGCTTAAGCATACATTCTGGACACAATGGTCTCAAGAGTACCTACAAGAATTGCAGGGTACATCTAAATGGAAAAAACCCTATAACAATGTCAAAGAAGGCATGATGGTAATTTTAAAGGAGGATAATGTGCCAATCTTACAGTGGCCAATTGGACGAATTGTTAAATTATATCCAGGCCTGGATGGATACGTCCGCGTGGTTGACGTTAAAACAGCCAGAGGTACCTACAAGCGGGCTATCCATAAATTGGCTCCCTTGCTTAGAGAGACGGGGATAAAACGTAAAATCGAGGCAGATGACATAGGATCGAATTCCCAAGAAAACCCTGGTATCGAGGACACCGCAGAACCAGAGACAAAAAGACGTTTGTCGATCGGTCTGCCACCGTTAGCAATGACGATCTGCCTAATGCTGTTGTTACTTCCTCTGGTATTTGCTCAAAGGACTAACATAACTCGATTCAACCCCAAACCAGGCATATACTATGAAAGTATTGGCACAGGAAGGATGGCAACGTCTGACTGGACTATTGTGGCATTTTACGATCTCGAACCATATTGGGCCGACCTGAAGACATTTTCAGACGGATTAGTAAAGGTTGGAGAAATATGCGTGTTAATGAAGGTTCCAGAGGCATGCACCGCAATGCAGAGGCACTTTGAGCATGTCAACTCAGAGCTCCGGACGGGAAATGATCTCCTTCACATAGAACGCCAACGACGATCGCCGTTAGATATAATTGGGAACATTGCGAACGGCTTATTTGGTGTGCTGGACTCAAAATATGCAACAGAGATGTCAGGCACCATAAGAAAGGTTAAATCAAATGAAGACTACTTATTGAACTTGCTGCAAAATCAGACATCTGTAATTGACTCAACGATAAATATCATTAAGCGAGACGAAGCCACGATTGAAAATCAGATGAAACTAATGGAACAACAAATGAACGACATGACCAAGGTCCAGGACAATGCAGTAAAGGCATTGCAATGGTACATCACGCTAACTACTCAGATGACAGTTATTGCAGGGAATTTGCAACGAATTCAAACCGAAATTTCCCGAGTATTTACAGATGCCCATCATAGCAAAATAAGCCCGTTACTACTATCACCAGGCCAGCTTCGGGAACATCTGAACCAACTTAAGAGACATCTTCCGTTTGGTTTGGATTTGCCAGTTCCAGATAACGATGTCTTGCAATTATATGGCTTAATGAAGGCACAAGGCACAATCGCAAACAATCATGTGATATTTAAGGTCACGTTTCCATTAGTGGCAACGCAGGCAGTGCAACTGTATAACCTGGTACCCATTCCAGCAATTGGAACTCATGGGATTGTAATCATGAACATTAAAATTCCCCTCATTGCTGTCAACAAGGAACAGAATCAATACATTGGGCTCTCAAGAGCCGATTTGGAACAATGTCACCAGCTCAACAACGAGCAATATATCTGTTTTGATAAACAAACGACGTTTACGGCTAATAGCAACTGTGAGTTCCAGCTATTCAAAAACACAAAATCATCAACCTGTCAAATACAACACACAAACAGGTCATTTGTCTGGTACGACATGTATCACAAAAATCAGTGGATTTTTGCCACCACCAGACCAATTGAACTCGCAGTGACCTGTGACGATAATATACAAAGTGTCACTATCAAGAAAGACTGGATTGTTAACTCTAGACCCGACGTGTACAGCAAGGAGTTCTGCTATACGAATAACAGGTCACCGTATCACTACGACAGACACAATGAAATTGTCATATGTCCGATTTGGCAACTTCAGCATTGGCCCAACAAAAGTAGCGCCAACAACAACACAATTCACGAAGATGCAGCTAAGCTACGACGAATTAAGCAACATTCAAGGAAAACTGGAAACTAAGCAAAACTGGAAGTTACCAGAAGACCCCAGCCAGCCGGCACACCATGTTATCGTCTCCTACGTAGCACTAACTATACCATTGGTTCTTGTGATGGTATATGGAATAAGGAGATGCTCCCAAACCCCAAGGCACAATGGTCCAGAGCAGACAACCGTGAGGATCGTCAATCCTATACCGACTCCCGCTGCAGCAAACCCAGCCCCCAGCAATTTTGCGGTCAACGTTGGATAACGTTGAACAGGTGTTCAACGGCCGGGAGTATGTTGGTGTTTAGATTATATAAAATAAGATAACATTAAGACAATTATAATATAGAACAAATGGAAATGTATGCCAATATAAGTATGTAACCCGATTATAGATATCGATGGCTCATCAGTCATAAGTAGATCTGATATGGTCAGCAGTTAACAATAAAGACCTAGTTCATCAAGTTGCTATAGTTAGCTATTATCAATAAAGACGTATTTTGCTGACCTAACACTATGTCGAACTATGCACTGGTGAGCTCTCTAGTTTTACTATAAAAGAAATGCATTATTCTTTGTAAGATCAGATACCAATTGTAGCTACATCGGGTGTGCATCGCTGTGTCTTTGGCCCCCATCTCTACCTTTGTAATCTCGCTCCGAAGTCCACCCAATTTATGTGTTGGTTGCGACGACTATTAGTCACTGGTTTATGTGCTAGTGCCTATTTGATTATAAATAAATAAACAATTAATAAATTCAAGAAATACTAACGTCTTTCATTCAGCGGCCCGTAGTCGTCCACAGGCGCGGAGTATCCCATGCTGGTCGAGGAAGGGGTTTAAGTTGAGTAGCGTGCTGGATGTCGGAAGGGCGTCCCTTCACCCAGGGCCCGTATCTCCGCGATGAATTCTCGGCGCTGGGAGGTCCGGATCAAGGCGCGCTCAGCGGAGAGCAATTCCTCTTGATGAGGTGGGCTGTGGAAGGCGTCGACGTCCCTTTGGCGGCGAAGCGTAGGATGTACGCGGTGACTCGCAATGCTTTACCGTAGTCCGAGAACCGTTCGCTTATGTCATCGAGTAGGGTGGTCGGTGTGGCACTGGACTCGTTGCTCCAGCTGGGTGTCTGGAAGTTCATTATGGAGAGTTAGCCAGTACTCGGGGTCCCTCTGGTGCCAGTCCGGCCCATGACCAAAGGCTACTGGCCGATAACTCGGCCGCGGAGGTTCCGCAGCTTGCCAGATCAGCAGGGTTGTCCCTCGGAACGTACATATGACAAGCTTTGGCCACCGGTGCTTTTGGAGATGCTGGATACCGATTGGCCACGAAGGTGGACCAACTACTTGGGGGTTTGTTGAGCCAGTCCAACACAATGGTGGAGTCGGTCCAAAACTGTGAGGTTGCAGGTGGGATCGGGAGTTCAGGAACGATCGACGCCCAGAGATCGGCTAGCAGAACCGCTCCGCACAACTCCAGCCGAGGCAGCGAGACTGTTTTGACTGGGGCCACGCGGGTCTTAGCCGTTAATAAATGGACGCTTACTTGATCGCGACACCGAACCCGCACGTATAGGGCTGCTCCATACGCTTTCTGGGATGCGTCACAGAAGCCATGAAGCTCCCACGAGAGCGTATCGCTGGTGTTCAGCCAACGGGGAATGCGGAGTTGACTGAGGCCTGGGTAATCCTGCAGGAATTCATGCCATTGCTGCAGCAGGAGAGGTGGCAGGGTGTCATCCCAGCCCAGTTCGGTTAGCCAGATTTGCTGCATAAATATCTTCGCTCGGATAACAAATGGGGCTAGCCAGCCAGCGGGGTCGAAGAGTTTGGCGATATGGGACAGAACCTGCCTCTTGGAGATCGACTCCTGCAACGGTGAAGAAAAAGACGTCATCGGCGGCTTGCCAGCGGATTCCCAAGGTTTTTGCCGTGCTCGCGTCTTCCAGTTCGAGAAAGTCCTCTAGCAGCAGGTGCTCTCTCGGGATAGCTAGAAGTACTTCCTTCTTATTGGAAGTCCACTTCCGAAGCGGGAGACCCGCAGATTGGAGGGCAGCTTGAAGCTCTCGTATGGCGAGACGGGCGTTGTCTTCAGTATGAGCGCCGGGCAAGGACATCATCAACATACATGTAGTTCCGAGGGATTTCGTTCGCCTGAGGGTACATCGCTTGCACGTCTTGGGCTAGTTGTAAAAGAACTCGGATCGCCAAAAATGGCGCGCAGTTAACCCCAAACGTGACGGTTTGTAACTCATAGTCTCGAATATTGCCGCAGCGATTCCGGTAGAGGATCCGCTGAAAGGGGGTATGCGTGGGGTCGACTCGGATTTGTCGATACATCTGTGTTATGTTAGCGTTGAAAACGAATTGAAAGAAACGCCATTTCAGTACCTGAAGCGTGAGATCGGCCTGAAGCGTAGGCCCGGTGTGCAAGACATCGTTAAGGCTGACGCCTCGTGTGGGGGGGCTTGACGCGTTAAATACCACGCGTACCTTGGTGGTGGTGCTATCGGGCTTAATAACCGCGTGATGGGGGAGATAGAAGTTTTTCCCATCTTGAGGCAGCGTCACCCGACTCATATGGCCCAATTCCTCGTATGCCTGAATTATGGCATCGTACTGCGTCTTTAGGACGGGATCCTTGAGAAGGCGTGCTTCATTCCGCAGGAATTGGGCAAACGCGATCGGTCTTGAATGACCCAAATCGCCGCTGTTCGGACATTTGAACGGAAGGGACACAATATATCGGCCGTCCCTCCCTCTTCTGGTGGTCTCCTGAAAATTCCGCTCGCAGAATACATCGTCCTCCTTTACGGCTTTGCAGGAGGTCTTCCACCTCCCAAAAAGTTGGTGAGAAGTACATCAAGTTTTGCTTCTGGATTGACTCGCGTCCGTGCAGCGAAACCTAATCGAGTCACCGGAGTGCCAGGCATGATTGCTCGGCACAGAACCCACCCAAAGATGGTTTCCAGTCAACAAAATCACCCATATCCTTTTTGATCCGCTCTCCGAGGATGTGTGAAAACAGGTCTACGCCGATAATCATATCAATAGGCGCGGGCTTGTTGTAATACGGGTCAGCCAGGGGGCGATCGAGGGGACTGCGTCGGAACCGTGTTAAGAAATGGAGCCGTCGGAATGGCCCCCCGATAATTTGGATACGACCAGGGCGGAGACCTCAATCTTGTTCAGCCTGTCACACGGTGGAGACAGCATCAGCAGACACACCTTGTCGGCGTATCCTCCATCACTCTGGCCCATGCCAGTAACTGCGGCGTCTACTGGATAAAAGTTGGCTGGACCATGTTGAAGACACGTTCGGATAGGAAGGTTGAATCGGCTCCCGAGTCGATCAACGCCCAAATATGGTGTTCCACCCCGCGATGGTGTAGAGTGACAATCGCAGTGCCTAAAAGCCCTCTGCCTGGGGTAGATGCAAAATAGCTTTGAGCATTTGTGAGCTGATTGCCCGTTGGCGGACGTTCTGTGGCACCGAATGGTGTGGCTTGCGCGGCGGACGACGACACGTCACTAGGATGCAGCAGGGTGTGATGACGTTCTTTGCACGTATGGCAATTATGCGCACTGGAGCAGTCCTTCACTTTTGATGACCGCGGGCAAAACAATTCAAACAGAGTCCCTGCTGGTCTAATGGTTTCCACACGCCTCTGAACAGGCATGTCATGAAAACTGGAGCAGAGTCGTATTGGGTGATTCTGCCGATGGCAAAGCTTGCAAGACGCTGGTTTGAGCTGAGCTTTCGCGGGAAACGCTTGAACCTTCATCGTCGCAGGGGATTTGGGGGCCACTGGGGATGGCTTGAACACTCGGAACCGACTGTATGTTCTTCGGTGGCATCCAGGACACGATACCGATCGGTGAGAAATTGGTTCAAATCGTACGAAGTGCAGCGAACAAATCGCGGAATGTGGGCGTGCACGCTAGGCTGTCGCCATAAAGGTCTCCACCTCACACGGAGGAACTCTATGACCCGGAGGTCCCGACGGAGCGCTGGGCTGACGTCTAAGACTCGCCATCTCTGTGTAGAGCTGCTCGATGCGCTTTTCGAACAACGTCCCGCATCGCACATACGCCGCGTAAACGGATTCGTGCTTCGCTTTGATGTGGCTTATGTTGGCTAGGCTGTCCTCGTCTGATTGGGTCGACAGGACCTTGTGACACCCGGAGTATTCCATCTCGACAGTTGACCAAAGGGATTTGAGCTGCTCTAAGTGCATTTTAATGGAAAATAAGGGCACTTCAGTAGTAAGGGCTTTACTCTTTACAAGCTTCGAACAGAGTCAAAGCGTCGCATGCCAGAACGAAATCGGGGAGGGACATTTTGGATCGTTCTCTACGCTGTTGGGATACGGATCGGGTGACGGGAACGTCAGAACAGTGCGTCTCAATAACGTGAGGAATCTGAGCCTCTACTGAAAGCTTGGAACGCCTTTTGAGTTCGCTGGCGTCTTTAGCCGAGACTATGCGCCCCTTTAGGTAGGCTGGTGGACGAAGCCGGACGGGACCTTGGGGATTCGCTGAGGCTGCGAGCAGACGTGGACTTGCGGGGAATGTCCGTACTCTTCGCGATCACCGGAGGAACAATCGGAGGCCGAACCTTTGTGAGGAACATTATAAATTAACTATAATATCCCACACAACAAGCCAGCAGCAACACAATCAATCGGTGCAAAGGATGCACCAGATACAAGATACAGCCGAGACACAAACCAAACGTACGATATGCGACCGAACTTGCTGCTAATGGATCGAACCCATGACGTACGATCAAGCTTGGCCAGTCGAACCACACGCAACCGCTGGCGATTTCGTACAAGCGGGAAGATGCGTGGGAAGCGTAATGGAAAAACCGATATGCACACACATGCGATGGGCAACCAAGTCCAACATGGCTCGATCGAACCACAGGCGACCGCTGGCAATTTCGTACAATCGGGAAGATGCGTGGGAGGCATAATGCATAATGTCGACTGTATAAAAGTCCACGGGAATAAATGGGGCGCCCAAAAAAAAGCGACGCCAATGGGGGAAAGAGGTAAACACCCAGATAGAAAGAGGACCAAAACAAAGAAAAAAAAAAAAATGGGCGCGCCCCCAACCAAAAAGGAAAAAAAATCTACAATAAGAATAAAATAACACCCCTCAACACATAATACTATACAAAACCCCCCACCCGGGGGGGGGAGCCTATATAAAAAAGCCAAAAAAAAAAAATAAAAACAACACATAAACGAGGAAAAAAAAAAAAATAAATAAAAAATTACTAATAAAAACCTTAAAAAATTAAAGGGAAACCCAAAGAACAGCAAAAAAACAAGGAACTATTGAAATAGGGACAAGGCAAGGTTTGACTTGAAGTGATTTATTGGGCCCGCAAGCCCGGTATTTATAGGAGAACGTTTACATTGGTCTTATGGCTAGTGTCCTTAACGGTACTTAAAGCTAGACATTATGCTTAAGTTCTAATTACTTACAATCTATCCCTAAAAGTATGTGGCCTAATCTTATCCCTAAAAGTATACTACACCTCCTTTTTTTTTAAAAAGAAAAATTTATATTTTTCTCATATCCTTTTTATATTATTTTTATTCTATCTAAATGTTCTGTTTGCTTTTTGTTTTTATCATCCGCTATTACTATATTATTGTTAGGACCTATGCTCTGTATTGTATATTTGCCTGTGTATTTGTTATCTAATTTATGTCCTGTATCATTTTTTAAAAGTATTTCTTGTCCTTCAGTTAGCGATACTTTTTTTGTGTTTTTATCATATGTTTCTTTTTGTAATGCTTTAAATTTTTCGATAAGCAGTTTCGCTCTATTTTGTGTTATTTGTAATTTAAATTTTATTTCATTATTGAAATCATCAATGTTGTAAATGGGTTCAACCGTTACAGACAAGAATGGGACAGTTTTAGGATGTTTTGCAAAGACTAGTTCAAAAGGTGCATAACCATGTACGGTGGATGGAGTGGTGTTAAAGCAATATGTGAAGTATGCTAGATATTCATCCCAATCGACTTTTTTTATGGATATATATGACCTGATGTATTCATTGAAAGTTCTATGGCTTCTTTCTACTGTTCCAAGAGTTTGATGATGGTGCGCCGTGGAGTTAATTTTAGTTATGTTAAAATTTTTGCAAAGTTCTATTAGTATTGAATTCATATATTCTGTGCCCATGTCTGTTAGAATTGTTTTCACTGAACCGTAAATTAAAATGAATTTTTCAAATGTTGCCTTTGCAACCGCTTTTGCACTTTTGTTTGGTATTGGTATTGATATGAGATATTTGGACAGATCGCAGATAATAGTAACTGCGTATTCATTACCGTTCATTGTTTTTGGTAATGGTCCAATTGTATCTATTATTATTGTGTCAAAAGTGGTTGCAGGAGTTGGTGTTATGACCAATGGGGAGGTTGTGTCTGGTTACTTTGGCTAGTTTGCACTTTTCGCAATTTTTGATGTATGTTGCAACATCCCGAGATATATTTTTCCAAAAGAAATCTCTTTTTATTTTTCCTCGTGTTCTGTTTACCCCGCAGTGACCTCCCTCTATTGGGTCATTATGATATTTATTTAATGTATTTCTTATTTCTTCTTTATTTGTTATTACTTTTACTTGAGGTAGAACTGCTATTTCTAAATGTTTTAATGTGTCTTTTCCTTTTTGTTTGAGTTCATTGGGTGTAAGTGACCTAAATAGTTTTTCTGGCATGTCTATCTTCAGTTTATAGATTTTTTGAGCACCGGCTTCTTTTTTCAAGCCTTGGAAGGAATCGATCTATTCTTCCACTAATGATCAAATCGCCTATGTTGAAGGAGAGTAATTTTTCTCTATTTTTGGTAATAAAACATTTGCATTTTTTGAATTTAATTTGCGCGTATTTTTTGGCTTCGCTAGGATTTATTATTTCATATATTCTTGGTGTTTCTATTCTGCTATTGTTAATTTTGTTTTCCTTACGTATTAATTTTTTTGTTTCTGATCTTGTTGCTACTTTAAGTATTTTATTAGTTTCTATGTTTTTTATATTTTCAAATTCAATTCTGGAGAGAGCATCCGCTGCGAAATTTTCTTATCCCCTGATGTATTCTATAGTAAAATCGAACTCTTCTAAATCTAGCCTTATTCTAGTAAGCTTTGACGATGGGTTTTTTAGAGAAAATAGGTATGTTAATGGCTTATGGTCCGTTCTGATTAGGATTTTTTTTTCCGTATATGTTGTTGATATTGCTGTTAATTCTTGCTCGATTGTTGACTTATTGCTTTCGCCTTTTGTAAATGCCTTAGATGCGTATGATATGGGTAATTGGAGTCCATCAAATTCTTGGCTGAGGACGGCTCCACATGCGATCAGTTGTGATACAGAATTTTGTATTAAAATCTGGATATTGCAGTATTTGTGGGCTTTATAATTTGTTTTTTAAGTATTCAAAAGCTGCTTGACAGTTTGCATCCCAGATAAATTCTACATTTTTCCTAGATAATCTATTGATAAATTGTGCATGGTATGCATGGTATGCATGCATCTACGGTAGTAATTACAGTAATCTACTTTTTTTTTGAGTCGGGTAATCTTGAATCGTTTTGAACTTGCTTTCGTCTGGTAAAATTCCTTTATTTGTGCATTTGTGTCCTAGAAAAGTAACTTCATGTCTGAAGAAAGAGCATTTGTCTGGGTGCAATTTTAAGTTATATTTTCGGCAAGTTTCAAAAACATCCCTTAAGTTTCTGATCATGTGACTTTCAGAGCACCCAATTACAATTAGATCATCCATATAAAGGAATGTTTGGGATGGTGATAGACTGGGAGGGACATCATTCTTTGAAACGAGTTTGGTGCAATTTTTAACCCGTATGGTAATCGCTTGAATCTGAATGAGCCCTTATCTGTGGAAAATGATGTTATGTCCCGAGATTTTTCTTCTAATTCTACTTGATGAAATCCTGACATTAAGTCTAAACGAGAGAAGTATTTAGCGCGTCCTAGCTGGTCAAGGATATCGTCCATTCTGGGTAGTGGGAATGTATCCGCTACTAGTTGTTTGTTCATTTTTCTATAATCAACTACCAATCTCCACCGTTTTTCCTTGCTGCCAGGTAGCGACTTTTTAGGGACCAATAAAATCGGACTATTGAACTCAGACATTGATGGTTCAATAATATCATCATTGATCAATTTGTCCACTTGTTTATTGATTTCGTTTTTTTGACTGTGTGCGCTATCCTGTAGTTTTTGGTGTAGACTGGTGTTGTGTCTTTGAGTCTTAATTTTTGTTTATAGAAATTGTTGGACGATATTTGTTCAGATTCTATTGCGAATACATCATCAAATTCTGAGCATAATTTATGTAGAGGTTCTTTCACGAAATCGGGAAAATGGGGTGCTAGTTTGTTCATTATTGTGGATTTATGTTTTGAATCATGTTGTTTGTCTATTTTTAAGATTTCATAATCGGACAGTTTTTCATTAGAAGCAATAGTGTTTGCGACGAATACCCCCGGGTGTAATTCTTGATTAGGGATAAAGATGTTATTATTGTTTGAGGATATTGTAATGCGTACAATTTTTTCTGTTCTAGGTGGGATATGGAATACATGTGTGTTTTGACTGATCCCTATATTGATTATAATTTTATATCTTGATTTATATGGATCTATTATCAATTTGTTGGTGGAATAATTGAGTGTGCAATTGAATTTTTTTTTAAGTCAAGCCCCAAGATTCCGTCACATGGTATGGGGAAATCATTTTCTATTACGTGGAAGGTGTGTACCGTTGAGAGGTTGCTGATCTTTATTTATTTATTTATTTATTTATTTATTTTACGTCAACTAAGTCAGCAGTCGACGAAAAAGCTTAAGCTAAAATACAGATAAAAATTAATTCATGAAGGTAGCTTAGCTTTATGCACAACATCCCCGACCCGGTGGAGGTGTTTTATTTGCAACAAGGTGCCAGCTATGCCCCGATTCACAGCCAATGTGGTCAGGGATGAGTTGCAGCCGATCCAATATCCAGTCCAGAATACTTTCAGTGGTTACGCTGTAGATAATTAAAAAGTATAGCGCGAAGAGAAGTGACAGATAGATGAGGAGAAATAAGGTGAGAAAGGTTGTTAAAAGATTGGCAAAGAACACGAAGAGGTTCGTGAAGAGAGTAGTTAGTCAGACATCTATTAAGGTGAAGAGGAAAAAAGTTTCTGGTCCGACGTGAGGGAACACAAAAATATAGCGTATCTAGTAAATTGGTAGAACTGACTTCGCCGTTGACTACTTTATGTAGAAAGAGAATCCCAAATACGAGCCTACGGTTGTAAAGTGAAGGAAGATTAATAAGAAGAAGTCTGTCAGAATAAGAAGGTAGGCGAAGATTCGGGTCCCAATTAAGACCGCGTAACGCAAACTTAAGGAATTGCTTCTGTAACGATTCAATACTACGCTGGTGAACATCATATTGAGGGTTCCACACTGGTGAGCAATATTCTAGAGTAGGGCGAACTAACGAAGTGTATAAAACCTTTGTCACATATGGATCATCAAATTCCTTGGCCCAACGTTTAATGAAGCCAAGAAGACTGCATGCTCTATTAACAATTGAAGATATATGAATATTAAAAGAAAGCTTTGGGTCAAACATAACGCCTAAGTCTTTAAATGATGGTACACAATCTAACAGAACAGACTTAATAGAGTAATGAGCTAGGAACGGCGACAAACGACTGAAAGTCATAAAAGAGCATTTAGAGGCATTAAGGTGTAATTTATTAACGTGACACCAAACACAAAACGCATCGATATCTGATTGCAAGTACTGTTGGAAAGAAGGATCATTATATGAATAACAAATCTTGACGTCATCCGCAAACATGAGCACGCGAGAATGAGCCAAGGCCAAAGGCAAATCGTTTATAAACAAGGTAAATAACAGTGGGCCCAGATGACTGCCTTGGGGGACACCTGACGTAACTCGAACAGTTTTAGATATCGAGGAACGAAAAGACACCTTTTGGGTTCTGCCAATAAGATACGACTTTAACCAAGCCAATAGTTTCGGGGAAAAACCCATGATGTTAAGTTTCATGAGAAGCATAGAATGATCAACCGTATCGAAAGCCTTACTAAAGTCAGTATAAATAACATCAGTTTGACACTTTTTACGGAAGCCATGGTGTACAAGGGTAGTCAATTCTAAAAGGTTGGTAAGCGACGAACGACCTTTCATGAAGCCATGCTGACAAGCAGAAATAGTGGATCTGGATAGGTGTTGAAGGGAAGACGTAATAATTTTCTCAAACAGCTTAGGTATTGCCGAAAGTTTGGCAATGCCACGGTAGTTAGAAATATCCGATTTGTTACCCTTTTTAAAAAGCGGAATAATAAAAGACTCCTTCCAAATATCAGGGAAGCGACAAGTCTCACTCGATATAAAAAATAACCGAGATAAAGGCTTAGATAGGGAAATCGAACACATTTTAAGGATGCAACTAGGTATATTATCAGGCCCGGGTACGAAGGAAGACGTCATAGATGACAAGCTAGAGATAATACAGTCTTCAGTAATATTAGGAAAAAACATACAATTTAAATGTGGAATTGTGAAGGGATAAGGTGTGGGATCCGAAGCAGTAGAAGAATAAGTCGACTGAAAGAATTTAGCAAACAGATCTGCAATATCTGAATCACTATTAGCAGTCTGGTCATTAAGTCTGAAGGTGGAAGGTAGTAAATTAGAACGTCTTTTGGAATTAACAAAGTTATAAAATCTTTTAGGGTTCTTATAAAATTCAACCTTACAGCGAACGATATAATTATTGTAGCATTGAGTATTTAAAAGGCAAAATTGAGATTTGGCTACACAATAATTTGCATAGTCACGTCGCGAACCAGTTTTTTTAAATCTTTTAAAATATCTCGATTTAATGTTACGGAGATTAGAGAGCCTACGTGTGAACCAGACTGGCGCACTGGAGACGGTAGAGACATTCACATAAGGAACGCATTTATCAATTAGAGAATTAAGAGCAGAGTAGAAAAAATTTACTGCACAATCTATATCACAGCACTCAAATAGAAATGACCAATCAAAAGAGAAAATAAGGCTGTTAAGAAGATTGAAATTTGTTTTACGAAAACATCTACGACGAGAATTTGAGATGTTATTGAATGAATTATTAACGGAATTGTAAGAAATAGTAATTTCAATGGTAGGGTGATAAGTATCTTCGGGCTTCACTAGGGGCTGTGTTTGTGATACAGCACTAACAGTGGGATCAGAGACAAAAACAAGATCGAGGATTCTTTTAGAAGAGTTAAGAAAAGAATTCAACTGATATAGCGGACATTCAAGTAGGCTATCAAGAAAAACATGTTGAGATGAGGGAATTAAGAAAGATAGATTATCATCAGCAAGCCAAGAAACATTTGGCAAGTTAAAATCACCTAAAGCTATAAAAAAATCACGATCTTTAAGACGACTAAAAATAGTTCGCAAAGCATCAGCATGGTGCATGTAGATCATGATATCAGAAGTTGGAGGAATATATGAACAAGAGATATATAAGCTAAAGTTAGAACATGTAACTTCGACGCAAATAAACTCAACACCTAAGGGGAGATCAATCGGCACAACACTTGAACACAGATTCGAGTTGACAGCAATGAGTACTCCACCGCCACGTCGACCAACACGATCAAGCCTATAAGAAATAAAGTTATTAGAAAGAATTTCATTATCCAAAACAGAGGAATTAAGCCAAGTTTCAGAGAAAGCTAATATGTCAGCCGAAAAGGTTAAGCTATCGCAGAATAATTTAGAGAGCTTGGTAAGAAGTCCTCTTACATTTTGATAGTGAATGCAAAGACTAGACGTTATTAGTTTTTTGAAGCAGAAGATGCATTAGGAAGGTGGACAGGCAAAGGGCGGGAGCGCTTATTGGGCGCAAATTCGTGTACAACTAGGCCCTCTGGCCAAAAGTTAGGGTCAACCATAGCTGAGAAATACTCATTTGGTACAGTAATTTTAAAAGAGGAGATTTCGCGAGGCCTAGAAAACTTAAACTTTTGAATTAAAACCTTAGCAGGGCATATATTACCAATGTAAGCTGCCACAGACGATTCAGAAGTATCTGGAGCAAGCCTAGAGATAAATAATTGTTTACGATGGGGCACTACAGTTAGTGGAGGCGGAGGAGCATTGGGATCCGCAAGTGATTGAAAGCCAGCATGATCAGAGTTCCCGTGAGGGATAGATTGAGGTACACCAGGGCTTGTAGTGGGTACATCAATCTGAAAAGAAGAGCATAAAGAGGGACAAGAAGATGGTGTAGGCGAAAGTAAAATGGGAGAAGATGTAATAGAAAGTGCGGGCGACTGCTTATGAGGCAACTCAAGGGTACATTTCTTGGGCAATTCCTTAGAAGGTGAACCAAACTTGAATTGCGACAATAAGTGTATGCTAGAGTCACACTCATTAGACAGCTGTTTGGCCATTTTATTAAGAGAAAGAAACTTTAAACGCAGATCCCTATACATTCGGCTAAAATCAAGCTGCTGGCTGGCACAAGATGGGCAAGTCCAGCGCATTAAGCCAAGCTCAGGCTTAGACACAGACAAACCAGAAAATTTGTCGTAATCACGGCCGTTGAGGCCAGCACATTTTAAGTGAATAAGATTATCGCAAAGCCAACACGATATTGCTCTATACTGATCGTCAAAACGATCAGAATGCTTGCAATTGGGTAGACAACAAGCCATTGAAAAGCCAAAATAAACAAGGCAAAAAAAAAAAAAAAAAAAACAACAAAAAAAAAATATATAGAAAAATTTTAATAAACAGCACAAAGATAATTATCGATAAAAAATCAATAATTACAAATAAAACAAAGAGACAGCTGGAGTACACAGCACAAGAGAGAGTGCAAGAACAGTTATAAGACGAGCTTTGAGAGGCGGCTTTATAAAAGAGATTACGCGGGAGGGAAGCTGAGCACAAGCACAAAGCAGAGGGAACAACAAAACCACTAGCACAGATGGTATGATGGGGGCGATGAGGGGAGCAACTGCAGAAGCAATGACGAGAGAGAACAATAAGAAAAAATAAAAACAATTTAAATGCACCAAACACTAATCACGAAAAAGAAAAAAACAAAACTGTTTAATTTGGCGAATTATGCAAATAAAACACAAGGGTTTCAAGCAAACGACACCAGCGAAAAACGAAAACAAAAGTTTGGTTTCGCCTATTGTAAATAGGACGTCTTTGCCTATTCCACTAAGTTTTGTCCTTTTTGTATATTAACTGTATTGTCTTTTCTTAATATTTCTTGTTTTATTAGTGATACATCAGCTCCTGTGTCTAATAGTCATTTTATTGTCCCTACATCGTCAAAGTTTAAAGTTATGTAGCTATTAAGGTTGCAATTTAAATTATATATTTTATTTGTTCGATTTTTTACACCAAAGGACTTTCGGAGTTTTCCGAATTTTCTTCTACATTTGTAAATCTGACATTATTATTTTGTTGTGTTTTAGAAGGATAATTAGTTTTGGTATTTCTATTGTTATAATTTCTTCGATTATAATTATTACTATAGTTATTGTAATTCCTAGTATTGTTATAGTTAGTATTATCATTTGGGTTTCTATTTTGGTAATTATTATTATAATTTCTATTATTATTGTACGAGTTCCTATTTGTGTAATTGTTTCTTTTAGTATAAAACACGCTGTGATCTTGTTCTATATTTGTAGATGTATTTACAAATTTAGCTATAACATCATTCATTTCAGTAAAATTGCCTGCTTCTATTATTGTTCTGACCTTTTCGTTATCGCAGTTCTTTATGATTGATTTCACTGCTGTTTGAGTTGCATATTTCTTTGCTGTTTCAGGGTTTACGTTGTCTGTTATGAATGCGCGTTTCAATGATTTAGTAAGATTTTCTATTTCTGACATAAATGAATTTGCGTTCTTGCCATTTTGTTTTAAATTCATTAATCTTGCCTCTGCTACCTGAACTGTTTCACCCTTAATTTCTTTCTTTAATGTTTGGATTATACCATTTATAGTGTTTTCATTAGTAACTAGTAGTCTAACGTCCCCTTTTAGTTTTGTTTTTTATGACTTTAATAGCTGTTTCTTCATGTTCTGCTTTTATTTCGTTGATTAATTCCAGTGAATCTATGAAACTTTGAATTGTTTCTACTCCACCATCATACTCCTGAATCAGCTTAGAAGCTGTATTAAGAAATTCAATCTTTGTTTGCACCATCTTTGGTTTTGTATTATCTTGAATGTTTTCTGGGTTATCTTTTACACCTGATATATTTTGAATGTCTCCTGGGTTTTTTTTTATCTTGAATGTCTCCTGGGTTATCTTTTACAGCTGGTTCTTCTGTGTCTTTTGCTACTAGAGGTTCAAAAGTTGCTTCTAGATTCGAATCTACCGGTATTGTGAATTTTATATTATGTTTTGTTGCTATACTTATTAGTTGTTTATTTAAACTGTATATTAGCTCAGTAAAGCTTTTACTGCTAGATTCATTGCATATGTCTGTACTGCTACTCTTTATTCTATTGTAACTGTCGAAGATAGTTTCAAGGTGCTTGTTTATGGTTTGAGGGTGTATATAAATTGTTTTATTTAGGCACTTGTATGCTTTCTGAAATTTTTCTTTCAATATTTCTATGTTCTGGTCCATTGAAATTTTGTTACTTTTGGTTTTATCTTATTTTAATTAAAATAATTTTGTTCTCTTAATTATTTCATTTTCTGATTCTTCTATTTTTTTTCTTTGTTATTGTTTTTTCAAATTGTTTAAAATTCTATTTTCTAATATTTAATTATTTCCAAAAAAAAATTTTGTAATTTTTCTTATAGGGTATTTAGACTTCGTTATTGGGCTGTTTTGATCTTGTGGAGCTTGCTGCGATCAGAAAGCTTTATGTGTGCTTGCAAGCTTTGTGAAATTTACTTGAGCTTTTTTTTTTTTTAGAAGCTCGCTTTGATCGTGGCGAGCTTTACAACTGTGCTTATGTTGTTTGTGCAATTTTGAGTGCACATGGTTGACATGTGCTCTTTGTTAGGGTATGTTGGGGTATATGCGGCTGATTGGAATTTAATATTTAATTGTATAAATATATGTTTTTTTTTTTTTTGTGTATTTTTCAATTATGCATATGTATATGTATATATGTGTATATATGTATTTTTTTTTTTTTCTTCTTTTTTTCTAGGGTATTTTTGGCAATGATAGACTTATTCAAAAAAATTTTTTGGACAATATATTATTATTTTTTTTTTCATTTTATTTTTTCTCTATTTTTGTTAGTAATTATTTAATTAATTAATTATTTATAGTGGTAGCGCAAAAATCGCCTCTTGCCGCAAAGGTGCCTTCATATAGCACACTTTTTGTTTTTTGTTAAATTTTTTATGTTGTTTCTGCATCTGCTGCTGTTGCTGGTTGCTGCATCTGGCTCTGTTGCTGTTGTTGTCTCGCCTGTTTGGTCCTCTGGTGCACCTTTTCCAGCTCGTCTACTTTATTCCACAGCTTGCATGCTTCCGCCCAGGGTGGTGGCGGATCGTTGTTGATTTGGGCCAGTAGGGCCGCCCGCTGTTTCCTGAACCGGACCTGGTGGACGCCTCGACGCTTCGGCCTTAACACCAGGGGGATGGCCGTTAAAGCGTCCTCTTCTCTCCTCCTTCTAGCAAGCTCTGCTCTTGCTGCTGGTTGCCTGGCACGGTACTCTTCTATGCTTAGCAGCCGTGGACCGTCCAGTGGGCACTCCTCCAATGCCTTCTGGAGCGCTTCCTTTGTATCCTTCGGCATTTGTTAATGTGGTCTGTCCTGTGTTTTTTTTTTTTCACTTTGCCTTTTTTTTTCTTATGGCAAGGATTTTTTGTATTATTATTATTGCCTTTTTATTTATTGCCAATGTTAGGCAGGATCGCCATGAAATAGGCGAACGCAAGGTTTGACTTGAAGTGATTTATTGGGGCCGCAAGACCGGTATTTATAGGAGAACGTTTATATTGGTCTTATGGCTAGTGTCCTTAACGGTACTTAAAGCTAGACATTATGCTTAAGTTCTAATTACTTACAATCTATCCCTAAAAGGATGCGTTACACCTTTTTTTACGCGGACTTGGCGAACAGCTGTGGAAAATACATGTACATGTGATGCCACGAGTTTTACATATGTATGTACGTATGTAAAATTGGACAAGTGCGGCAGAGAAAAAAACATAAAGAAACCCCTGTGGTGGAATGGAAACCGAACGTTGGACAAACACGTTAAGGATTGGGAACTACCATGTAACCTTGGAATAGGTCAGGTATGTACATACAATATATATAAAAGTGTGGAGGTCGCTATGGAAGAGCGGGAAACCTCACACTTTTATTAGTATGTAGGGGCAAATGAAATGAATAATGAAATTTTGTACTTATCAGGAATTCCGCCGATGCAAGCTGGAGGAGCGGGAAGGATATCCGGCTCGAAGGACTCGAAGGACCAATGTTCGTGGAGGGGCGGAAGGATCCAAATCAAATACAAGTAGTTGGCGGGTGCCAATTTCTTCGGGTGGTGAGAGAGTGATGAATTAATAACGCGCGATAACTTCGGTTACAAAAACTTATGCTTTATTATTGAATATTCACAGGTCGCCCAACACACGAAATGTTTCGGGTTAAAAAATATGTACATTTCGAGAGAAAGAAAGAGCACAATCAAAAAGAACGGGTGTTTGGGTTGAAAGTTCGTACTGGAGTGCAATGGCGGCGCCCATCAGAAAATCAAGTCACCCCTCCTGGTGTGACCGTAGACGCCGAGGATCAAAAACCCTCCTCACTCCTCACTGCTCTTCGCCGCTCACTGCTGTTCACCCGATGGCGTGA
>JAECWI010000034.1:0-462470 GCA_018150345.1 Drosophila equinoxialis
AGTGAACGGGCTATGCCTGAAGCTGACTAAATGCCGTTAAGATGGCCTCCGCCGCTGAATCGAAACTACACAGTTACGAGCTAGAGACATTAGCTATCGTGTATTCCTTTAAAACGTTTTGAGACATACCTTAAGTTCATCCCGTTCAAAATCGTGACCGATTGTAATTCCCTTGCGCTGACACTGAGAAATGGTGGACATTCCGCCAAGATTGCTCGCTGGGCCCTGCTATTGGAAAACTATAACTACACGATTGTACACCGCTCGGGGTTGGTATGCCCCATGCCGAGATGAGTTAGAGAAATATGAAATAGCGAATTTCGAACTGCGAGACGGAGTAGTGTACCGCCTTCCCCCAACTTTATGTCCCTTCCGAAAAGATAAATCATGTCATACGAGTAGTGCACGAGAAGCTTGGCCATATGGCCACGGAGAAATGTTGCACACAGATCAAGAAGCATTACTGGTTCCCGTGTATGAAGTCTTATGTTAACAATTACATTAGAAATTGCCTCAAGTGTATCTACTACTCAGCGTCCGCTTCGGACAACCGTGTCACGCTACATAGTATTCCGAAAGTGCCCCTTCCGTTTGATACCATTCATATTGACCATCTGGGGCCCCTTCCGTCCATACGCTCTAAGAAAAAATATCTTCTGGTTGTCATTGACGCTTTCACCAAATTTGTGAAGCTGTACCCTGCCGTCACTACTAATTCACGTGAAGTATATCAGACGTTAGAATCTCAGTATTTCGCAAATTACAGTAGACCCCGCCGAATTATCAGCGATCGAGGTACCTGCTTTACTTCCTCTGAATTTGAAGAATTTCTGAAGGCCAATAATATAATTCATGTGCTGAATGCCACTGCCTCACCCCGGGCTAACGGCCAAGTCGAGCGGGTTAACCGTGTTTTGGGCCCCATGTTGGGTAAACTGACGGAACCCGTGAACCACGCAGATTGGGTCCAACAACTGCCGAACATAGAGTTTGCATTGAATAACTCCGTCCACTCCACAACCAAATTTGCCGCTTCCGTACTCCTATTCGGAGTTCAACAACGAGGTGTGGTAGTGGATGAATTAACCGAACGGTTGGGTGAGAGAACAGGGGAGGTCGATGCCTCAGAGGTAGACGTCCGGAGAGTAGCCTTCCGTAACATTGCTAAGTCCCAAGAATATAATTCGGAGTATTATTCGAAGCATCACCCCCCAGCCGTTAGTTTTGAAGAGGGGGATTTCGTAGTTATTAAGAATGTGGATACTTCGGCAGGCACAAACAAAAAACTTATCAGACGATATCGTGGTCCGTATGTGGTTCATAAAAAACTTCCGAATGACCGATATGTTATCCGGGATGTAGAAGGCTCCCAAATCACCCAACTACCATATGACGGTCCTAGAAGCCTCCAAATTAAAGTTATGGGTTGCCCCTGATCAAGATTGCACTTCTGATAGCCAAACAAAGGCGACACCAGCCACTTAAGTTTCTTATTTACCCCCCTTGTTGTTAGCAATTGGAATCGAGGTCGATTCCTCGTCAGGACGGCCGAGTTGTAAGATCCCAATTATTTACAAGTCTTTTAAATACTCACGCATATGTCGAAACCAGTATTGTAATATCGATTGTTAGTAATAAGTATCGATTGTTAGTAATAAGTATCGATTGTTAGTAATAAGTATCGATTGTTAGTAATAAGTATCGATGGTTAGGGATAAGTCATCGATAGGCGACGAGACAGTTTTTCTCTTCTCTTCCGGCAATGCATCGAACCAGTCGCACTCGCGGAAAACTAAGAATAAAATCTGAAGACTCTAAACTAATTGTTATCATTTTAACTCAATAAATAGGTGTTTACAGGTTTCTATTTTGGTAATTATTATTATAATTTCTATTATTATTGTACGAGTTCCTATTTGTGTAATTGTTTCTTTTAGTATAAAACACGCTGTGATCTTGTTCTATATTTGTAGATGTATTTACAAATTTAGCTATAACATCATTCATTTCAGTAAAATTGCCTGCTTCTATTATTGTTCTGACCTTTTCGTTATCGCAGTTCTTTATGATTGATTTCACTGCTGTTTGAGTTGCATAAGATTTTCTATTTCTGACATAAATGAATTTGCGTTCTTGCCATTTTGTTTTAAATTCATTAATCTTGCCTCTGCTACCTGAACTGTTTCACCCTTAATTTCTTTCTTTAATGTTTGGATTATACCATTTATAGTGTTTTCATTAGTAACTAGTAGTCTAACGTCCCCTTTTAGTTTTGTTTTTATGACTTTAATAGCTGTTTCTTCATGTTCTGCTTTTATTTCGTTGATTAATTCCAGTGAATCTATGAAACTTTGCATTGTTTCTACTCCACCATCATACTCCTGAATCAGCTTAGAAGCTGTATTAAGAAATTCAATCTTTGTTTGCACCATCTATGGTTTTGTATTATCTTGAATGTTTTCTGGGTTATCTTTTACACCTGATATATCTTGAATGTCTTCTGGGCTATCTTTTACAGCTGGTTTATCTTGAATGTCTCCTGGGTTATCTTTTACAGCTGGTTCTTCTGTGTCTTTTGCTATTAGAGGTTCAAAAGTTGCTTCTAGATTCGAATCTACCGGTATTGTGAATTTTATATTATGTTTTGTTGCTATACTTATTAGTTGTTTATTTAAACTGTATATTAGCTCAGTAAAGCTTTTACTGCTATATTCATTGCATATGTCTGTACTGTACTCTTTATTCTATTGTAACTGTCGAAGATAGTTTCAAGGTGCTTGTTTATGGTTTGAGGGTGTATATAAATTGTTTTATTTAGGCACTTGTATGCTTTCTGAAATTTTTCTTTCAATATTTCTATGTTCTGGCCATTGAAATTTTGTTACTTTTGGTTTTATCTTATTTTAATTAAAATAATTTTGTTCTCTTAATTATTTCATTTTCTGATTCTTCTATTTTTTATACCCTTGCAGAGGGTATTATAAAATTGGTCAGATGTTTGTAACGCACAGAAGGAGACATTTCCAACTCCATAAAATATATATATTCTTGATCAGCATGAGAAGCTGAGTCGATATAGCCATGTCCGTCTGTCCGTCTGTCTGTGCATACGCGTTTTACTCAGCCATCTTAAGAGCTATTGGGATGAAATTTTTTTGTGGGCTTTTTATTACCCAGGCTAGAAAAAGTATGAAATTTGTCAGGATCGGGCCACTATATCATATAGTTCTAGAACAAACATTTTTGCAAAAATTGGAGTATCCCCATGAAATTTACCAATATGATAGTATTTGACATAAATTGACAGATCCCAAAATTTGAATCTGATCGGATAAATAGAACAGAAGTTACAGTTAACACAAATCGGTTCAAATGATGACCTAGTAGACAGCAAGCAGCGCTGCTTGCTGCTCAATCAGAGCACATGCATACACACACACAGACGCTGCGCTACAAGAACTGTATGTGTATGCGTGTTGTGCTTTGCTTAGGGAATGATGCAAGAAGAAAGAAAATTTATTATAAAAAGAGAAATAATTTGAATGTTTTGTTTGTGAATTGATGAATTCAGTTGCAGGGAAAGAAATTTCAAAATGTAAAAAAATTATTGCGAAAGACTGCAAGGGTATATAAACTTCGGATTTGCCGAAAATAGCTTCTTTGATATTTTTATATAACAATTATATAAGCTGCTGGACCCATTCTACAGCCGCCATTTTGATTTATTTATATAACGGCGGCTGTACAATGGGTTCTCCAGCTTGAATCGCCGTATAGCTGTCATAAAAACAATAGCAGATATATAACTCAAAATGGCGGCTGTAGAATGGTTCCACCAGCTTGTATAGCTGTTATATAAAAGATGGCGGCTAAAAACTCAAAATGGCGGCTGTAGAATCGTTCCAGCAGCTTGTATAGCTGTTATATAAAAGATGGCGGCTATAAGACTTAAAATGGCGGCTGTAGAATGATTCCGCCAGCTTGTATAGCTGATATACAATAGATGGCGGCTATAAGACTCAAAATGGCGGCTGTAGAATAGTTCCAGCAGCTTGTATCGCTGTTATATAAAAGATGCAGCTATAAGACTCAAAATGGCGGCTGTAGAATAGTTCCAGCAGCTTGTATCGCTGTTATATAAAAGATGGCGGCAATGACTCCAAATGGCGGCTATGAAATGGTACCACCAGCTTCAATGGCTGTTATAGAAATAATAGCGGCTAAGAACTCAAAATGGCGGCTGTAGAATCGTTTCAGCAGCTTGTATAGCTGTTATATAAAAGATGGCGGCTATAAGACTCAAAATGGCGGCTGTAGAATGGTTCCACCAGCTTGTATAGCTGTTATACAATAGATGGCGGCTATAAGACTCAAAATGACGGCTGTAGAATGGTTATAGCAGCTTGTATAGCTGTTATATAAAAGATGGCGACAATAAGACTCCAAATGGCAGCTATAGAATGGTACCACCAGCTTCAATGGCTGTTATACAAATAAAAGCGGCTAAAAGATTCAAAATGGCGGCTTTAGAATGGTTCCGTCAGCTTGTATAGCTGTTTTATAAAGCATGGCGGCTATACGACTCCAAATGGCGACTATAGAATGGTACCACTAGCTTCAATGGCTGTTATACAAACAATAGCGGCTAAAAGACTCAAAATGGCGGCTGAAGCTGTTATATAAAAGATGGCGGCAATAAGACTAGAAATGGCGGCTATAGAAAGGTTCCACCAGCTTCAATGGCTGTTATATAAATAATAGCGGCTAAAAGACTTAAAATGGCGGCTGTAGAATGGATACAGCAGCTTGTATAACTGTTATATAAAAGATGGAGGCTAGACGATTAAAAATGACGGGTATAGTATGGTTACAGCAGCTTGTATAGCTGTTATATAAACCATGGCGGCTATAAGACTCTAAATGGCGTCTATAGAATGGTTACAGCTGCTTTGCATAGCTGCTACATAAGGATAATGGTTCCACCATTTTGTATAGCTTATATAATATATAACAGCTGTTATATAAAAGATGGCGGCTATACGACTTCAAATGGTGGCTATAGAATCGTTTCAGCAGCTTGTTTAGCTGTTACACAAAAGATGGCGGCTATAAGACTCAAAATGGCGGCTGTAGAATGGTTCCACCAACTTGTATAGCTGTTATGTAAAAGATGGCTGCAATAAGACTAGAAATGGCGGCTATAGAATGGTACCACCAGCTTCAATGGCTGTTATATAAATAAAATCGGCTAAAAGACTCAAAATGGCGGCTGTAGAATGGTTACAGCAGCTGTTGTATAGCAGTAATACAAAAGATGTTAAATGATTCCAGCAGCTAGAATAGCTGTTCTATAAGGGATGGCGGCTATAAAATTCAAAATGGCGGCTGTAGAATCGTTCCAGCAGTTTGAATCGCTGTTATATAAAGGACGGCGGCTACAAAAATTCAAAACAGCGGATACGGAATGTTTTCTGCAGCTTCTATAGCTGTTATAAGTTCAAAGGATGGCGGATGTATAACGGTTCCAGCAGCTTTGGACAGCTGTTATGTAAGGAGTGGCGGCTATAAGACTCAAAATGGCGGCTGTAGAATAGTTCCAGCTGCTTGTATAGCTGTTATAAAAACAATAGCGGATATAAAACTCAAAATAGCTATTCAAGCTTGTGAACCCATTCTACAGCCGCCATTTTGACTTTTATATCTGCTATTGTTTTTATAACAGCTATAGAGCGATTCAAGCTGGTGAACCCATTGTACAGCCGCCGTTATATAAATAAATCAAAATGGCGGCTGTAGAATGGGTCCAGCAGCTTATATAATTGTTATATAAAAATATTAAAAAGCTAACTTCGGCAATGCCGAAATTTATATACCTTTGCAGTCCTTGGCAATAATTTTTTTACATTTTGAAATTTCTTTCCCTGCAACTGAATTCATCAATACACATCATTCACTGAATTCATCTTCTTGCATCATTCCCTACGCGAAGCACAACACGCATACACAGACAGTTCTTGTAGCGCTGCGTCTGTGTGTGTGTATGCATGTGCTCGGTTTGATTTGATGAAAAAACTTTCACTCGTTTCAGAGAACGGACGTGTTTTTTTTGCGCTTATCAACTTTTATTTTTTCTCGCGATTAACTTCTTTTCTATAACTTGTACATAAATTCATTATCGGCTAATATTTCCAGCATCCGAATTTTATTTTCATTTCGCGAATTCTTGCTGTCGCTTTTGTGTATTTGTTTAAATTTAAATAAAATCAAAACTTACAGCAGTACTTGCGTTAGCGGTGTTGTTGTTTTGTTTATCTCTTTTTGCTTTTGTGTCGTTACCGTTTTTAGCTCGCGCTCTTGCGTACAATTTGTTATTGCGTGTGTTCAATTTGAAGCGCCTCCCGCTCTTTCCTATTGTTGTTTGATTTGCGCTCTCGTCTTTTGCCTACCCGCAACTTCTGTGAAACGTGTTTTTGTTTTTGTGTATTTTTGAAATTTCTTTTCTTTAGTTGTGAAGGCTTACTCTGCACATTAACCCTTGTGTCAGAACATACAGCATATTCTTATACACAGATTTTCAACCTTTAGAATTTTTATTATACCCTTGCAGAGGGTATTATAAAATTGGTCAGATGTTTGTAACGCACAGAAGGAGACGTTGCCGACCCCATAAAGTAAATATATTCTTGATCAGCATGAGAAGCTGAGTCGATATAGCCATGCCCGTCTGTCCGTCTGTCTGTGCGTACGCGTTTTACTCAGCCATCTTAAGAGCTATTGGGATGCAATTTTTTTTGTGGGATTTTTCTTACCCGGGTGAGATAAAGTATGAAAATCGTAAGGATCTTACCACTATATCATATAGCTCTAGAACAAACATTTTTGCAAAAATTGGAGTATCCCCATGAAATTTACCAATATTATAGTATTTGATATAAATTGACAGATCCCAAAATTTGAATCTGATCGGACAAATAGAACACAAGTTACAGTCAATACAAATCGGTTCAAATGATGACGTAGTACACAGCAAGCAGCGCTGCCGGCAGAAAGCAGCGCTGCCAGCAGCGCTGTTTTTTTTACTACGTTTTTTTTTTTTTTTTACGCGCGAGCCCAAGCAGATAACTGCCGTATAACGCACGTCACGAATCGCGTGGACAAATACACAATAGAAAAAACAGACAAACAAATAAATAAAAAATACTATAGCTATCTATTAACTAAATGGGATAGGATAGAAGTTTTATTTTATCATATTAATAGAAAGCTCTGAGCCAATTACAGGGAATAGAAGGTTGTAATCAGAGCAGAGGACCCTAAAAGGTTCATGCAGGGCATAGTTAGAAGAACAACGACTAAGGGATAAAGGTATCAAAGGATGTCTACTCCGTCTACATGGTACCGACAGATTTACCTGAGCTAATAACTCAGGCGAGTCGATATCACCAATAAGGAGCTTGTGCATAAAAATAACACCAAGCATAATTCTACGGTTAGTTAGGGAAGGAAGGTTTACCAAGAGAAGTCTACTAGAATACGAAGGCAAATTGACATTGCGATCCCAGCTTAAGCCACGAAGAGCAAATAGCAAGAACTGCTTTTGAACGGATTCAAGTCTAATCTGGTGCGACTCATATTGAGGTGACCAAATGCAAGATCCATACTCTAAAATAGGACGGACAAGCGAAGTAAAAAGAACTTTAGTTGTATAGGGGTCATCAAATTCTTTTGACCATCTTTTAATGAAACCCAGGACATTCATGGCCTTTGCGACCGTGGTAGAAATATGGGTGTTAAAATTTAACTTATGGTCCATAAGTACGCCCAAATCATTCATATTAGTTAGACGTTCTAAAGGACTATTGTTTAGAAAATAAGTGACCAGTTGAGGAGAGTTACGAAAAAAAAGTCATTACCTTATATTTGGTAGTGTTAAGATTTAGTAGATTAAACTGGCACCAGGATTGAAAGTTTTGAAGATCAGCTTGTAGCCGACTAAAAGAATCTGTATCATTATAAGTAAGAAAAAGCTTGACATCGTCAGCATACATAAGCACATGCGAATGAACAATGACTGATGGAAGATCGTTAATGAATAGTGTAAAAAGCAGAGGGCCAAGATGACTACCTTGAGGTACACCAGAAGTCACAGGAATGGAATCGGGAAAAGAAGACTTAAAAAGTACCTTCTGTTTTCTATTTGTTAAATATTCTCGAACCCAAGAGAGGAAAAGGTGTGGAAACCCAATGTCGCTCAGCTTAGAAAGTAATAGGGTATGATTAACGGGATCAAAGGCTTTGCTGAAGTCAGTGTATATGACATCAGTTTGTTTACCATTTTTGAACCCCTTGATAATTATTGATGTAAATTCTAAAAGGTTAGTGGTTGTAGATCTACGTTTCACAAACCCATGTTGGGATGGCGAAATAATAGAGCTGCAAAAATGTTGCAATTGAGAAGTTATAATTTTCTCAAAAGCTTTCGGAATAGCGGACAATTTTGAGATACCTCTATAGTTAGAGGCTTCGGACTTTTTGCCATTTTTATGCAGAGTTATGATATACGACTCCTTCCAAATAGATGGAAAAGAGGAAGATTCGACAGACAATAGAAACAATTTTAAAATGGGTTTGCATAATGCGTTTGCACAGAACCTGAGTACACATCCAGGAAGACCATCTGGCCCCGGAGAATAAACAGGTTTAACTAATTTAAGTTCGCTAAGAATAGAACTTTCATCAAACACTGGATTGAAAATGCAATTAGCCTTTTTTAAATGATAAGGATACGGACTTGCTCGATATTCCGTTGAGGAATAAGTTGTTTTGAAAAAACTCGCAAGCATATCGGCAATTGCCTGATCAGTGGTCGCTTTTTTATTTTGAAAAGACAAAAAAGATGGGTGCACGGAGGTCTTACGTTTAGAATTGACAAAATTATAAAATTGTTTAGGGTCAGAAGAAAACTGAAGCTTACACCGCTGAAGATAATTCTTATAGCATTGTGTATTAAGCATCATGAATTTTGAACGAGCGACTGTATACAGAGCATAATCTGATGAACGACGTGTTTTTTGAAACTTCTTATAATATCGTGTCTTCACATTTTTCAAATTGGATAACTCATGAGAGAACCAGGGAGGTTTGTTAAGCCGCTCCAGCCTACCAAGAGGCACACAAATATCAAAGAGTGAATTCAGAGTATCATAGAAAAAACGAACAGCTGAGTTCATATCTCTACAATTGTACAGATAAGACCAATCGGTATTAGTAATGTTTTCATTAAGGGTGACAAAGTCAGTCTTACGAAAGCACCTAGTTAGAGGTAACTCATTTGAACCAAGTAATGGTGAAAGCAAGGGCAGATCAATTTTTAAATTTAATGTAGGATGAAATTTGTCTTCTGGAAGAACAAATGGTTCGATCCTAGAAACCTCACAATAAGAAGTATCCAATACAAAAATAAGATCTAACGATTTTCCATTAGAACTTAAGAAAGGATTGACTTGGGATAAAGATAAGCCTAGAAGCCCGTCAATAAAGTCATGTGACAAAGAGGGCAGCAACATGGTAGATTCATCTGTTAGTGACCATACTAAAGCGGGTAAATTAAAATCACCTACAACTATGAGCAGGTCTTGACTGGAAACTAAAGAGGAGACAAACTGAATTGCCTCTAAATGATTTAAATATACCACCATGTCTGACAATGGTGGAATATAGGAACAAGTAATAAAAGCATTAAAAGATTTAAAATTTACTTTAACACCGACAAACTCAATCTCCTGGGTACTAGAAAATTGAATCATTTCAGATGATAAAGCAGCATCAACAGCTATTAGAACGCCACCACCTATGCGAGAAATCCGGTCACGTCTGAATATAGAAAAGTTTGTGGAAAACACCGATGCATCAGCAATATCAGGTTTTAGCCACGTCTCTGTAAAAGCTAGAATGTTATGCTCAAAAGAAAGACTATCTACATAGAGATTAGGAAGTTTGGATTTCAGTCCTCTAACGTTCTGGTAACCCAGGTTAAGGGACGAAGCTAGTTTTTTGACACACCAGCAGATGCTGATGTGGCAGGAATAGTATTAGTTGTTGTTGTTGGCAAGCGAATCGGTTGCCGATTTTTCTTTTTTACAGTATATTCCTTAACTATTATATGTTTCGGCCAAAAATCTTCTCGACATATAGTGTCGAAGATATTGGCAGAAACACTAATTTTAAAGGACGAAATGTCCCGAGAATAAGAAAATTTAAACTTCTCCACCGCAATATTCGAGACGTTAACTTTCTTCCGAATATAGGCTATTACATCATCAGATGTGACAACAGGGTCTAGCCTAGAAACAAATATATGTTTCTTTGGTGGTATGCCAACGAGAGGCCGCGTTCCCGAAGCGTCAGCCGTAGCAGTAACGTTGGACAAGTCACCCACTGCAGCAGTCAACTTGTTTACGGGGCCCTCAATACTTTTAGAACTATCGGCAATTTCCATTGGAATGTGTAATTGCCCGGACACATCGGACACTACAATAGGCATCGTTTTTAAGAGATCATTCCCAGGTGATACCGGTAACTCCTTACTAATAGCATTCACAACCGGGCTCTTAAACGATATCAACTGCTGTACATTAGGAGTGGACGGTGCATGAGACCGGTCGGGGACGATAAGAGACGCTGGCGGATCTACAGATACTGAAACACCCCAAGGACTGGTCCTTTTACGTTTCGGAGACTCATTCATAAGCGATAAACTCCTGAACTGAGTCTCCACCGCATTAAACTCCGCTTGGAGTTTATTAAAACCTGCCCTTAAAGTGTCAAAACTATCTCTAGTCCGCCTCATGAAAGAGCGCATCTCATTCTCGACCCCACGGCAAGCATCACATCCATATTTTAAGCCTCCGCCTTTAAAAAAAATCCCACAATTATTTTTTGACTGCAGACTTAACAGCATTGTCACACAGCCAACAAAGAATATAATCCATGGGAGTCAACCGGATTAGTGGCCACTATGCAATTATTTTTGATGAGCAGACAACCATTTTATCAAAATTTAATTAATTTAATTAAATCATATCGTAATCAATTCAACCGCCGCCGCGTGCAGACGTGTTTTTTAATGCACTCCGCAAAATTTAGTGTAAAAAAATAAAAAGACCGCGTTTGCAAAAATTTGTGTAGGGCTCTCAGTTACCACAGAGACGCCTATTTACAATCATATTGCTATTAGTTCTAATAGCAATAAATACTAAGTTGCAACAGGAAAGCCTGGAAAAGCCATGTCCACCAATTCGGGCCCAAGCTCTCTCGATCCCCACCAGCAACAGCTACAAGAACTACTTGTACAACAACAACGTGAGCGTCGTCTCTCGGTCCAACGCAACAACGCGTACTTTTCGGTGGTGTCGCCGACCCCACTGAATGCTACCGTAAGCAATAACACCGAAAGTGCAAGCCACTCAGCAATCAACAGCAATTTACCGTGGAGAGAGCAGTGTGCTTCTCCATTAATATCGATAACTGGGTCACCGATTGCACCGACCAGCACCGTCAGCTCGTTGACAGCAACAACTGCAACGTCTACCGAAGTATTGACCTGCCTCAAGCCGTCAACGACAAGTCGCCCAGAGTCAGCCACGACAATAAACCCAACGCCTTCTGTCCAAACTGGAATGGATAGATATATTAAAATAACTAAGCGGAAGCTAAGCCCGCAAAAGAAAAAAAGTGGCAATACGCCAAAAATAACCAAACCTAATGAACGAGTAGTACTTCTAAGCGGGAATCGTTTTAAAATTCTTGCCGATCAGCAAGACGATCAAGCCGGCGCTGTAGATAAAGTTAAATCGGTTAGACCACCCCCTTTATACATCCGTGGAGCCAACTGCAGTGTCCTGATTTCGAAGCTAGTAGAAACAGTAGGGGCAAATAACTTTGTTGTAACCCCTCTCAACAGGGGTAACATAAAAGAAATTAAATGTCAAACCCAAACTGAGGACAATTTCCGCATCATCGAAAAGTACCTCCGTAATGCTAACATCAACTTCTATACCTACCAACTAAAAAGCAGTAAAGGGCTCCAGGTTGTGTTAAAGGGGATCGTGCCATCGGTCCCACCCCAAGAAATAGCAGACGCATTGGCCGAAAAAGGGTTTGCGGTTAAGTCCGTTGTCAACATCATCAACAGGAATAAAGTCGCACAGCCGCTCTTTAAAATCGAGCTCCAACCAGATGCAAAGCGGACGAAGCCAAATGAAGTGCATCCAATCTACAACCTTCAGCTCCTATTGCACAGAAGAATCACCGTAGAGGAGCCTCATAAGAGATACCAACCACCTCAGTGTAAAAACTGCCAGGAATACAACCACACCGCTAACAATTGCAATCTTAGGTCAGTGTGTGTTGGCTGCGGCGAACATCATAAAGATGGCATTTGCCCCAAGGACAGAAACAACGTCGCACTAAGACTATGCAGTAACTGTGGAGGGAACCACACAGCCAACTACAGGGGATGTCCTGTCTTCAAGGATCTTAAATCGCACCTAAACGGGCGTAAACCCCCAGCTGGACCAAAAATCACCTTCAACGCCTCCAAAACTACACCGGAGGTATTCTTCGCCAAGGCTGTTAGATCATCTAACATGCCTGCTACAACCAATCCTAGTGTATCCTTCGCTAGTGTACTCCGAACTGGACAGACGGAGCCCGCGAAAGAGACCCCGTCACTCCACCATCTACAGAATCCGCAACCTAGCGCACCAGAACTTGGCCAGCAAACTCACCAAGTGGTTTAAAGGCCCTATTGATCTCACTTAATCAAAACATGACTGCTTTTATGACGTTCATGCAAAACTGTATGCAGGAACTGATGCGGAATCAAAACCTGCTTATCCAGAAGCTTATCGAGAATAAATAATGGCTTCCCTAAGTCTATGTCTTTGGAATGCTAACGGCGTCTCCAAGCACAAAAATGAACTGCAACTATTCATAGACTCAAGTGAAATCGACGTCATGCTGATATCTGAAACACATTTAACATCAAAAAATAATTTTCAAATACCAAAATATGCCTTCTACGCAACAAACCATCCAGACGGAAAAGCTCATGGCGGGACTGGTATCCTAATCAAAAACCGTATAAAACACTCGTTTCTCAACAGATTCGAAACACAGCACCTTCAAGCAACTGCTATAACCGTCCAAACCAGCTGCGGCAACACTACGTTGGTTGCCCTGTACTGCCCACCACGCTTCTCAATCTCTGAAAAGGAATTCACCGGTTTCTTTAACACACTCGGAGAACGCTTCATTGCAGCAGGGGACTATAACGCCAAACATACGCACTGGGGATCTCGCCTGGTAAATCCTAAAGGCAAGCAGTTGTACAACACAATAGTCAACCCCCTCAATAAGATGGATTGCGTCTCACCGGGTAGGCCTACTTACTGGCCCACAGATCCACAGAAAGTGCCTGACTTGATTGATTTCGCAGTAACCAAGAGGATTCCGCGTAATCGGATCACTGCGGAAACACTGCTAGATTTAACCTCCGATCACTCTCCAGTGCTATTCACACTGTTAACAAGACCTCAAGTACTTGATCGCCCATATATACTTACAAACAACAAAACAAATTGGCTTAAATTTAAAATGTACATGAGTGCCCACATTGACTGTTCGCCGAAACTGGACGCTGCAGAGGACATTGACATGTGCGTCTCTACACTTGAGTCGATGATGGGAGCTGCAGCAAGAGTATCTACTCCACATGCCTCTACTTACGCTAAACCTGCTGCCAGGCCTACGAACCGGCGGATAGAACAATTAGTAACGGAAAAATGACGTCTAAGAAGAGAATGGCAGGTTACTCGATCACCAGCAGCAAAACTTCGCCTAAGGCATGCCAGCCGCAACCTCTCCAAGGAGTTAAGACAAGAGGAAATCTGGGCTCAAAGCAAATACATAGAAAAGCTCAGTCCATCCAGCACTAAACATCCTCTGTGGAAAGCCCACCCAACTTTAAGCGCTCCTACAGAGACAGTTTCACCAATAAGGGGTCCTACCGGTGGATGGGCCCGCAGTGACGAAGAGAGGGCATCCGTATTTGCCACACACCTTAAAATGGTTTTCCAGCCAAATCCAACATCAAACTCATTTGTACTTCCCCCTTCAAGCACATTAACGGATAGTGAGTACTCGGAACTCCAATCGGATGAGATCACTGCAGTTATTAAAAACCACATAAAGCCGAACAAAGCCCCTGGCCATGACCTAATCACACCGAAAATGATCCTAGAACTCCCTACCATCGCCATACAATACATCTGCAAAATGTTCAACGCTATAATAAGAATTGGCTACTTCCCAAGAGCATGGAAAAGGTCCACTATCATCATGATTCCTAAAGTGGGAAAGGACAAAACCCAACCATCATCCTATAGGCCAATTAGTTTGCTGCCATGTCTTTCGAAGCTTTTTGAAAAGGTCCTGCAAATTCGTCTAAACTCATTTCTGGCATCGGAGAACACAATCCCTTCACATCAGTTCGGCTTCCGCGAAAAACATGGGACAATTGAGCAAGTCAATCGTATAACATCCGAAATACGAACAGCATTCGAACTAAAAGAATACTGTACGGCTGTCTTTCTCGACGTTGCCCAGGCTTTCGACAGAGTTTGGCTGGAGGGTCTAATGTTCAAAATCCGGCAGAAACTCCCACAGTACACCCACAAACTCATGGAATCTTACCTTTACAATAGAAAATTCGCTGTAAGATGTAATGGTTCCGTCTCGGCTGACTTTGAAATCGAAGCTGGTGTACCGCAAGGCAGTGTACTCGGCCCATTGCTCTACCTGCTGTACACTGCAGACTTACCAACGAGTTTAGGACTTACAACGTCCACTTTTGCCGATGACACGGCAATCCTCAGCAGATCCAAATGCCCAATACAAGCCTCTGCAAAATTAGAGGAACACCTCAAGGTGGTAGAGGAATGGCTAGCAACCTGGCGTATCCGGGTCAACGAGCAGAAATGCAAACATGTTACATTTACGCTTAACAAAAGAAACTGTCCAGCTATAATGCTAAACAACGTACCAATTCCTCAAGCCGCGGATGTCACTTACCTTGGTATTCACCTAGACAGAAGACTAACTTGGCGCAAGCACATCGAGGCAAAAAAAGTCACAGCTTAAACTGAAAGCGAGTAGCTTACATTGGATCATCAATGCTCGGTCCCCTCTACGTCTGGAGTATAAAGTCCTCCTATACAACTCCGTACTGAAACCCATCTGGACTTACGGTGCCGTACTATGGGGAAATGCAAGTACCAGCAATATCGACATTATACAAAGAGCGCAGTCGAAGATTTTAAGATCAATCACAGGGGCTCCGTGGTACATACGGAACGACAACATTCAAAATGATCTAAATATACCTAGCGTAAAATATGAAATAGGTAGTCAACAACTAAAGTATTCTGCGAAACTGGATGTACACCCTAATGTTCTTGCCAATTCCCTTACGCGAACTAATAATAGAACTCGTCTTAAAAGAAATGACAGACCAACCCAATAATAAATGATATATCATAAGTACTAGATTAAGAAAAATATCTCAAACTTGTTGTTAGGTTCTAATTTAAGAGTAGATTCAACAAATAAATTAAACGATAAAAAAAAAAAAAAAATTTAATTAAAAAAGGAAAATACAAAAAAAATATCAAAGAAGCTAACTTCGGCAATGCCGAAGTTTATATACCCTTGCAGTCTTTGGCAAATAATTTTTTTACATTTTGAAATTTCTTTCCCTGCAACTGAATTCATCAATACACAAACAAAACATTCAAATTATTTCTCTTTTTATAAAAAATTTTCTTCTTCTTGCATCATTCCCTAAGCAAAGCACAACACGAATACACATACAGTTCTTGTAGCGCTGCGTCTGTGTGTGTGTATGCATGTGCTCTGTTTGATTTGATGAAGACGGTAGGAGTGCAGCAGCGTTTTGCTGCCGGCAGCGCTGCTTGCTGTCTACTACGTCATCATTTGAACCGATTTGTGTTGACTGTAACTTGTGTTCTATTTATCCGATCAGATTCAAAATTTGGGATCTGTCAATTTATCTCAAATACTATCATATTGGTAAATTTCATGGGGATACTCCAATTTTTGCAAAAATGTTTGTTCTAGAGCTATATGATATAGTGGTCCGATCCTTACAATTTTCATACTTTTTCTCACCTGGGTAATAAAAAGCCCACAAAAAAAATTCATCCCAATAGCTCTTAAGATGGCTGAGTAAAACGCGTACGCACCGAAACGGACAGACGGTCAGACGGACAGACGGACATGGCTATATCGACTCAGCTTCTCATGCTGATCAAGAATATATATACTTTATGGGGTCCGGAAACGTCTCCTTCTGTGCGTTACAAACATCTGACCAATTTTATAATACCCTCTGCAAGGGTATAATAAAAATGACGGCTCTAAAGGTTAAAAATCTGTGTATAAGAATATACTGACCAGTTCTGACACAAGGGTTAATGTGCAGAGTAAGCCTTCACAACTAAAGAAAAGAAATTTCAAAAATACACAAAAACAAAAACACGTATCACAGAGTCGCGGGTAGGCAAAAGACGAGAGCGCAATTCAAACAACAATAGGAAAGAGCGGGAGAGCGCGTCAAATTGAACACATTCAATAACAAATTGTACGCAAGAGCGCGAGAGTTAGCCTAAAACGGTAACGACACAAAAGCAAAAAAGAGATAAACAAAACAACAACCCCGCTAACGCAAGTACTGCTGTAAGTTTTGATTTTATTTAAATTTAAACAAATACACAAAAGCGACAGCAAGATTTCGCGAAATGAAAATAAAATTCGGATGCTGGAAATATTAGCCGATAATGAATTTATGTACAAGTTATAGAAAAGAAGTTAATCGCGAGAAAAAAATAAAAGTTGATAAGCGATAAGCGAAAAAAAACACGTCCGTTCTTCTGAAACGAGTTTAAATTTTTTTCATCAAATCAAACCGAGCACATGCATAACACACACACAGACGCAGCGCTACAAGAATTGTCTGTGTATGCGTGTTGTGCTTTGCTTAGGGAATGATGCAAGAAGAAGAAAAATTTTTATAAAAGAGAAATAATTTGAATGTTTTGTTTGTGTATTGATGAATTCAGTTGCAGGGAAAAAAATTTCAAAATCGATAAAAAAATTATTGCCAAGGACTGCAAGGGGTATATAAATTTCGGCATTGCCGAAGTTAGCTTTTTTTGATATTTATTATATAACAATTATATAAGCTGCTGGAACCATTCTACATTTTGATATATGGTTGGTGGAACCATTCTACAGCAGCCATTTTGAGTTTTGTAGCCGCCATCTCTTATATAACAGCTATACTAGCTGCTGGAACCATTCTACAGCCGCCATTTTGAGTTTTATAGCCGCCATCTCTTATACAACAGCTATACCTAGCTGCTGGAACTATTCTACAGCCGATACTCTGAGTTTAATAGCCGCCATCTCTTATATAACAGCTATACTAGCTGCTGGAACCATTCTACAGCCGCCATTTTGAGTTTTATAGCCGTCATCCCCTGATATTACAGTCATACAAGCAGCGGGAACCATTTTCAGCCGCCATTTTGAGTTTTAAAAGCCGCCATCTCTTATATAACAGCTATACTAGCTGCTGGAAACATTCTACAAGCCGCCATTTTGAATTTTATAGCCGCCATCCCTGATATAACAGCTATAATAGCTGCTGGAACAATTCTACGGCCGCCATTTTGAGTTTTATAGCCACCATCTCTTATATAACAGCTTTACCAACTGCTAGAACCATTGTACAGCTGCCATTTTGAGTTTTATAGCCGTTTTGTGGTTCATACCCGCCATCTCTTATATAAAAGCAATACTGGCTGTTTTATAGCCGCCATCTCTTATATAACAGCTAATACTAGCTGCTGGAATCATTCTACAGCCGCCATTTTGAGTTTAATAGCCGCCCCATTTTTATATAACAGCTATACTAGCTCCTGGAAACATTCTACAGCCGCCATTTTGAGTTTAATGGCTGCCATCCTGATATAACAGCTATACTAACTGCTAGAACCATTGTACAGCTGCCATTTTGAGTTTATAGCCGTTTAGTGGGGTATACGCCGCCATCTCTTATATAACAGCAATACTAGCTGTTTTATAGCTGCCATCTCTTATATAACAGCTTTACTAACTGCTAGAACCATTCTACAGCCGCCATTTTGAGTTTTATAGCCGCCATCTCTTATATAACAGCTATACTAGCTGCTGGAACCATATTCAACGAGCAGAAATGCAAACATGTTACATTTACGCTTGACAAAAGAAACTGTCCAGCTATAATGCTAAACAACGTACCAATTCCTCAAGCCGCGGATGTCACTTACCCTTGGTATTCACCTAGACAGAAGACTAACTTGGCGCAAGCACATCGAGGCAAAAAAGTCACAGCTTAAACTGAAAGCGAGTAGCTTACATTGGATCATCAATGCTCGGTCCCCTCTACGTCTGGAGTATAAAGTCCTCCTATACAACTCCGTACTGAAACCCATCTGGACTTACGGTGCCGTACTATGGATAGATGCAAGTACCAGCAATATCGACATTATACAAAGGGCGCAGTCGAAGATTTTAAGATCAATCACTGGGGCTCCGTGGTACATACGGAACGACAACATTCAAAATTATCTAAATATACCTAGCGTAAAATATTAAATAGGTAGTCAACAACTAAAGTATTCTGCGAAACTGGATGTACACCCTAATGTTCTTGCCAATCCTCCCTTACGCGAACTAATAATAGAACTCGTCTTAAAAGAAATGGCAGACCAACCCAATAATAAATGATATATCATAAGTACTAGATTAAGAAAAATATCTCAAACTTGTTGTTAGGTTCTAATTTAAGAGTAGATTCAACAAATAAATTAAACGATAAAAAAAAAAAAAAAAAAATTTTAATTAAAAAAGGAAAATACAAAAAATATCAAAGAAGCTAACTTCATAACTTATGTACCCTTGCAGTCTTTGGCAATAATTTTTTACATTTTGAAATTTCTTTCCCTGCAACTGAATTCATCAACACACAAACAAAACATTCAAATTATTTCTCTTTTAATAAAAAATTTTCTTCTTCTTGCATCATTCCCTAAGCAAAGCAAAATTTTGTATACATGTGATGCGGCTTTAGATTTCATAATGGCGTGCTGTAGACTAGGTTCCATCATTTTTTAACCGTATTGCTGTTGACTGTAACTTCTGTTCTATTTATCCGATCTGACTCAAATTTTGGGATCTGTCAATTAATGTGAAATACTATCATATTGGTAAATTTCATGGGGATACTCCAATTTTTGCAAAAATCTGTTTGTTCTAGAGCTATATAATATAGTGGTCCGATACTTTATTTTCAGTAATTAAAAGTCCACAAAAAAATTGCATCCCAATAGCTCTTAAGATGGCTGAGTACAACGCGTACGCACACAGACGGGACGGACATGGCTATATCGACTCAGCTTCTCATGCTGATCAAGAATATATGTACTTTATGGGGTCGGAAACGTCTCCTTCTGTGCGTTACAAACATCTGACCAATTTTATAATACCCTCTGCAAGGGCTATAAAAATGACGGCTGTAGAATGGTTTCAGCAGCTTGTTCAGCTGTTATACAAAAGATGGCGGCTATAAGACTTAAAATGGCGGCTGTAGAATCGTTCCAGCAGCTTCTATAGCTGTTGTATAAAGGCAGCCGCCT
Organism: Drosophila equinoxialis; assembly: GCA_018150345.1. Classification (NCBI taxonomy): domain Eukaryota; kingdom Metazoa; phylum Arthropoda; class Insecta; order Diptera; family Drosophilidae; genus Drosophila; species Drosophila equinoxialis. The sequence goes on from JAECWI010000034.1 coordinate 19,818, forward strand.
GTAGAATGGTTCCAGCAGCTTGAATCGCTGCTATATAAAAGACGGCGGCTATAAAATTTAAAATAGCGGATGTAGAATGGTTCCTGCAGCTTCTTTAGCTATGTATTATTGTTATATAAAGGATGGCGGCTATCAGACTCAAAATAGCGGCTGTAGAAATTAGTTCCAGCAGCTTGTATAGCTGTTCTATAAAAGATTGCGCCTGTATGACTCAAAATGGCGCCTGTAGAATGGTTCTATCAGCTTGTATAGCTGTAATGTAAAGGATGACGGCTAAAAGACTCAAAATGGCGGCTGTAAGAATCGTTCCAGCAGCTTCTATAGCTGTTGTATAAAGGCAGCTGGCTGTAGAATGGTTCCAGCAGCTTGACAGATATTATGTTAGGAGTGGCGGCTATAAAATTTAAAATAGCGGATGTAGAATGGTTCCTGCAGCTTCTTTAGCTATGTATTATTGTTATATAAAGGATGGCGGCTATCAGACTCAAACTAGCGGCTGTAGAAATTAGTTCCAGCAGCTTGTATAGCTGTTCTATAAAAGATTGCGCCTGTAAGACTCAAAATGGCGCCTGTAGAATGGTTCTACCAGCTTGTATAGCTGTTATACAAAAAATGGCGGCTATACGGCTTCAAATGGTGGCTATAGAATCGTTTCAGCAGCTTGTATAGCTGTTATACAAAAAATGGCGGCTATAAAACTCAAAATGGCGGATATAGACTAGTTCCAGCAGCTTTTATAACATTTCTATAAAAGATTGCGCCTGTAAGACTCCAAATGGCGGCTGTAGAATAGTTCCATATGCTTGTATAGCTGTTCGATAAAAGAATGCGCCTTTAAGACTCAAAATGGCGGCTGTAGAATGGTTCCAGCAGCTTAAATGGCTGTTATATAAAGAATGGCGGCTATAAGACTCAAAATGGCGGCTGTAGAATGGTTCCAGCAGCTTGTATAGCTGTTATATAAAGGATGGTCGGCTATAAGACTTAAAATGGCGGCTATAAGACTCAAAATGGTGGCTGTAGAATAGTTCCAGCAGCTTGTATAGCTGTTCGATAAAAGATTGCGCCTGTAAGACTCAAAATGGCGGCTGTAGAATGGTTCCAGCAGCTTGTATAGCTGTTATATAAAGGATGGCGGCTATAAGACTCAAAATGGCGGCTGTAGAATGGTTCCAGCAGCTTGTATAACTGTTATATAAATGATGGCGGCTATAAAATTTAAAAATGGCGGCTGTAGAGTAGTTCCAGCAGCTTGAATAGCTGTTCGATAAAAGATTGCGCCTGTAAGACTTAAAATGGCGGCTGTAGAATGGTTCCAGCAGCTTGTATAACTGTTATATAAAAAATGGCGGCTATAAAAATTTATATTTAAAATGGTGACTATAAGACTCAAAATGGCGGCTGTAGAATGGTTAAAGCTGCTTGAATAGCCGTTATACAAAAGATGGCGGCTATAAGACTCAGAATGGGGGCTGTAGAATGTTTCCAGCAGCATTTAATGGCTGGTATATAAAGGATGGCGGCAAAAAAAACTCAAAATGGCGGCTTTAGAATGGTTCCAGCTTCTATAGCTGTTATATAAAGAATAGCGGATATAAGGCTCAAAATGGCGGCTATAAAATGGTTCCTGCTGTTTGTAAAGATGTTGTACAAAAGATGGCGGCTGTAAGGTTCAGAATGGCGGCTGTAGAATGGTTCCAGCAGCTTGAATCGCTGTTATATAAAGGATCGGCGGCTACAGCAGCCTGAATGGCTGTATGGTATATAAAGGATGGCGGCTATCCGACTCAAAATGGTGGCTCCATAACGTTACCACCAGCTTGAATGGCTGTTATATAAAGAATAGCGGCTATAAGACTCAAAATGGCGGCTATAGAATGGTTCCAGCAGCTTGTATAACTGTTATATAAAAGATGGCGGCTATAAAATTTAAAATGGCGCCTGTAAGACTCAAAATGGCGTCTGTAGAATCTTTCCAGCAGCTTGTCTAGCTGGTATATAAAGGATGGCGGCTGTAAGACTCAAAATGGCGGCTGAAGAATGGTTCCAGCAACTTGTCTAGCTGTTATAAAAAGGATGGCGGCTATAAGACTCAAAATGGCGGCTGTAGAATGGTTCCAGCAGCTTGTATAGCTGTTATATAAGGGATGGCGGCTATAAGACTTAAAATGGCGGCTGTAGAATAGTTCCAGCAGCTTGTATAATTGTTATATAAAAGATGGCGTCTATAAGACTCAAAATGGCGGCTGCAGAATAATTCCAGCAGCTTGTATAGCTGTTATATAAAAGATTGCGCCTGTAAGACTCAAAATGGCGGCTGTAGAATGGTTCCAGCAGTTTGTATTGCTGTTATATAAAGGATGGCGGCTGTAGGACTCAAAATGGCGGCTGTAGAATGGTTCCAGCAGCTTGTATAATTGTTATTTAAAAGATGGCGGCTATAAGACTCAAAATGGCGGCTGCAGAATAGTTCCAGCAGCTTTTATAGCTTTTCTTTAAAAGATTGCGCCTATAAGACTGAAAATGGCGGCTGTAGAATGGTTCCAGCAGCTTGTATAGCTGTTATATAAACGATGGCGGCTATAAGACTCAAAATGGCGGCTGTAGAATGGTTCCAACAGCTTGTATAGCTGTTATATAAAGGATGGCGGCTGTAAGACTCAAAATGGCGGCTGAAGAATGGTTACAGCAGCTTGTATAGCTGTTATATAAAAGATGGCGGCTATACGATTCAAAATGGCGGCTATAGAATGGTTACAGCAGCTTTCATAGCTGTTATATAAAAGATGGCAGCTACAAGACTCCAAATGGCGGCTATAGAATGGTTACAGCAGCTTGCATAGCTGTTCTATAAAAGATGGCGGCTGTACGATTCCAAATGGCGGCTATAGAATGGTTACAGCAGCTTGTATAGCTGTTATATAAAAATATGGCAGCTACAAGACTCCAAATGGCGGCTAGACGACTCCAAATGGCGGCTATAAAATGGTACCACCAGCTTAATGGCTGTTATATAAATAATGGCGGCTAAAAGACTCAAAATGGCGGCTTTAGAATGGTTCCAGCAGCTTGTATAGCTGTTTTATAAAAGATGGCGGCTATAAGACTCGAAATGGCGGCTGTAGAATGGTACCACCAGCTTGAATGGCTGTTATATAAAACATGGCGGCTATAAGACTCTAAATGGCGCCTATAGAATGGTTCCAGCAGCTTGTATAGCTGTTATATAAAAGATGGCGGCTAAAAGACTCAAAATGGCGGCTGTAGAATCGTTCCAGCATTTGTATACCGTTTATATAAAAGATGGCGGCTATAAAGACTCAAAATGGCGGCTGTAGAATGGTTCCAGCAGCTTGTATAGCTGTTATATAAAAGATGGCGGCTATAAGACTCAAAATGGCGGCTGTAGAATGGTTCCAGCAGCTTGTATAGCTGTTATATAAAAGATGGCGGCTATAAGACTCAAAATGGCGGCTGTAGAATGGTTCCAGCAGCTTAATGTATAGCTGTTATATAAAGATGGCGGCTATAAGACTCAAAATGGCGGCTGTAGAATGGTTCCAGCAGCTTGTATAGCTGTTATATAAAAAGATGGCGGCTATAAGACTCAAAATGGCGGCTATAGAATGGTTCCAGCAGCTTGTATAGCTGTTATATAAAAGATGGCGGCTATAAGACTCAAAATGGCGGCTGTAGAATGGTTCCAGCAGCTTGTATAGCTGTTATATAAAAGATGGCGGCTATAAGACTCAAAATGGCGGCTATAGAATGGTTCCAGCAGCTTGTATAGCTGTTATATAAAAGATTATAAAATAAAATGGCGGCTATAAGACTCAAAATGGCGGCTGTAGAATGGTTCCAGCAGCTTGTATAGCTGTTATATAAAAGATGGCGGCTATAAGACTCAAAATGGCGGCTGTAGAATGGTTCCAGCAGCTTGTAATAGCTGTTATATATAATAAAGGATGGCGGCTATAAAGACTCAAAATGGCGGCTGTAGAATGGTTCCAGCAGCTTGTATAGCTGTTATATAAAAGATGGCGGCTATAAGACTCAAAATGGCGGCTGTAGAATGGTTCCAGCAGCTTGTATAGCTGTTATATAAAAGATGGCGGCTATAAGACTCAAAATGGCGGCTGTAGAATGGTTCCAGCAGCTTGTATAGCTGTTATATAAAAGATGGCGGCTATAAGACTCAAAATGGCGGCTGTAGAATGGTTCCAGCAGCTTGTATAGCTGTTATATAAAAGATGGCGGCTATAAAACTCAAAATGGCGGCTGTAGAATGTTCCAGTTCCAGCTTGTATAGCTGTTATATAAAGAATGGCGGCTATAAGACTCAAAATGGCGGCTGTAGAATGGTTCCAGCAGCTTGTATAGCTGTTATATAAAAGATGGCGGCTATAAGACTCAAAATGGCGGCTGTAGAATGGTTCCAGCAGCTTGTTTATAGCTGTTATATAAAAGATGGCGGCTATAAGACTCAAAATGGCGGCTGTAGAATGGTTTCCAGCAGCTTGTATAGCTGTTATATAAAAGGATGGCGGCTATAAGACTCAAAATGGCGGCTGTAGAATGGTTCCAGCAGCTTGTATAGCTGTTATATAAAAGATGGCGGCTATAAGACTCAAAATGGCGGCTGTAGAATGGTTCCAGCAGCTTGTATAGCTGTTATATAAAGGATGGCGGCTATAAGACTCAAAATGGCGGCTGTAGAATGGTTCCAGCAGCTTGTATAGCTGTTATATAAAAGATGGCGGCTATAAAACTCAAAATGGCGGCTGTAGAATGGTTCCAGCAGCTTGTATAGCTGTTATATAAAGAGATGGCGGCTATAAGACTCAAAATGGCGGCTGTAGAATGGTTCCAGCAGCTTGTATAGCTGTTATATAAAGGATGGCGGCTATAAGACTCAAAATGGCGGCTGTAGAATGGTTCCAGCAGCTTGTATAGCTGTTATATAAAAGATGGCGGCTATAAGACTCAAAATGGCGGCTGTAGAATGGTTCCAGCAGCTTGTATATAGCTGTTATATAAAAGATGGCGGCTATAAGACTCAAAATGGCGGCTGTAGAATGGTTCCAGCAGCTTGTATAGCTGTTATATAAAGGATGGCGGCTATAAGACTCAAAATGGCGGCTGTAGAATGGTTCCAGCAGCTTGTATAGCTGTTATATAAAAGATGGCGGCTATAAGACTCAAAATGGCGGCTGTAGAATGGTTCCAGCAGCTTGTATAGCTGTTATATAAAGGATGGCGGCTATAAGACTTAAAATGGCGGCTGTAGAATAGTTCCAGCAGCTTGTATAGCTGTTATATAAAAGATGGCGGCTATAAGACTCAAAATGGCGGCTGTAGAATAATTCCAGCAGCTTTTATAGCTGTTATATAAAAGATGGCGCCTGTAAGACTCAAAATGGCGGCTGTAGAATGGTTCCAGCAGCTTGTATTGCTGTTATATAAAGGATGGCGGCTGTAAGGACTCAAAATGGCGGCTGTAGAATGGTTCCAGCAGCTTGTATAAGTTGTTATATAAAAGATGGCGGCTATAAGACTCAAAATGGCGGCTGTAGAATAGTTCCAGCAGCTTTTATAGCTTTCTTATAAAAGATTGCGCCTATAAGACTCAAAATGGCGGCTGTAGAATGGATCCAGCAGCTTGTATAGCTGTTATATAAACGATGGCGGCTATAAGACTCCAAATGGCGGCTGTAGAATGGTTCCAGCAGCTTGTCTAGCTGTTATATAAAGGATGGCGGCTGTAAGACTTAAAATGGCGGCTGAAGAATGGTTACAGCAGCTTGTATAGCTGTTCTATAAAAGATGGCGGCTGTACGATTCAAAATGGCGGCTATAGAATGGTTACAGCAGCTTTCATAGCTGTTATATAAAAGATGGCAGCTACAAGACTCCAAATGGCGGCTATAGAATGGTTACAGCAGCTTGCATAGCTGTTCTATAAAAGATGGCGGCTGTACGATTCCAAATGGCGGCTATAGAATGGTTACAGCAGCTTGTATAGCTGTTATATAAAATATGGCAGCTACAAGACTCCAAATGGCGGCTAGACGACTCCAAATGGCGGCTATAAAATGATACCACCAGCTTCAATGGCTGTTATATAAATAATAGCGGCTAAAAGATTCAAAATGGCAGCTTTAGAATGGTTCCGGCAGCTTGTATTGCTGTTTTATGAAGCATGGCGGCTATACGACTCGAAATGGAGGCTGCAGAATGGTACCACCAGTTTGAATGGCTGTGATATAAAACATGGCGGCTATCAGACTCTAAATGGCGCCTATAGAATGGTGACAGCAGCTTGTATAGCTGCTTTATAAGGATGGCGGCTAAAAACTCAAAATGGCGGCTGTAGAATCGTTCCAGCAGCTTGTATACCTGTTATACAATAGATGGCGGCTATAAGACTTAAAATGGCGGCTGTAGAATCGTTCCAGCAGCTTGTATAGCTGTTATGTAAAAGATGGCGGCTATCAGACTAGAAATGGCTCCTATAGAATGGTACCACCAGCTTCAATGGCTGTTATATAAATAATAGCGGCTAAAAGACTCAAAATGGCGGCTGTAGAATGGTTCCACCAGCTTTGTATAGCTGTTATAGAAAAGATGGCGGCTAAAAGAATATAAATGGCGTCTATAGAATGGTTACAGCAGCTTGTATATCTGTTATATAAAAGATGGCAGCTACAAGACTCCAAATGGCGGCTATAGAATGGTTACAGCAGCTTGTATAGCTGTTCTATAAAAAGATGGCGGCTGTACGATTCCAAATGGCGGCTATAGAATAGTTACAGCAGCTTGTATAGTTGTTATATAAAAGATGGCATCTACAAGACTCCAAATGGCGGCTAGACGACTCCAAATGGCGGCTATAAAATGATACCACCAGCTTGAATGGCTGTTAAATAAAACATTGCGTCTATAAGACTCTAAATGGCGCCTATAGAATGGTTCAGCTTGTATAGCTGTTATATATTAATAAGGATGGCGGCTAAAAACTCAAAATGGCGGCTGTAGAATCGTTCCAGCAGCTTGTATACCTGTTATACAATAGATGGCGGCTATAAGACTCAAAATGGCTATAAGGCTGTAGAATCGTTCCAGCAGCTTGTATAGCTGTTATATAAAAGATGGCGGCAATAAGACTCAGAAATGGCTGCTATAGAATGGTACCACCAGCTTCAATGGCTGTTATATAAATAATAGCGGCTAAAAGACTCAAAATGGCGGCTTTAGAATGGTTCCAGCAGCTTGTATAGCTGTTATATAAAAGATGGCGGCTATAAGACTATAAATGGCGGCTGTAGAATGGTTCCAGCAGCTTGTATAGCTGTTATATAAAAGATGGCGGCTATAAGACTCAAAATGGCGGCTGTAGAATGGTTCCAGCAGCTTAATGGCTTTGAAATATAAAAAATGGCGGCTAAAAGATTCAAAATGGCGGCTTAGATGCGTTCAGCAGCGCTGTTAGCTGTTTTGCCGGCATCGCTGCTTGCTGTGTACTAAGTCATCATTTGAACCGATTTGTATTGACTGTAACTTGTGTTCTATTTATCCGATCAGATTCAAATTTTGGGATCTGTCAATTTATATCAAATACTATCATATTGGTAAATTTCATGGGGATACTCCAATTTTTGCAAAAATGTTTGTTCTAGAGCTATATGATATAGTGGTCCGATCCTTACAATTTTCATACTTTTTCTCACCCGGGTAATAAAAAGGCCACCAAAAAATTTCATCGCTTAGAATAGGTCTTACAATGGCTGAGTAAAACGCGTACGCACAGACAGACGGACAGACGGACATGGCTATATCGACTCAGCTTCTCATGCTGATCAAGAATTTATGTACTTTATGGGGTCGAAAACGTCTCCTTCTGTGCGTTACAAACATCTGACCAATTTTATAATACCCTCTGCAAGGGTACTAAAAATGACGGCTGTAGAATGGTTTCAGCAGCTTGTTCAGCTGTTATACAAAAGATAGCGGCTATAAGACTCAAAATGGCGGCTGTAGAATCGTTCCAGCAGCTTCTATAGCTGTTGTATAAAGGCGGCTAGGCGGCTGTAGAATGGTTCCAGCAGCTTGAATCGCTGTTATATAAAGGATGGCGGCTATAAAATTTAAAATAGCGGATGTAGAATGGTTCCTGCAGCTTCTTTAGCTATGTATTATTGTTATATAAAGGATGGCGGCTATCAGACTCAAAATAGCGGCTGTAGAAATTAGTTCCAGCAGCTTGTATAGCTGTTCTATAAAAGATTGCGCCTGTAAGACTCAAAATGGCGGTTTAAGCTTGTATAGCTGTATGTAAAAATGCACAGCTTTATGCGTTATATAAAATGGCGTATAAGATGGGCTAAAATCCAAAATGGCGGCTGTAGAATGGTTCCAGCAGCTTGTATAGCTGTTATATAAAAATGGCGGCTATAAGACTCAAAATGGCGGCTATAGAATGGTTCCAGCAGCTTGTATAGCTGTTATATAAAAAGATGGCGGCTATAAGACTCAAAATGGCGGCTGTAGAATAGTTCCAGCAGCTTGTATAGCTGTTCTATAAAAGATGGCGCCTATAAGACTCAAAATGGCGGCTGTAGAATGGTTCCAGCAGCTTGTATAGCTGTTATATAAAAGATGGCGGCTATAAGACTCAAAATGGCGGCTGTAGAATGGTTCCAGCAGCTTGTATAGCTGTTATATAAAAGATGGCGGCTATAAGACTCAAAATGGCGGCTATAGAATGGTTCCAGCAGCTTGTATAGCTGTTATATAAAAGATGGCGGCTATAAAATTTAAAATGGCGGCTATAAACTCAAAATGGCGGCTGTAGAATGGTTCCAGCAGCTTGTATAGCTGTTATATAAGAGGATGGCGGCTATAAGACTCAAAATGGCGGCTGTAGAATGGTTCCAGCAGCTTGTATAGCTGTTATATAAAAGATGGCGGCTATAAGACTCAAAATGGCGGCTGTAGAATGGTTCCAGCAGCTTGTATAGCTGTTATATAAAAAGATGGCGGCTATAAGACTCAAAATGGCGGCTGTAGAATGGTTCCAGCAGCTTGTATAGCTGTTATATAAAAGATGGCGGCTATAAGACTCAAAATGGCGGCTGTAGAATGGTTCCAGCAGCTTGTATAGCTGTTATATAAAGGATGGCGGCTATAACTCAAAATGGCGGCTGTAGAATGGTTCCAGCAGCTTGTATAGCTGTTATATAAAGGATGGCGGCTATAAACTTTTAAAATGGCGGCTGTAGAATGGTTACCACCAGCTTGAATGGCTGTTATATAAAAGATGGCGGCTATAAGACTCAAAATGGCGGCTGTAGAATGGTTCCAGCAGCTTGTATAGCTGTTATATAAAAGATGGCGGCTATTAAATTTAAAACTCTCAAAATGGCGGCTGTAGAATGGTTCCAGCAGCTTGTATAGCTGTTATATAAAAGATGGCGGCTATAAGACTCAAAATGGCGGCTGTAGAATGGTTCCAGCAGCTTGTATAGCTGTTATATAAAAGGATGGCGGCTATAAGACTCAAAATGGCGGCTGTAGAATGGTTCCAGCAGCTTGTATAGCTGTTATATAAGAGATGGCGGCTATAAGACTCAAAATGGCGGCTGTAGAATGGTTCCAGCAGCTTGTATAGCTGTTATATAAAAGATGGCGGCTATAAGACTCAAAATGGCGGCTGTAGAATGGTTCCAGCAGCTTGTATAGCTGTTATATAAAAGATGGCGGCTATAAGACTCAAAATGGCGGCTGTAGAATGGTTCCAGCAGCTTGTATAGCTGTTATATAAAGGATGGCGGCTATAAGACTCAAAATGGCGGCTGTAGAATGGTTCCAGCAGCTTGTATAGCTGTTATATAAGGATGGCGGCTATAAGACTCAAAATGGCGGCTGTAGAATGGTTCCAGCAGCTTGTATAGCTGTTATATAAAAGATGGCGGCTATAAGACTCAAAATGGCGGCTGTAGAATGGTTCCAGCAGCTTGTATAGCTGTTATATAAAAGATGGCGGCTATAAGACTCAAAATGGCGGCTGTAGAATGGTTCCAGCAGCTTGTATAGCTGTTATATAAAGGATGGCGGCTATAAGACTTCAAAATGGCGGCTGTAGAATGGTTCCAGCAGCTTGTATAGCTGTTATATAAAAGATGGCGGCTGTAAGACTCAAAATGGCGGCTATAGAATGGTTCCAGCAGCTTGTATAGCTGTTATATAAAAGATGGCGGCTACAAGACTCAAAATGGCGGCTATAGAATGGTTACAGCAGCTTGTATAGCTGTTATATAAAAGATGGCGGCTATAAGACTCAAAATGGCGGCTATAGAATGGTTACAGCAGCTTGTATAGCTGTTATATAAAATATAATGGCGGCTTAAAGGTTCCCAAATGGCGGCTATACGACTCCAAATGGCGGCTATAAAATGGTTACCACCAGCTTCAATGGCTGTTATATAAATAATGGCGGCTATAAGACTCAAAATGGCGGCTGTAGAATGGTTCCAGCAGCTTGTATAGCTGTTTTATAAAGCATGGCGGCTATAAGACTCAAAATGGCGGCTGTAGAATGGTTCCACCAGTTTGAATGGCTGTTATATAAAAGATGGCGGCTATAAGACTCAAAATGGCGGCTATAGAATGGTTCCAGCAGCTTGTATAGCTGTTATATAAAAGATGGCGGCTATAAGACTCAAAATGGCGGCTGTAGAATGGTTCCAGCAGCTTGTATAGCTGTTATATAAAAGATGGCGGCTATAAGACTCAGAAATGGCGGCTATAGAATGGTTCCAGCAGCTTCAATGGCTGTTATATAAAAAATGGCGGCTAAAAGACTCAAAATGGCGGCTGTAGAATGGTTCCAGCAGCTTGTATAGCTGTTATATAAAAGATGGCGGCTATAAGACTCAAAATGGCGGCTGTAGAATGGTTCCACCAGCTTGTATGGCTGTTATATAAAAGATGGCGGCTATAAGACTCAAAATGGCGGCTGTAGAATGGTTCCACCAGCTTGTATAGCTGTTATATAAAAGATGGCGGCTAAAAGAACTCAAAATGGCGGCTATAGAATGGTTACAGCAGCTTGTATAGCTGTTATATAAAAGATGGCAGCTACAAGACTCAAAATGGCGGCTATAGAATGGTTACAGCAGCTTGTATAGCTGTTTTTTATATAAAAGATGGCGGCTGTACGATTCCAAATGGCGGCTATAGAATGGTTACAGCAGCTTGTATAGCTGTTATATAAAAGATGGCAGCTACAAGACTCCAAATGGCGGCTAGACGACTCCAAATGGCGGCTATAAAATGATACCACCAGCTTCAATGGCTGTTATATAAATAATAGCGGCTAAAAGATTCAAAATGGCGGCTTTAGAATGGTTCCGGCAGCTTGTATTGCTGTTTTATAAAGCATGGCGGCTATACGACTCAAAATGGCGGCTGCAGAATGGTTACCACCAGCTTGAATGGCTGTGATATAAAACATGGCGGCTATCAGACTCTAAATGGCGCCTATAGAATGGTTACAGCAGCTTGTATAGCTGCTTTATAAAGGATGGCGGCTAAAAACTCAAAATGGCGGCTGTAGAATCGTTCCAGCAGCTTGTATACCTGTTATATAAAAAGATGGCGGCTATAAGACTCAAAATGGCGGCTGTAGAATGGTTCCAGCAGCTTGTATAGCTGTTATATAAAAGATGGCGGCTATAAGACTCAAAATGGCGGCTGTAGAATGGTTCCAGCAGCTTGTATAGCTGTTATATAAAAAAGAGTTGCGCCTGGCTATAAGACTCAAAATGGCGGCTGTAGAATGGTTCCAGCAGCTTGTATAGCTGTTATATAAAGGATGGCGGCTATAAGACTCAAAATGGCGGCTGTAGAATGGTTCCAGCAGCTTGTATAGCTGTTCTATAAAAGATGGCGGCTAGAATGGTTACCTTGTAATAGCGTTATCAAAATGGCGGCTATAGAATGGTTCCAGCAGCTTGTATAGCTGTTATATAAAAGATGGCGGCTATAAGACTCAAAATGGCGGCTATAGAATGGTTCCAGCAGCTTGCATAGCTGTTATATAAAAGATGGCGGCTATAAGACTCAAAATGGCGGCTATAGAATGGTTACAGCAGCTTGTATAGCTGTTATATAAAAGATGGCGGCTATAAGACTCCAAATGGCGGCTAGACGACTCCAAATGGCGGCTATAAAATGATACCACCAGCTTCAATGGCTGTTATATAAATAATAGCGGCTAAAAGACTCAAAATGGCGGCTTTAGAATGGTTCCGGCAGCTTGTATAGCTGTTATATAAAGATGGCGGCTATACGACTCAAAATGGCGGCTGTAGAATGGTTCCAGCAGCTTGTTAATGGCTGTTATATAAAACATGGCGGCTATAAGACTCTAAATGGCGCCTATAGAATGGTTCCAGCAGCTTGTATAGCTGTTATATAAAAAGGATGGCGGCTATAAAAACTCAAAATGGCGGCTGTAGAATGGTTCCAGCAGCTTGTATAGCTGTTATATAAAAGATGGCGGCTATAAGACTCAAAATGGCGGCTATAGAATGGTTCCAGCAGCTTCAATAGCTGTTATATAAATAATGGCGGCTATAAGACTCAAAATGGCGGCTGTAGAATGGTTCCAGCAGCTTGTATAGCTGTTATATAAAAGATGGCGGCTAAAAGACTCAAAATGGCGGCTATAGAATGGTTCCAGCAGCTTGTATAGCTGTTATATAAAAGATGGCGGCTATAAGACTCAAAATGGCGGCTGTAGAATGGTTCCAGCAGCTTGTATAGCTGTTATATAAAAGATGGCGGCTATAAGACTCAAAATGGCGGCTATAGAATGGTTACAGCAGCTTGTATAGCTGTTATATAAAAGATGGCGGCTATAAGACTCAAAATGGCGGCTGTAGAATGGTTCCAGCAGCTTGTATAGCTGTTCTATAAAAGATGGCGGCTTAAGACTCAAAATGGCGGCTATAGAATGGTTCCAGCAGCTTGTATAGCTGTTATATAAAGAATGGCGGCTAAAAGACTCAAAATGGCGGCTATAGAATGGTTCCAGCAGCTTGTATAGCTGTTATATAAAAGATGGCGGCTATAAGACTCAAAATGGCGGCTGTAGAATGGTTCCAGCAGCTTGTATAGCTGTTATATAAAAGATGGCGGCTATAAGACTCAAAATGGCGGCTGTAGAATGGTTCCAGCAGCTTGTATAGCTGTTATATATTATAAAGATGGCGGCTATAAGACTCAAAATGGCGGCTGTAGAATGGTTCCAGCAGCTTGTATAGCTGTTATATAAAGGATGGCGGCTATAAGACTCAAAATGGCGGCTGTAGAATGGTTCCAGCAGCTTGTATAGCTGTTATATAAAAGATGGCGGCTATAAGACTCAAAATGGCGGCTATAGAATGGTTCCAGCAGCTTCAATAGCTGTTATATAAATGATGGCGGCTATAAGACTCAAAATGGCGGCTGTAGAATGGTTCCAGCAGCTTGTATAGCTGTTATATAAAAGATTGGCGGCTATAAGACTCAAAATGGCGGCTATAGAATGGTTCCAGCAGCTTGTATAAGCTGTTATATAAAAGATGGCGGCTATAAGACTCAAAATGGCGGCTATAGAATGGTTCCAGCAGCTTGTATAGCTGTTATATATAAAGGATGGCGGCTATAAGACTCAAAATGGCGGCTGTAGAATGGTTCCAGCAGCTTGAATGGCTGTTATATAAAAGATGGCGGCTATAAGACTCAAAATGGCGGCTGTAGAATGGTTCCAGCAGCTTGTATAGCTGTTATATAAAGAGATGGCGGCTATAAACTCAAAATGGCGGCTTAGAATAGCTGTTATATAAAATGGCGGCTATAAGACTCAAAATGGCGGCTGTAGAATGGTTCCAGCAGCTTGTATAGCTGTTATATAAAGGATGGCGGCTATAAGACTCAAAATGGCGGCTGTAGAATGGTTCCAGCAGCTTGTATAGCTGTTGTATAAAAGATGTATAAGACTCAAAATGGCGGCTGTAGAATGGTTCCACAGCTTGTATAGCTGTTATATAAAAGATGGCGGCTATAAGACTCAAAATGGCGGCTGTAGAATGGTTCCAGCAGCTTGTATAGCTGTTATATAAAGGATGGCGGCTATAAGACTCAAAATGGCGGCTGTAGAATGGTTCCAGCAGCTTGTATAGCTGTTATATAAAAGATGGCGGCTATAAGACTCAAAATGGCGGCTGTATAGAATGGTTCCAGCAGCTTGTATAGCTGTTATATAAAAAAGATGGCGGCTATAAGACTCAAAATGGCGGCTGTAGAATGGTTCCAGCAGCTTGTATAGCTGTTATATAAAGGATGGCGGCTATAAGACTCAAAATGGCGGCTGTAGAATGGTTCCAGCAGCTTGTATAGCTGTTATATAAAAGATGGCGGCTATAAGACTCAAAATGGCGGCTGTAGAATGGTTCCAGCAGCTTGTATAGCTGTTATATAAAAGATTGCGCCTGTAAGACTCAAAATGGCGGCTGTAGAATGGTTCCAGCAGCTTGTATAGCTGTTATATAAAAGATGGCGGCTATAAGACTCAAAATGGCGGCTATAGAATGGTTCCAGCAGCTTGTATAGCTGTTATATAAAAGATGGCGGCTATAAGACTCAAAATGGCGGCTGTAGAATGGTTCCAGCAGCTTGTATAGCTGTTATATAAAAGATGGCGGCTAAAGACTCCAAATGGCGGCTAGACGACTCCAAATGGCGGCTATAAAATGGTACCACCAGCTTCAATGGCTGTTATATAAATAATAGCGGCTAAAAGACTCAAAATGGCGGCTTTAGAATGGTTCCAGCAGCTTGTATAGCTGTTATATAAAAGATGGCGGCTATAAGACTCAAAATGGCGGCTGCAGAATGGTTCCACCAGCTTGAATGGCTGTTATATAAAAACATGGCGGCTATAAGACTCAAAATGGCGGCTATAGAATGGTTCCAGCAGCTTGTATAGCTGTTATATAAAGGATGGCGGCTATAAAACTCAAAATGGCGGCTGTAGAATGGTTCCAGCAGCTTGTATAGCTGTTATATAAAAGATGGCGGCTATAAGACTCAAAATGGCGGCTGTAGAATGGTTCCAGCAGCTTGTATAGCTGTTATATAAAGATGGCGGCTATAAGACTCAAAATGGCGGCTGTAGAATGGTTCCAGCAGCTTGTATAGCTGTTATATAAAAGATGGCGGCTATAAGACTCAAAATGGCGGCTGTAGAATGGTTCCAGCAGCTTGTATAGCTGTTATATAAAAGATGGCGGCTATAAGACTCAAAATGGCGGCTGTAGAATGGTTCCAGCAGCTTGTATAGCTGTTATATAAAAGATGGCGGCTATAAGACTCAAAATGGCGGCTGTAGAATGGTTCCAGCAGCTTGTATAGCTGTTATATAAAAGATGGCGGCTATAAGACTCAAAATGGCGGCTGTAGAATGGTTCCAGCAGCTTGTATAGCTGTTATATAAAAGATGGCGGCTATAAGACTCAAAATGGCGGCTGTAGAATGGTTCCAGCAGCTTTTATAGCTGTTAAATAAAAGATGGCGGCTATAAGACTCAAAATGGCGGCTGTAGAATGGTTCCAGCAGCTTGTATAGCTGTTATATAAAAGATGGCGGCTATAAGACTCAAAATGGCGGTTTGTGTTACAGTAACTATGGCTGTTTATTTATGATCAGATCAAATTTTGGATCTAAGACTCAAAATGGCGGCTGTAGAATGGTTCCAGCAGCTTCTATAGCTGTTGTATAAAAATGGGGAATGGTTCCAATTTTTTAAAAATGGCTGGCTATATGATATAGTGGCGGTTATCATTTTCATAGCTGTTATATAAAGGATGGCGGCTATAAGACTCAAAATGGCGGCTGTAGAATGGTTCCAGCTTTAGCTTGTATAGCTGTTATATAAAAGATGGCGGCTATAAGACTCAAAATGGCGGCTGTAGAATGGTTCCAGCAGCTTGTATAGCTGTTATTATAGAAGATTCGGCTGATATAAGACTCAAAATGGCGGCTGTAGAATGGTTCCAGCAGCTTGTATAGCTGTTATATAAAGATGGCGGCTATAAGACTCAAAATGGCGGCTGTAGAATGGTTCCAGCAGCTTGTATAGCTGTTTATAAAAAGATGGCGGCTATAAGACTCAAAATGGCGGCTGTAGAATGGTTCCAGCAGCTTGAATAGCTGTATATAAAAAAAGATGGCGGCTATAAGACTTAAAATGGCGGCTGTAGAATGGTTCCTGCAGCTTTTTAGCTTGTTTATAGCTGTTATATAAAGGATGGCGGCTATAAGACTCAAAATGGCGGCTGTAGAATAGTTCCAGCAGCTTGTATAGCTGTTATATAAAAGATGGCGCCTATAAGACTCAAAATGGCGGCTGTAGAATGGTTCCAGCAGCTTGTATAGCTGTTATATAAAAGATGGCGGCTATAAGACTCAAAATGGCGGCTGTAGAATGGTTCCAGCAGCTTGTATAGCTGTTATATAAAAGATGGCGGCTATAAGACTCAAAATGGCGGCTGTAGAATGGTTCCAGCAGCTTGTATAGCTGTTATTATAAAAGAATGGCGGCTATAAGACTCAAAATGGCGGCTGTAGAATGGTTCCAGCAGCTTTATATGCTATGTTGTTATATAAAGGATGGCGGCTATAAGACTCAAAATGGCGGCTGTAGAATGGTTCCAGCAGCTTGTATAGCTGTTATATAAAAGATGGCGGCTATAAGACTCAAAATGGCGGCTGTAGAATGGTTCCAGCAGCTTGTATAGCTGTTATATAAAAGTTCCAGCAGCTTGGCTGTTATAAAAGATGGCGCTATAAGACTCAAAATGGCGGCTGTAGAATGGTTCCAGCAGCTTGTATAGCTGTTATATAAAAGATGGCGGCTATAAGACTCAAAATGGCGGCTGTAGAATGGTTCCAGCAGCTTGTATAGCTGTTATATAAAAGATGGCGGCTATAAGACTCAAAATGGCGGCTGTAGAATGGTTCCAGCAGCTTGTATAGCTGTTATATAAAAAGATGGCGGCTATAAAATTTAAAATGGCGGCTATAAGACTCAAAATGGCGGCTGTAGAATGGTTCCAGCAGCTTGTATAGCTGTTATATAAAAGATGGCGGCTATAAGACTCAAAATGGCGGCTGTAGAATGGTTCCAGCAGCTTGTATAGCTGTTATATAAAGGATGGCGGCTATAAGACTCAAAATGGCGGCTGTAGAATGGTTCCAGCAGCTTGTATAGCTGTTATATAAAAGAATGGCGGCTATAAGACTCAAAATGGCGGCTGTAGAATGGTTCCAGCAGCTTGTATAGCTGTTATATATAAAAGATGGCGGCTATAAGACTCAAAATGGCGGCTGTAGAATGGTTCCAGCTTTTTTTAGCTGTTATATAAAGGATGGCGGCTATAAGACTCAAAATGGCGGCTGTAGAATGGTTCCAGCAGCTTGTATAGCTGTTATATAAAGGATGGCGGCTATAAGACTCAAAATGGCGGCTGTAGAATGGTTCCAGCAGCTTGTATAGCTGTTATATAAAAGAATGGCGGCTATAAGACTCAAAATGGCGGCTGTAGAATGGTTCCAGCAGCTTGTATAGCTGTTATAAAAAAAGATGGCGGCTATAAGACTCAAAATGGCGGCTGTAGAATGATTCCAGCAGCTTGTATAGCTGTTATATAAAAGATGGCGGCTATAAGACTCAAAATGGCGGCTGTAGAATGGTTCCAGCAGCTTGTATAGCTGTTATATAAAAGATGGCGGCTATAAGACTCAAAATGGCGGCTGTAGAATGGTTCCAGCAGCTTGAATAGCTGTTATATAAAAGATGGCGGCTATAAGACTCAAAATGGCGGCTGTAGAATGGTTCCAGCAGCTTGTATAGCTGTTATATAAAAGATGGCGGCTATAAGACTCAAAATGGCGGCTGTAGAATGGTTCCAGCAGCTTGAATAGCTGTTATATAAAGAATGGCGGCTATAAGACTCAAAATGGCGGCTGTAGAATGGTTCCAGCAGCTTGTATAGCTGTTATATAAAAGATGGCGGCTATAAGACTCAAAATGGCGGCTGTAGAATGGTTCCAGCAGCTTGTATAGCTGTTATATAAAAGATGGCGGCTATAAGACTCAAAATGGCGGCTGTAGAATGGTTCCAGCAGCTTGTATAGCTGTTATATAAAAGATGGCGGCTATAAGACTCAAAATGGCGGCTGTAGAATGGTTCCAGCAGCTTGTATAGCTGTTATATAAAAGATGGCGGCTATAAGACTCAAAATGGCGGCTGTAGAATGGTTCCAATGCTGTATAGCTGTTATAAAAAGACTCAAAATGGCGGCTGTAGAATGGTTCCAGCAGCTTGAATGGCTGTTATATAAAGAGATGGCGGCTATAAGACTCAAAATGGCGGCTGTAGAATGGTTCCAGCAGCTTGTATAGCTGTTATATAAAAGATGGCGGCTATAAGACTCAAAATGGCGGCTGTAGAATGGTTCCAGCAGCTTGTATAGCTGTTATATAAAGGATGGCGGCTATAAGACTCAAAATGGCGGCTGTAGAATGGTTCCAGCAGCTTGTATAGCTGTTATATAAAGAAGATGGCGGCTATAGAATAGTTCCAGCTCAAAGCTTTCAAAAATGGCGGCTATAAGAATGGCGGCTGCAGCTTTTTAGCTTGTATAGCTGTTATATAAAAGATGGCGGCTATAAGACTCAAAATGGCGGCTGTAGAATGGTTCCAGCAGCTTGTATAGCTGTTATATAAAAGATGGCGGCTATAAGACTCAAAATGGCGGCTGTAGAATGGTTCCAGCAGCTTGTATAGCTGTTATATAAAAGATGGCGGCTATAAAGACTCAAAATGGCGGCTGTAGAATGGTTCCAGCAGCTTGTATAGCTGTTATATAAAAAGATGGCGGCTATAAGACTCAAAATGGCGGCTGTAGAATGGTTCCAGCAGCTTGTATAGCTGTTATATAAAAGATGGCGGCTATAAGACTCAAAATGGCGGCTGTAGAATGGTTCCAGCAGCTTGTATAGCTGTTATATAAAAAATGGCGGCTATAAGACTCAAAATGGCGGCTGTAGAATGGTTCCAGCAGCTTGTATAGCTGTTATATAAAAGATGGCGGCATAAGCTTAAAATGGTATAAGACTCAAAATGGCGGCTGTAGAATGGTTCCAGCAGCTTGTATAGCTGTTATATAAAAGATGGCGGCTATAAGACTCAAAATGGCGGCTGTAGAATGGTTCCAGCAGCTTGTATAGCTGTTATATAAAAGATGGCGGCTATAAGACTCAAAATGGCGGCTGTAGAATGGTTCCAGCAGCTTGTATAGCTGTTATATAAAGGCAAAAGCTGCTATAAGACTCAAAATGGCGGCTGTAGAAATGGTTCCAGAGCTCAGCAGCTTGTTGATAGATGTTATGTAAATTAAAATGGCGGCTATAAGACTCAAAATGGCGGCTGTAGAATGGTTCCAGCAGCTTGTATAGCTGTTATATAAAAAGATGGCGGCTATAAGACTCAAAATGGCGGCTGTAGAATGGTTCCAGCAGCTTGTATAGCTGTTATATAAAAGATGGCGGCTATAAGACTCAAAATGGCGGCTGTAGAATGGTTCCAGCAGCTTGTATAGCTGTTATATAAAGAATGGCGGCTATAAGACTCAAAATGGCGGCTGTAGAATGGTTCCAGCAGCTTGTATAGCTGTTATATAAAGGATGGCGGCTATAAGACTCAAAATGGCGGCTGTAGAATGGTTCCAGCAGCTTTATATAGCTGTTATATAAAGGATGGCGGCTATAAGACTCAAAATGGCGGCTGTAGAATGGTTCCAGCAGCTTGTATAGCTGTTATATAAAGGATGGCGGCTATAAGACTCAAAATGGCGGCTGTAGAATGGTTCCAGCAGCTTGTATAGCTGTTATATAAAAGATGGCGGCTATAAGACTCAAAATGGCGGCTGTAGAATGGTTCCAGCAGCTTGTATAGCTGTTATATAAAAAGATGGCGGCTATAAGACTCAAAATGGCGGCTGTAGAATGGTTCCAGCAGCTTGTATAGCTGTTATATAAAAAGATGGCGGCTATATTTAATTTAGACTCAAAATGGCGGCTGTAGAATGGTTCCAGCAGCTTGTATAGCTGTTATATAAAGGATGGCGGCTATAAGACTCAAAATGGCGGCTGTAGAATGGTTCCAGCAGCTTGTATAGCTGTTATATAAAAGATGGCGGCTATAAGACTCAAAATGGCGGCTGTAGAATGGTTCCAGCAGCTTGTATAGCTGTTATATAAAGGATGGCGGCTATAAGACTCAAAATGGCGGCTGTAGAATGGTTCCAGCAGCTTGTATAGCTGTTATATAAAAAATGGCGGCTATAAGACTCAAAATGGCGGCTGTAGAATGGTTCCAGCAGCTTGTATAGCTGTTATATAAAAGATGGCGGCTATAAGACTCAAAATGGCGGCTGTAGAATGGTTCCAGCAGCTTTATAGAATGAATTCCGCAGCTGTTATATAAAAGATGGCGGCTATAAGACTCAAAATGGCGGCTGTAGAATGGTTCCAGCAGCTTGTATAGCTGTTATATAAAAGATGGCGGCTATAAGACTCAAAATGGCGGCTGTAGAATGGTTCCAGCAGCTTGTATAGCTGTTATATAAAAAAGATGGCGGCTATAAGACTCAAAATGGCGGCTGTAGAATGGTTCCAGCAGCTTGTATAGCTGTTATATAAAAGATGGCGGCTATAAGACTCAAAATGGCGGCTGTAGAATGGTTCCAGCAGCTTGTATAGCTGTTTTATAAAAGATGGCGGCTATAAGACTCAAAATGGCGGCTGTAGAATGGTTCCAGCAGCTTGTATAGCTGTTATATAAAAAGATGGCGGCTATAAGACTCAAAATGGCGGCTGTAGAATGGTTCCAGCAGCTTGTATAGCTGTTATATAAAAGATGGCGGCTATAAGACTCAAAATGGCGGCTGTAGAATGGTTCCAGCAGCTTGGTTATACAAATGGCGGCTATAAGACTCAAAATGGCGGCTGTAGAATGGTTCCAGCAGCTTGTATAGCTGTTATATAAAAGATGGCGGCTATAAGACTCAAAATGGCGGCTGTAGAATGGTTCCAGCAGCTTGTATAGCTGTTATATAAAAGATGGCGGCTATAAGACTCAAAATGGCGGCTGTAGAATGGTTCCAGCAGCTTATAGCTGTTATATAAAGGATGGCGGCTTAAAATGGCGGCTGTAGAATGGTTCCACGCTTGTATAGCTATTATTAAGAATGGCGGCTATAAGACTCAAAATGGCGGCTGTAGAATGGTTCCAGCAGCTTGTATAGCTGTTATATAAAAGATGGCGGCATATAAGACTCAAAATGGCGGCTGTAGAATGGTTCCAGCAGCTTGTATAGCTGTTATATAAAAGATGGCGGCTATAAGACTCAAAATGGCGGCTGTAGAATGGTTCCAGCAGCTTGTATAGCTGTTATATAAAAAGGATGGCGGCTATAAGACTCAAAATGGCGGCTGTAGAATGGTTCCAGCAGCTTGTATAGCTGTTGTTAAAATGGCCCGGCTGTAGAATGGTTCCAGCAGCTTGTACAGATTTATATAAGGAATGGCGGCTATAAGACTCAAAATGGCGGCTGTAGAATGGTTCCAGCTTGCTATTGTATAGCTGTTATAAAAAGGATGGCGGCTATAAGACTCAAAATGGCGGCTGTAGAATGGTTCCAGCAGCTTGTATAGCTGTTATATAAAGAATGGTTCAGCAGCTTATAAGATAAAAAATGGCTTGGCAAAATGGTGGCTGTAGAATGGTTCCAGCAGCTTGTATAGCTGTTATATAAAAGATGGCGGCTATAAGACTCAAAATGGCGGCTGTAGAATGGTTCCAGCAGCTTGCTATAAGATGGCTGTTATATAAAAAATGCGGCTTAAATGGCGGCTGTAGAATGGTTCCAGCAGCTTGTATATTATGTTAGGAATGGTGGCTATAAGACTCAAAATGGCGGCTGTAGAATGGTTCCAGCAGCTTGTATAGCTGTTATATAAAAGATGGCGGCTATAAGACTCAAAATGGCGGCTGTAGAATGGTTCCAGCAGCTTGTATAGCTGTTATATAAAAGATGGCGGCTATAAGACTCAAAATGGCGGCTGTAGAATGGTTCCAGCAGCTTGTATAGCTGTTATATAAAGGATGGCGGCTATAAGACTCAAAATGGCGGCTGTAGAATGGTTCCAGCAGCTTGTATAGCTGTTATATAAAAGATGGCGGCTATAAGACTCAAAATGGCGGCTGTAGAATGGTTCCAGCAGCTTGTATAGCTGTTATATAAAAGATGGCGGCTATAAGACTCAAAATGGCGGCTGTAGAATGGTTCCAGCAGCTTGTATAGCTGTTATATAAAGGATGGCGGCTATAAGACTCAAAATGGCGGCTGTAGAATGGTTCCAGCAGCTTGTATAGCTGTTATATAAAAGATGGCGGCTATAAGACTCAAAATGGCGGCTGTAGAATGGTTCCAGCAGCTTGTATAGCTGTTATATAAAGGATGGCGGCTATAAGACTCAAAATGGCGGCTGTAGAATGGTTCCAGCAGCTTGTATAGCTGTTATATAAAGAATGGCGGCTATAAGACTCAAAATGGCGGCTGTAGAATGGTTCCAGCAGCTTGTATAGCTGTTATATAAAAGATGGCGGCTATAAGACTCAAAATGGCGGCTGTAGAATGGTTCCAGCAGCTTGTATAGCTGTTATATATAAAAGATGGCGGCTATAAGACTCAAAATGGCGGCTGTAGAATGGTTCCAGCAGCTTGTATAGCTGTTATATAAAGGATGGCGGCTATAAGACTCAAAATGGCGGCTGTAGAATGGTTCCAGCAGCTTGTATAGCTGTTATATAAAAGATGGCGGCTATAAGACTCAAAATGGCGGCTGTAGAATGGTTCCAGCAGCTTGTATAGCTGTTATATAAAAAAATGGCGGCTATAAGACTCAAAATGGCGGCTGTAGAATGGTTCCAGCAGCTTGTATAGCTGTTATATAAAAGATGGCGGCTATAAGACTCAAAATGGCGGCTGTAGAATGGTTCCAGCAGCTTGTATAGCTGTTATATAAAAAGATGGCGGCTATAAGACTCAAAATGGCGGCTGTAGAATGGTTCCAGCAGCTTGTATAGCTGTTATATAAAAAATGGCGGCTATAAGACTCAAAATGGCGGCTGTAGAATGTTACCACCAACTTGAATGGCTGTTATATAAAGGAATAGTGGCAATAAGACTTAAAATGGCGGCTATAGAATGGTTCCAGCAGCTTGTATAGCTGTTATATAAAGGATGGCGGCTATAAGACTTAAAATGGCGGCTGTAGAAATGGTTCCAGCAGCTTGTATAGCTGTTATATAAAAGATTGCGCCTGTAAGACTCAAAATGGCGGCTGTAGAATGGTTCCGGCAGCTTGTATAGCTGTTATATAAAGGACGGCGGCTACAAGACTCAAAATAGCGGATGTAGAATGGTTCCTCCAGCTTCTAAACCTGTTATATAAAGGCTGGAACGGTTTACAGCCTCAGCAGCTTTGTATGGCTGGTATATAAAGGGTGGTGGCTAAAAGACTCAAAATGGCGGCTGTAGAATCGTTCTAGCACATTCCGTAGCTGTTGTATAAAAAGGCTTAGCCAGGCGGCTGTAGAATGGTTCCAACAGCTTAGACAGATGTTATATAAAAAATGACGGCTGTAAGACTCAAAATGGCGGCTGCAGAATGGTTTCCACCAACTTGAATGGCTGTTATATAAAGAATAGTGGCAATAAGACTTAAAATGGCGGCTATAGAATGGTTCCAGCAGCTTATATATAGCTGTTTTATAAAGGATGGTGGCTGTAAGACTTAAAATGGCGGCTGTAAAATGGTTCCAGCAGCTTCTATAGCTGTTGTATAAAGGCCGCCGGCTGTAGAATGGTTCCAGCAGCTTGTAGCTTGGCGATATTATGTTAGGAATGGTGGCTATAAGACTCAAAATGGTGGCTGTAGAATAGTTTCCAGCTGCTTGTATAGCTGTTATATCAAAAGATGGCGGATATAAGACTCAAAATGGCGCCTGTAGAATCGTTCCAGCTGCTTGTATAGCTGTTATACTAAAGATGGCGGCTATAAGACTCAAAATGGCGGCTGTAGAATGGTTCCAGCAGCTTGTATAGCTGTTGTTATAAAGGAATGGCGGCTATAAGACTCAAAATGGCGGCTGTAGAATGGTTCCAGCAGCTTGTGATAGCTGTTATATAAAAGATGGCGGCTATAAGACTCAAAATGGCGGCTGTAGAATGGTTCCAGCAGCTTGTATAGCTGTTATATAAAAGATGGCGGCTATAAGACTCAAAATGGCGGCTGTAGAATGGTTCCAGCAGCTTGTATAGCTGTTATATAAAGGATGGCGGCTATAAGACTCAAAATGGCGGCTGTAGAATGGTTCCAGCAGCTTGTATAGCTGTTATATAAAAAGGATGGCGGCTATAAGACTCAAAATGGCGGCTGTAGAATGGTTCCAGCAGCTTGTATAGCTGTTATATAAAGAGATGGCGGCTATAAGACTCAAAATGGCGGCTGTAGAATGGTTCCAGCAGCTTGTATAGCTGTTATATAAAGATGGCGGCTATAAGACTCAAAATGGCGGCTGTAGAATGGTTCCGCAGCAGCTTGTATAGCTGTTATATAAAAGATGGCGGCTATAAGACTCAAAATGGCGGCTGTAGAATGGTTCCAGCAGCTTGAATGGCTGTTATATAAAGGAATGGCGGCTATAAGACTCAAAATGGCGGCTGTAGAATGGTTCCAGCAGCTTGTATAGCTGTTATATAAAATGGTAATATAAGTGGCTATAAGACTCAAAATGGCGGCTGTAGAATGGTTCCAGCAGCTTGTTATAGCTGGTTGTATAAAAGGGCTATAAGACTCAAAATGGCGGCTGTAGAATGGTTCCAGCAGCTTGTATAGCTGTTATATAAAAGATGGCGGCTATAAGACTCAAAATGGCGGCTGTAGAATGGTTCCAGCAGCTTGTATAGCTGTTATATAAAAAGATGGCGGCTATAAGACTCAAAATGGCGGCTGTAGAATGGTTCCAGCAGCTTGTATAGCTGTTATATAAAGGATGGCGGCTATAAGACTCAAAATGGCGGCTGTAGAATGGTTCCAGCTGTTTATAAAGTGGCGGCTGTTGTAGAATGTAGCAGCTCAGGCTAAATGGCGGCTGTAGAATGGTTCCAGCAGCTTGGACAGATGTTATGTAAGGAATGGCGGCTATAAGACTCAAAATGGTGGCTGTAGAATAGTTCCAGCTGCTTGTATAGCTGTTATATAAAAGATGGTGGCTAAAAGACTTAAAATGGCGGCTAAAAGACTCAAAATGGCGGCTGTAGAATCGTTCCAGCAGCTTCTATAGCTGTTGTATATAGGCTGCCGGCTGTAGAATGGTTCCAGCAGCTTGGACAGATATTATGTTAGGAATGGTGGCTATAAGACTCAAGATGGTGGCTGTAGAATAGTTTCAGCTGCTTGTATAGCTGTTATACAAAAGATGGGGGATATATGACTCAAAATGGCGCCTGTAGAATCGTTCCAGCTGCTTGTATAGCTGTTATACAAAAGATAGCGGATATAAGACTCCAAATGGCGGCTGTAGAATGGTTCCAGCAGCTTGAATCGCTGTTATATAAAGGACGGCGGCTATAAAATTCAAAATAGCGGATGTAGAATGGTTTCGCAGCTTCTATAGCTGTTATACAAACGCTGGCGGATGTAGAACGGTTCCAGCAGCTTGTATGGCTGTTATGTAAGGAATAGCGGATATAAGACTCAAAATGGCGGCTGTAAAATGGTTCCTGCTGCTTGTATAGCTGTTATATAAAGGATGGCGGCTATACGACTCGAAATGGCGGCTGCAGAATGGTACCACCAGCTTGAATGGCTGT
This sequence comes from Drosophila equinoxialis, assembly GCA_018150345.1. Taxonomy (NCBI): domain Eukaryota; kingdom Metazoa; phylum Arthropoda; class Insecta; order Diptera; family Drosophilidae; genus Drosophila; species Drosophila equinoxialis. Next base: position 45,867 of record JAECWI010000034.1, read on the forward strand.
TATATAAACAAAAGCGGATATAAGACTCAAAATGGCGGCTGTAGAATGGTTCCAGCAGCTTGTATAGCTGTTATATAAAAAATGGCGGCTATAAGACTCAAAATGGCGGCTGTAGAATGGTTCCAGCAGCTTGTATAGCTGTTATATAAAAGATGGCGTCTATAAGACTCAAAATGGCGGCTGTAGAATGAGTTCCAGCAGCTTGTATAGCTGTTATATAAAAAAGATGGCGCCTATAAGACTCAAAATGGCGGCTGTAGAATGGTTCCATGCGGCTTGTATGAATGGCGGTATCCAAATGGCGGCTGTAGAATAGTTCCAGCTGTTATATAAAAGATGGCGGCTATAAGACTCAAAATGGCGGCTGTAGAATGGTTCCAGCAGCTTGTATAGCTGTTATATAAAAGATGGCGGCTATAAGACTCAAAATGGCGGCTGTAGAATGGTTCCAGCAGCTTGTATAGCTGTTATATAAAAAATGGCGGCTATAAGACTCAAAATGGCGGCTGTAGAATGGTTCCAGCAGCTTGTATAGCTGTTATATAAAGAATGGCGGCTATAAGACTCAAAATGGCGGCTGTAGAATGGTTCCAGCAGCTTGTATAGCTGTTATATAAAAAGATGGCGGCTATAAGACTCAAAATGGCGGCTGTAGAATGGTTCCAGCAGCTTGTATAGCTGTTATATAAGAGAATGGCGGCTATAAGACTCAAAATGGCGGCTGTAGAATGGTTCCAGCAGCTTGTATAGCTGTTATATAAAAGATGGCGGCTATAAGACTCAAAATGGCGGCTGTAGAATGGTTCCAGCAGCTTGTATAGCTGTTATATAAAGGATGGCGGCTATAAGACTCAAAATGGCGGCTGTAGAATGTTCGTTCCGGCTTGTATAGCTGTTATAAAAGATGGCTATAAGACTTTATAAATGGCTGCTTCCAGCAGCTTGTATAGCTGTTATATAAAAGATGGCCTCTATAAGACTCATCAAATGGCGGCTGTAGAATGGTTCCAGCAGCTTGTATAGCTGTTATATAAAGAATGGCGGCTATAAGACTCAAAATGGCGGCTGTAGAATGGTTCCAGCAGCTTGTATAGCTGTTATATAAAAAGATGGCGGCTATAAGACTCAAAATGGCGGCTGTAGAATGGTTCCAGCAGCTTGTATAGCTGTTATATAAAGAATGGCGGCTATAAGACTCAAAATGGCGGCTGTAGAATGGTTCCAGCAGCTTATGGCTGTTATATAAAATGCGGCTTAAAAATGGCTGTTATATAAAAAAGATGGCGGCTATAAGACTCAAAATGGCGGCTGTAGAATGGTTCCAGCAGCTTGAATAGCTGTTATATAAAATAATGGCGGCTATAAGACTCAAAATGGCGGCTGTAGAATGGTTCCAGCAGCTTGTATAGCTGTTATATAAAGGATGGCGGCTATAAGACTCAAAATGGCGGCTGTAGAATGGTTCCAGCAGCTTGTATGGCTGTTATATAAAGAATGGCGGCATATAAGACTCAAAATGGCGGCTGTAGAATGGTTCCAGCAGCTTGTATAGCTGTTATATAAAGGATGGCGGCTATAAGACTCAAAATGGCGGCTGCAGAATGGTTCCACCAGCTTGAATGGCTGTTATATAAAGAATAGCGGCAATAAGACTCAAAATGGCGGCTATAGAATGGTTCCAGCAGCTTTATATAGCTGTTTTATAAAGGATGGCGGCTATAAGACTTCAAAATGGCGGCTGTAGAATGGTTCCAGCAGCTTCTATAGCTGTTGTATAAAGGCAATGGCGGCTTGCTCAAATGGCGGCTGTAGAATGGTTCCAGCAGCTTGGACAGATATTATGTTAGGAATGGTGGCTATAAGACTCAAAATGGTGGCTGTAGAATAGTTCCAGCTGCTTGTATAGCTGTTATACAAAAGATGGCGGATATAAGACTCAAAATGGCGCCTGTAGAATCGTTCCAGCTGCTTGTATAGCTGTTATACAAAAGATGGCGGCTATAAGACTCAAAATGGCGGCTGTAGAATGGTTCCAGCAGCTTGAATCAGCTGTTATATAAAAAGGATGGCGGCTATAAGACTCAAAATGGCGGCTGTAGAATGGTTCCAGCAGCTTGTATAGCTGTTATATAAAGGATGGCGGCTATAAGACTCAAAATGGCGGCTGTAGAATGGTTCCAGCAGCTTGTATAGCTGTTATATAAAAGATGGCGGCTATAAGACTCAAAATGGCGGCTGTAGAATGGTTCCAGCAGCTTGTATAGCTGTTATATAAAAGATGGCGGCTATAAGACTCAAAATGGCGGCTGTAGAATGGTTCCAGCAGCTTGTATAGCTGTTATATAAAAGAATGGCGGCTATAAGACTCAAAATGGCGGCTGTAGAATGGTTCCAGCAGCTTGTATAGCTGTTATATAAAAGGATGGCGGCTATAAGACTCAAAATGGCGGCTGTAGAATGGTTCCAGCAGCTTGTATAGCTGTTATATAAAAAGATGGCGGCTATAAGACTCAAAATGGCGGCTGTAGAATGGTTCCAGCTTCTAGCAGTTATATAAATATGGCGGCTATAAGGATGTAGAATGGTTCCAGCAGCTTTATGAAGCTGTTATATAAAAGATGGCGGCTATAAGACTCAAAATGGCGGCTGTAGAATGGTTCCAGCAGCTTGTATAGCTGTTATATAAAGAGATGGCGGCTATAAGACTCAAAATGGCGGCTGTAGAATGGTTCCAGCAGCTTGTATAGCTGTTATATAAAAGATGGCGGCTATAAGACTCAAAATGGCGGCTGTAGAATGGTTCCAGCAGCTTGAATAGCTGTTATATAAAGGATGGCGGCTATAAGACTCAAAATGGCGGCTGTAGAATGGTTCCAGCAGCTTGTATAGCTGTTATATATAAAAAGATGGCGGCTATAAGACTCAAAATGGCGGCTGTAGAATGGTTCCAGCAGCTTCAATGGCTGTTATATAAATAATAGCGGCTATAAGACTCAAAATGGCGGCTGTAGAATGGTTCCAGCAGCTTGTATAGCTGTTATATAAAAGATGGCGGCTATAAGACTCAAAATGGCGGCTGTAGAATGGTTCCAGCAGCTTCAATAGCTGTTATATAAATAATAGCGGCTATAAGACTCAAAATGGCGGCTGTAGAATGGTTCCAGCAGCTTGTATAGCTGTTATATAAAAGATGGCGGCTATAAGACTCAAAATGGCGGCTGTAGAATGGTTCCAGCAGCTTGTATAGCTGTTATATAAAAGATGGCGGCTATAAGACTCAAAATGGCGGCTGTAGAATGGTTCCACCAGCTTCAATGGCTGTTATATAAATAATAGCGGCTATAAGACTCAAAATGGCGGCTGTAGAATGGTTCCAGCAGCTTGTATAGCTGTTTTATAAAGAGATGGCGGCTATACGACTCAAAATGGCGGCTGCAGAATGGTACCACCAGCTTGAATGGCTGTTATATAAACAATAGCGGCTATAAGACTCAAAATGGCGGCTGTAGAATGGTTCCAGCAGCTTGTATAGCTGTTATATAAAAGATGGCGGCTATAAGACTCAAAATGGCGGCTGTAGAATGGTTCCAGCAGCTTGTATAGCTGTTATATAAAAGATGGCGGCTATAAGACTCAAAATGGCGGCTGTAGAATGGTTCCACCAGCTTCAATGGCTGTTATATAAATGATGGCGGCTATAAGACTCAAAATGGCGGCTGTAGAATGGTTCCAGCAGCTTGTATATAGCTGTTTATATAAAAGATGGCGGCTATAAGACTCAAAATGGCGGCTGTAGAATGGTTCCACCAGCTTGAATGGCTGTTATATAAAAAATGGCGGCTATAAGACTCAAAATGGCGGCTGTAGAATGGTTCCAGCAGCTTATATAGCTGTTATATAAAGGATGGCGGCTATAAGACTCAAAATGGCGGCTGTAGAATGGTTCCAGCAGCTTGTATAGCTGTTATATAAAAAAGATGGCGGCTATAAGACTCAAAATGGCGGCTGTAGAATGGTTCCAGCAGCTTGTATAGCTGTTATATAAAAGATGGCGGCTATAAGACTCAAAATGGCGGCTGTAGAATGGTTCCAGCAGCTTGTATAGCTGTTATATAAAGGATGGCGGCTATAAGACTCAAAATGGCGGCTGTAGAATGGTTCCAGCAGCTTGTATAGCTGTTATATAAAGGATGGCGGCTATAAGACTCAAAATGGCGGCTGTAGAATGGTTCCAGCAGCTTGTATAGCTGTTATATAAAAAAGGATGGCGGCTATAAGACTCAAAATGGCGGCTGTAGAATGGTTCCAGCAGCTTGTATAGCTGTTATATAAAGGATGGCGGCTATAAGACTCAAAATGGCGGCTGTACTATGGTTTCCAGCTTATATAAAAAAATGGCGGCTGTAAGACTCAAAATGGCGGCTGTAGAATGGTTCCAGCAGCTTGTAATAGCTGTTATATAAAGGATGGCGGCTATAAGACTCAAAATGGCGGCTGTAGAATGGTTCCAGCAGCTTGTATAGCTGTTATATAAAAGATGGCGGCTATAAGACTCAAAATGGCGGCTGTAGAATGGTTCCAGCAGCTTGTATAGCTGTTATACAAAAGATGGCGGCTATAAGACTTAATTTACTAAGACTTCAAAATGGCGGCTGTAGAATGGTTCCTGCAGCTTATATAGCTGTTATATAAAGGATGGCGGCTAAGACTCAAAATGGCGGCTGTAGAATGGTTCCAGCAGCTTGTATAGCTGTTATATAAAAGATGGCGGCTATAAGACTCAAAATGGCGGCTGTAGAATGGTTCCAGCAGCTTGTATAGCTGTTATATAAAAGATGGCGGCTATAAGACTCAAAATGGCGGCTGTAGAATGGTTCCAGCAGCTTGTATAGCTGTTATATAAAAGGATGGCGGCTATAAGACTTAAAATGGCGGCTGTAGAAATGGTTCCAGCAGCTTATATAGCTGTTATATAAGGGATGGCGGCTATAAGACTCAAAATGGCGGCTGTAGAATGGTTCCAGCAGCTTGTATAGCTGTTATATAAAAGATGGCGGCTATAAGACTCAAAAATGGCGGCTGTAGAATGGTTCCAGCAGCTTGTATAGCTGTTATACAAAAGATGACGGCTATAAGACTTAAAATGGCGGCTTAAATAGGCTATAAGACTCAAAATGGCGGCTGTAGAATGTTGTAGAATGGTTCCTGCAGCTTATATAGCTTTTATATAAAGGATGGCGGCTATAAGACTCAAAATGGCGGCTGTAGAATGGTTCCAGCAGCTTGTATAGCTGTTATATAAAAGATGGCGGCTATAAGACTTAAAAAATGGTTCCAGCAGCTTTAATGGCTTTATAAATATGCGTATAAGACTTAATGGCGGCTGTAGAAAGGTTCCTGCAGCTTATATAGCTGTTATATAAGGGATGGCGGCTATAAGACTCAAAATGGCGGCTGTAGAATGGTTCCAGCAGCTTGTATAGCTGTTATACAAAAGATGACGGCTATAAGACTTAAAATGGTGTCTACTACGTAAGACTTAAAATGGCGGCTGTAGAATGGTTCCAGCAGCTTGTATAGCTGTTATACAAAAGATGACGGCTATAAGACTTCAAAATGGCGGCTGTAGAATGGTTCCAGCAGCTTGTATAGCTTTTATATAAAGGATGACGGCTATAAGACTTAAAATGGTGGCTGTAGAATGGTTCCAGCAGCTTGTATAGCTGTTATATAAAGGATGACGGCTATAAGACTTAAAATGGTGGCTGTAGAAAGGTTCCTGCAGCTTATATATGTAGTTTATATAAAGGATGACGGCTATAAGAGTCTAAGACTATATAAGACTTAAAATGGCGGCTGTAGAAAGGTTCCTGCAGCTTATATAGCTTTTATATAAGGTGATGACGGCTAAGACTCAAAATGGGGGCTGTAGAATGGTTCCAGCAGCCTGTTATAGCTGTTATATAAAAGATGGCGGCTATAAGACTCAAAATGCCGGCTGTAGAATGGTTCCAGCAGCTTGTTTAGCTGTTATACAAAAGATGGCGGCTATAAGACTTAAAATGGTGGCTGTAGAAAGTTTCCTGCAGCTTATATAGATTTATATAAAGGATGACGGCTATAAGACTTAAAATGGTGGCTGTAGAAAGGTTCCTGCAGCTTATATATGTAGATTTATATAAAGGATGACGGCTATAAGAGTCTAAGACTATACAGACTTAAAATGGCGGCTGTAGAAAGGTTCCTGCAGCTTATATAGTTTTTATATAAGGGATGACGGCTAAGACTCAAAATGGGGGCTGTAGAATGGTTCCAGCAGCTTGTTCAGCTGTTATACAAAAGATGACGGCTATAAGACTTAAAATGGTGGCTGTAGAAAGGTTCCTGCAGCTTATATAGATTTATATAAAGGATGACGGCTATAAGACTTAAAATGGTGGCTGTAGAAAGGTTCCTGCAGCTTATATAGATTTATATAAAGGATGACGGCTATAAGACTCTTAAACTATAAAGACTTAAAATGGCGGCTGTAGAAAGGTTCCTGCAGCTTATATAGCTTTTATATAAAGGATGGCGGCTATAAGACTCAAAATGGGGGCTGTAGAGTGGTTCCAGCAGCTTGTATAGCTGTTATATAAAAGATGGCGGCTATAAAGACTTAAAATGGTGGCTGTAGAAAGGTTCCTGCAGCTTATATAGATTTATATAAAGGATGACGGCTATAAGACTTAAAATGGTGGCTGTAGAAAGGTTCCTGCAGCTTATATAGCTTTTATATAAGGGATGACGGCTATAAGAGTCTAAGACTATACAGACTTAAAATGGCGGCTGTAGAAAGGTTCCTGCAGCTTATATAGCTTTTATATAAAGGATGGCGGCTATAAGACTCAAAATGGGGGCTGTAGAATGGTTCCAGCAGCTTGTTCAGCTGTTATACAAAAAATGGCGGCTATAAGATTAAAAATATTTCAAGGGTATATAAACTTCGGCAATGCCGAAGTCTTTGGCAAAAAATTTTGAAATTTCTTTCCCTGCAACTGAATTCATCAATACACAAACAAAACATTCTAATTATTTCTCTTTTTATAAAAACATTTCTTCTTCTTCCATCATTCCCTAAGCAAAACACGCATACACAACAGTTCTTGTGGCGCGTCTGTGTGTGTGTATGCATGTGCTCTGTTTGATTTCATGATGACGTAGGACGTAGTACCGGCTGCCAACAGCGCTGCTTGCTGTCTACTACGTCATCATTTGAACCGATTTGGATTGACTGTAACTTGTGTTCTATTTATCTGATCAGATTCAAATTTTGGGATCTGTCAATTTATATCAAATACTATCATATTGGTAAATTTCATGGGGATGCTCCAATTTTTCCAAAAATCTTTGTTCTAGAACTATGATATAGTGGCCCGATCCTGACAATTTTCATACTTTATCTCACTCGGGTAATAAAAAGCCCCTAAAAATCATCCCAATAGCTCTTAAGATGGCTGAGTAAAACCCATACGCACAGACAGACGGACAGACGGACATCGACTCAGCTTCTCATGCTGATCAAGAATATATATACTTTATATAAAGAAATAGCGGCTATAAGACTCAAAATGGCGGCTGTAGACTGGTTCCTGCAGCTTACATAGCCGTTATATAAAAGATGGCGGCTATAAAGACTCAAAATGTTCCGCCGGCTTGTTAGCTGTTATATAAAAAGATGGCGGCTATAAGACTTCAAAATGGCGGCTGTAGAATGGTTCCTGCAGCTTATATAGCTGTTATATAAAAGATGGCGGCTATAAAACTCAAAATGGCGGCTGTAGAATGGTTCCAGCAGCTTAGTATAGCTGTTATATAAAGATGGCGGCTATAAGACTCAAAATGGCGGCTGTAGAATGGTTCCAGCAGCTTGTATAGCTGTTATATAAAGAATGGCGGCTATAAGACTCAAAATGGCGGCTGTAGAATGGTTCCAGCAGCTTGTATGGCTGTTATATAAAAGAATGGCGGCTATAAGACTCAAAATGGCGGCTGTAGAATGGTTCCAGCAGCTTGTATAGCTGTTATATAAAGGATGGCGGCATATAAGACTTCAAAATGGCGGCTGTAGAATGGTTCCAGCAGCTTGTATAGCTGTTATATAAGAGATGGCGGCTATAAGACTCAAAATGGCGGCTGTAGAATGGTTCCAGCAGCTTGTATAGCTGTTATATAAGGGATGGCGGCTATAAGACTCAAAATGGCGGCTGTAGAATGGTTCCAGCAGCTTGTATAGCTGTTATATAAAAGATGGCGGCTATAAGACTCAAAATGGCGGCTGTAGAATGGTTCCAGCAGCTTGTATAGCTGTTATATAAAAGGATGGCGGCTATAAGACTCAAAATGGCGGCTGTAGAATGGTTCCAGCAGCTTGTATAGCTGTTATATAAAAGGATGGCGGCTATAAAACTCAAAATGGCGGCTGTAGAATGGTTCCAGCAGCTTGTATAGCTGTTATATAAAAGATGGCGGCTATAAGACTCAAAATGGCGGCTGTAGAATGGTTCCAGCAGCTTGTATGAGCTGTTATATAAAAAATGGCGGCTATAAGACTCAAAATGGCGGCTGTAGAATGGTTCCAGCAGCTTGTATAGCTGTTATATAAAAGATGGCGGCTATAAGACTCAAAATGGCGGCTGTAGAATGGTTCCAGCAGCTTGTATAGCTGTTATATAAAAAATGGCGGCTATAAGACTCAAAATGGCGGCTGTAGAATGGTTCCAGCAGCTTGTATAGCTGTTATATAAGAGGATGGCGGCTATAAGACTCAAAATGGCGGCTGTAGAATGGTTCCAGCAGCTTGTATAGCTGTTGTTATATAAAAGATGCGGCTAGAAGACTCAAAATGGCGGCTGTAGAATGGTTCCAGCAGCTTGTATAGCTGTTATATAAAAGATGGCGGCATATAAGACTCAAAATGGCGGCTGTAGAATGGTTCCAGCAGCTTGTATAGCTGTTATATAAAGAATGGCGGCTATAAAGACTCAAAATGGCGGCTGTAGAATGGTTCCAGCAGCTTGTATAGCTGTTATATAAAAAGATGGATCGGCTATAAGACTCAAAATGGCGGCTGTAGAATGGTTCCAGCAGCTTGTATAGCTGTTATATAAAGAGATGGCGGCTATAAGACTCAAAATGGCGGCTGTAGAATGGTTCCAGCAGCTTGTATAGCTGTTATATAAAAGATGGCGGCTATAAGACTCAAAATGGCGGCTGTAGAATGGTTCCAGCAGCTTGTATAGCTGTTATATAAAAGATGGTGGCTATAAGACTCCAAATGGCGGCTGTAGAATGGTTCCAGCTAGCTTTTTTATAAATAGATGGCGGCTATAAGACTCAAAATGGCGGCTGTAGAATGGTTCCAGCAGCTTGTATAGCTGTTATATAAAAGATGGCGGCTATAAAGACTCAAAATGGCGGCTGTAGAATGGTTCCAGCAGCTTGTATAGCTGTTATATAAAAGATGGCGGCTATAAGACTCAAAATGGCGGCTGTAGAATGGTTCCAGCAGCTTGTATAGCTGTTATATAAAAGATGGCGGCTATAAGACTCAAAATGGCGGCTGTAGAATGGTTCCAGCAGCTTGTATAGCTGTTATATAAAGGATGGCGGCTATAAGACTCAAAATGGCGGCTGTAGAATGGTTCCAGCAGCTTAATATAGCTATATAAAAGATAGCGGCTATAAGACTCAAAATGGCGGCTGTAGAATGGTTCCAGCAGCTTGTATAGCTGTTATATAAAAGATGGCGGCTATAAGACTCAAAATGGCGGCTGTAGAATGGTTCCAGCAGCTTGTATAGCTGTTATATAAAAAGATGGCGGCTATAAGACTCAAAATGGCGGCTGTAGAATGGTTCCAGCAGCTTGTATAGCTGTTATATAAAAGATGGCGGCTATAAGACTCAAAATGGCGGCTGTAGAATGGTTCCAGCAGCTTGTATAGCTGTTATATAAAAATGGCGGCTATAAGACTCAAAATGGCGGCTGTAGAATGGTTCCAGCAGCTTGTATAGCTGTTATATAAAAGATGGCGGCTATAAGACTCAAAATGGCGGCTGTAGAATGGTTCCAGCAGCTTATATAGCTGTTATATAAAAGATGGCGGCTATAAGACTCAAAATGGCGGCTGTAGAATGGTTCCAGCAGCTTATAGCTGTTATAAATGACGGCTGTTATATAAATTAAAATGGCGGCTATAAGACTCAAAATGGCGGCTGTAGAATGGTTCCAGCAGCTTGTATAGCTGTTATATAAAGGATGGCGGCTATAAGACTCAAAATGGCGGCTGTAGAATGGTTCCAGCAGCTTGTATAGCTGTTATATAAAAGATGGCGGCTATAAGACTCAAAATGGCGGCTGTAGAATGGTTCCAGCAGCTTGTATAGCTGTTATATAAAAAGATGGCGGCTATAAGACTCTAAAATGGCGGCTGTAGAAAGGTTCCTGCAGCTTGTATAGCTGTTATATAAAGGATGGCGGCTATAAGACTCAAAATGGCGGCTGTAGAATGGTTCCAGCAGCTTGTATGGCTGTTATATAAAGGATGGCGGCTATAAGACTCAAAATGGCGGCTGTAGAATGGTTCCAGCAGCTTGTATAGCTGTTATATAAAAGATGGCGGCTATAAGACTCAAAATGGCGGCTGTAGAATGGTTCCAGCAGCTTTATGGCTGTTATATAAAAGATGGCGGCTATAAGACTCAAAATGGCGGCTGTAGAATGGTTCCAGCAGCTTGTATAGCTGTTATATAAAAAGATGGCGGCTATAAGACTCAAAATGGCGGCTGTAGAATGGTTCCAGCAGCTTGTATAGCTGTTATATAAAAAAGATGGCGGCTATAAGACTCAAAATGGCGGCTGTAGAATGGTTCCAGCAGCTTGTATAGCTGTTATATAAAAGATGGCGGCTATAAGACTTAAAATGGCGGCTGTAGAATGGTTCCAGCAGCTTGTATAGCTGTTATATAAGGGATGGCGGCTATAAGACTCAAAAATGGCGGCTGTAGAATGGTTCCAGCAGCTTTAATGCTGTTATATAAAAAATGGCGGCTTAGCTATAAGACTCAAAATGGCGGCTGTAGAATGGTTCCTGCAGCTTGTATAGCTGTTATATAAAGGATGGCGGCTATAAGACTTAAAATGGCGGCTGTAGAATGGTTCCAGCAGCTTGTATAGCTGTTATATAAAAGGATGACGGCTATAAGACTCAATAACTTAAAATGGCGGCTGTAGAAAGGTTCCTGCAGCTTATATAGCTATTTATATAAAGGATGACGGCTAAGACTAAGACTTAAAATGGCGGCTGTAGAATGGTTCCTGCAGCTTGTATAGCTGTTATATAAAAGATGGCGGCTATAAGACTCAAAATGGCGGCTGTAGAATGGTTCCAGCAGCTTGTATAGCTGTTATATAAAAGATGGCGGCTATAAGACTTAAAATGGCGGCTGTAGAATGGTTCCAGCAGCTTGTATAGCTGTTATATAAAAGATGGCGGCTATAAGACTCCAAAATGGGGCTGTAGAATGGTTCCTGCAGTGTCTTATATAAAAGATACGCTAAGACTTAAAATGGCGGCTGTAGAAAGGTTCCTGCAGCTTATATAGTTTTATATAAAGGATGACGGCTATAAGACTCAAAATGGCGGCTGTAGAATGGTTCCAGCAGCTTGTATAGCTGTTATATAAAAGATGGCGGCTATAAGACTTAAAATGGTGGCTGTAGAAAGGTTCCTGCAGCTTGTATAGCTTTTATAAAGGATGGCGGCTATAAGACTCTAAAATGGTGGCTATTAAGACTTAAAATGGCGGCTGTAGAAAGGTTCCTGCAGCTTATATAGAGATTTATATAAAGGATGACGGCTATAAGACTGGCTTAGGCTATAAAGACTTAAAATGGCGGCTGTAGAAAGGTTCCTGCAGCTTATATAGCTTTTATATAAGGGATGGCGGCTATAAGACTCTAAAATGGCGGCTGTAAATAGAAAGGTTCCTGCAGCTTATATAGCTTTTATATAAAGGATGGCGGCTATAAGACTCAAAATGGGGGCTGTAGAATGGTTCCAGCAGCTTGTTCAGCTGTTATACAAAAAATGGCGGCTATAAGATTAAAAATATTTCAAGGGTATATAAACTTCGGCAATGCCGAAGTCTTTGGCAAAAAATTTTGAAATTTCTTTCCCTGCAACTGAATTCATCAATACACAAACAAAACATTCTAATTATTTCTCTTTTTATAAAAACATTTCTTCTTCTTCCATCAATAAGCAAACACGCGTCTGTGTGTGTGTATGCATGTGCTCTGTTTGATTTCATGATGACGTAGGACGTAGTACCGGCTGCCAACAGCGCTGCTTGCTGTCTACTACGTCATCATTTGAACCGATTTGGATTGACTGTAACTTGTGTTCTATTTATCTGATCAGATTCAAATTTTGGGATCTGTCAATTTATATCAAATACTATCATATTGGTAAATTTCATGGGGATGCTCCAATTTTTCCAAAAATCTTTGTTCTAGAACTATGATATAGTGGCCCGATCCTGACAATTTTCATACTTTATCTCACTCGGGTAATAAAAAGCCCCTAAAAATCATCCCAATAGCTCTTAAGATGGCTGAGTAAAACCCATACGCACAGACAGACGGACAGACGGACATCGACTCAGCTTCTCATGCTGATCAAGAATATATATACTTTATATAAATAAAAGCGGCTATAAGACTCAAAATGGCGGCTGTAGAATGGTTCCTGCAGCTTACATAGCTGTTATATAAAAGATGGCGGCTATACGACTCAAAATGGCGGCTGCAGAATGGTACCACCAGCTTCAATGGCTGTTATTAAAATAAAAGCGGCTATAAGACTCAAAATGGCGGCTGGAGATTGGTTCCTGCAGCTTGTATAACCGTTATATAAAAGATGGCGGCTATACGACTCAAAATGGCGGCTGCAGAATGATACCACCAGCTTCAGTGGCTGTTATATAAATAATAGCGGTTATAAGACTCAAAATGGCGGCTGTAGAATGATTCCTGCAGCTTGTAGTAACCGTTATATAAAAAATGACGGCTGTAAGACTCAAATGGCGGCTGCAGAATGTTTCCACCAACTTGAATAGCTTATGTTATATAAAGGATAGTGACAATAAGACTTAAAATGGCTGTAGAATGGTTCCAGCAGCTTATATATAGCTGTTTTATAAAGGATGGCGGCTGTAAGACTTAAAATGGCGGCTGTAAAATGGTTCCAGCAGCTTCTATAGCTGTTGTATAAAAAAAGGCCCCGGCTATAAGACTTAAAGAATGGCCGGCTAGGATAGTTATTTTTAGGAATGGTGGCTATAAGACTCAAGATGGTGGCTGTAGAATAGTTTCTGCTGCTTATACAGCTGTAATACAAAAATTATAAGACTCAAAATGGCGGCTGTAGAATGTGTTCAGCAGCTTGTATAGCTGAATATAAAATATGGCGGCTATTAAGACCCCAAATGGCGGCTGTAGAATGGTTCCGGCAGCTTGTATAGCTGTTATATAAATAATGACGGCTATAAGACTCAAAATGGCGGCTGTAGAATGGTTCCAGCAGCTGTATAGCTGTTATATAAAATGGTGGCTGTAAGACTAAAATGGCAGAGTAGTATAAAGAATAGTGGCAATAAGACTTAAAATGGCGGCTGTAATAGGTTCCGCAGCTTATATAGCTGTTATATAAAGGATGGCGGCTGTAAGACTTAAAATGGCGGCTGTAGAATTGGTTCCAGCAGTGTTTAGCTGTTATATAAAAAGATTGCGCCTGGAAGACTCAAAATGGCGGCTGTAGAATGGTTCCGGCAGCTTGTATAGCTGTTATATAAAGGATGGCGGCTACAAGACTCAAAATGGCGGCTGTAGAATGGTTCCTGCAGCTTGTATAGCTGTTATATAAAAGATGGCGGCTATAAGACTCAAAATGGCGGCTGTAGAATGGTTCACCACCATCTTTAATGGCTGTTATATAAAGAATAGGCGGCTATAAGACCTCAAAATGGCGGCTGTAGAATGGTTCCTGCAGCTTTATATAGCTTTTTATAAAAGAGGGCGGCTGTAAGACTTTAAATGGCGGCTCTAGAATGGTTCCAGCAGCTTGTATAGCTGTTATATAAAGAATGGCGGCTATAAGACTCAAAATGGCGGCTGTAGAATAGTTCACCAGCTTTAATGGCTGTTATATAAAAAATATGGCTAATAAGACTTAAAATGGTGGCTGTAGAATGGTTCCTGCAGCTTATATAGCTGTTATATAAAGGATGGCGGCTATAAGACTCAAAATGGCGGCTGTAGAATGGTTCCAGCAGCTTGTATAGCTGTTATATAAAAGATGGCGGCTATAAGACTCAAAATGGCGGCTGTAGAATGGTTCCAGCAGCTTATATCCAGCTGTTATATAAAAGATGGCGGCTATAAGACTCAAAATGGCGGCTGTAGAATGGTTTCCCGCAGCTTGTATAGCTGTTATATTAAAAAGATGGCGGCTATATAGACTCACAAATGGCGGCTGTAGTTTAATGGCAACAGCCAGCTTGAATGGCTGTTATATAAAAGATGGCGGCTATAAGACTCAAAAAGATGGCTAGCTAATGGCGGTTAGAATGGTTCCAGCAGCTTGATAGCTGTTATATAAAAAAGACGGCGTAAGACTCAAAGGCGCTTAGAATGGTTCCAGCAGCTTGTATAGCTGTTATATAAAAGATGCCGGCTATAAGACTCAAAATGGCGGCTGTAGAATGGTTCCACAGCAGCTTGATATAGCTGTTATATAAAAGGATAGCGGCTATAAGACTCAAAATGGCGGCTGTAGAATGGTTCCAGCAGCTTGTATAGCTGTTTATATAAAGGATGGCGGCTATAAGACTCAAAATGGCGGCTGTAGAATGGTTCCAGCAGCTTGGTATAGCTGTTATATAAAAAAGATGGCGGCTATAAGACTCAAAATGGCGGCTGTAGAATGGTTCCAGCAGCTTTATAGCTGTTATATAAAGGATGGCGGCTATAAGACTCAAAATGGCGGCTGTAGAATGGTTCCAGCAGCTTACTTGTAGGGCTGTAATATAAAAAATGGCGGTTATAAATGGTTCCAGCAGCTTGTATAGCTGTTATATGAGCTAAGACTCAAAATGGCGGCTGTAGAATGGTTACCAGGCTTTAGCTGTTATATAAAAGATGGCGGCTATAAGACTCAAAATGGCGGCTGTAGAATGGTTCCAGCAGCTTGTATAGCTTTTTATAAGATGGCGGCTATAAGACTCAAAATGGCGGCTGTAGAATGGTTCCAGCAGCTTGATTAGCTGTTATATAAAAGATGGCGGCTATAAGACTCAAAATGGCGGCTGTAGAATGGTTCCAGCAGCTTGTTATAGCTGTTATATAAAAGGATGGCGGCTATAAGACTCAAAATGGCGGCTGTAGAATGGTTCCAGCAGCTTATTAGCTGTTTTATAAAGGATGGCGGCTATAAGACTTAAAATGGCGGCTGTAGAATGGTTCCAGCAGCTTGTATAGCTGTTATATAAAAGGATGCGGCTATAAGACTCAAAATGGGCTGCATTTATAATACAAGCAAGCTTAAAATAGGCTGTTATATAAATAGATAGCGGCTATAAGACTCAAAATGGCGGCTGTAGAATGGTTCCTGCAGCTTGTATAGCTGTTATATAAAAGATGGCGGCTATACGACTCAAAATGGCGGCTGTAGAATGATACCACCAGCTTCAATGGCTGTTATATAAATAATAGCGGCTATAAGACTCAAAATGGCGGCTGTAGAATGGTTCCTGCAGCTTATATAGCTGTTATATAAAAGATGGCGGCTCTACGACTCCAAATGGCGGCTATAGAATGGTTACAGCAGCTTGTATAGCTGTTATATAAAAGATGGCGGCAATAAGACTCCAAATAGCGGCTATAGAATGGTACCACCAGCTTCAATGGCTGTTATATAAATAATAGCGGCTAAAAGATTCAAAATGGCGGCTTTAGAATGGTTCCGGCAGCTTGTATAGCTGTTTTATAAAGCATGGCGGCTATACGACTCCAAATGGCGGCTGCAGAATGGTACCACCGGCTTGAATGGCTGTTATGAAAACAATAGCGGATATAAGACTCAAAATGGCGGCTGCAGAATTGTTCCTTCAGCTTGTACAGCTGTTATATAAAAGATGGCGGCTAAAAGACTCAAAATGGCGGCTATAGAATCATTTCAGCAGCTTGTATAGCTGTTATATAAAAGATGGCGGCAATAAGACTCCAAATGCCGGCTATAGAATGGTACCACCAGCTTCAATGGCTGTAATATAAATAATAGCGGCTAAAAGATTCAAAATGGCGGCTTTAGAATGGTTCCGGCAGCTTGTATAGCTGTTTTATAAAGCATGGCGGCTATACGACTCAAAATGGCGGTTGCAGAGTGGAACTACCAGCTTGAATGGCTGTGATATAAAAGATGGCGGCTATAAGACTTAAAATGGCGGCTGTAAAAAGGTTCCTGCAGCCTATATATAGCTTTTATATAAAGGGATGACGGCTAAGACTCAAAATGGGGGCTGTAGAATGGTTCCAGCAGCTTGTTCAGCTGTTATACAAAAGATGACGGCTATAAGACTTAAAATGGTTTACTACGTAAGATATTTAAATGGCGGCTGTAGAAAGGTTCCTGCAGCTTATATAGCTTTTATATAAAGGATGACGGCTAAGACTCAAAATGGGGGGCTGTAGAATGGTTCCAGCAGCTTATATAGCTTTTATATAAAGGATGACGGCTATAAGACTTAAAATGGCGGCTGTAGAAAGGTTCCTGCAGCTTATATAGCTTTATATAAAGGATGGCGGCTATAAGACTTAAAATGGTGGCTGTAGAATGGTTCCAGCAGCTTGTTTAGCTGTTATACAAAAGATGACGGCTATAAGACTTAAAATGGTGGCTGTAGAAAGGTTCCTGCAGCTTATATAGATTTATATAAAGGATGACGGCTATAAGACTTTAAATGGGCTTATAAGACTTAAGATGCGGGCTGTAGAAAGGTTCCTGCAGCTTATATAGCTTTTATATAAGGGATGACGGCTATAAAGACTCAAAATGGGGGCTGTAGAGTGGTTCCAGCAGCCTGTATAGCTGTTATATAAAAGATGGCGGCTATAAGACTTAAAATGCCGGCTGTAGAATGGTTCCAGCAGCTTGTTTAGCTGTTATACAAAAAATGGCGGCTATAAGATTAAAAATATTTCAAGGGTATATAAACTTCGAATGCCGAAGTCTTTGCAAAAATTTAAGACTTAAAATTTCTTTCCCGCGGCTGAATTCATCAATACACAAACAAAGCATTCTAATTATTGCTTTTTTTTATAAAAGGATTTCGGCTTAAGACTCAAAATGGGCTGTAGAATGGTTCCACAACCAGCTTGTATACTGTTGTGTGTATAAGACAAAATGTGCTCTGTTTGATTTCATGATGACGTAGACGTAGTACCGGCTGCTATATAGCGCTGCCGGCTGTATACTACGTCATCATTTGGGATTTGGATTGACTGTAACTTGTGTTCTATTTATCTGATCAGATTCAAATTTTGGGATCTGTCAATTTA
This sequence comes from Drosophila equinoxialis, assembly GCA_018150345.1. Lineage (NCBI taxonomy): Eukaryota > Metazoa > Arthropoda > Insecta > Diptera > Drosophilidae > Drosophila > Drosophila equinoxialis. The sequence continues at coordinate 63,524 of JAECWI010000034.1, forward strand.
TATCAAATACTATCATATTGGTAAAGTTTCAATGGGGATGCTCCAATTTTTCCAAAATCTTTGTTCTAGAACTATGATATAGTGGCCGATCCTGACAATTTTCATGCTTTATCTAACTCGGGTATATAAAAAAGCCCCTAAAAATCATCCAAATGGCGTCTTAAGATGGCTGAGTAAAACCATACGCACAGACAGACGGACAGACGGACAACTCAGCTCTAGCTGATCAGAATATATAGACTTTATATAAATAAATGCCGGCTATAAGACTCAAAATGGCGGCTGTAGAATGGTTCCTGCAGCTTGTATAGCGTTTATATAAAAGATGGCGGCTATAAGACTCAAAATGGCGGCTGTAGAATGGTACCAGCAGCTTATAATGGCTGTTATTTAAAAAAAAGCGGCTATAAGACTCAAAATGGCGGCTGTAGAATGGTTCCTGCAGCTTATATAGCCTGTTATATAAAGGATGGCGGCTATATGACTCAAAATGGCGGCTGCAGAATGGTTCCAGCAGCTTCAGTAGCTGTTATATAAAAGATGGCGGCTATAAACACTTAAATAAGAAAATGGCGGCTGTAGAATGGTTCCTGCAGCTTGTATAGCTGTTATATAAAAAATGGACGGCTATAAGACTCAAAATTGTTTCCAGTCTTAAATGGCGTTTATAAACCTAAGCTGGCTGTAGAATGGTTCCTGCAGCTTATATATAGCTGTTATATAAAGGATGGCGGCTATAAGACTCAAAATGGCGGCTGTAGAATGGTTCCAGCAGCTTGTATAGCTGTTTATAAAAAAATGAGCTTTTATAAGACTCAAAATGGTGGCTGTAGAATGGTTCCAGCAGCTTCAGCTGTTATTATAAAAGATGGCGGCTATAAGACTCAAAATGGCGGCTGTAGAATAGTTCCAGCAGCTTGTATAGCTGTTATACAAAAGATGGCGGCTATAAGACTCAAAATGGCGGCTGTAGAATGGTTCCAGCAGCTTGTATAGCTGTTATATAAAGGATGGCGGCTATAAGACTCAAAATGGTGGCTGTAGAATAGTTCCAGCAGCTTGTATGTTTATATATGGGTGGCTATAAGACTATTATCGAAAGACTGGAATGTGTTCGGTGTAGCTGGTATACAACAGATGCAACGTATAAAAACTAAAATGGCGGCTGTAGAATGGTTCCGGCAGCTTGTATAGCTGTTATATAAAAAGGATGGCGGCTATAAGACTCAAAATGGCGGCTGTAGAATGGTTCCAGCAGCTTATGCTAGCTGTTATATAAAGAATAGCGGCTATAAGATTAAAATGGCCGGCTGTAGAATGGTTCCACGCAGCTTGGTTGTTATATTAAGAGATGGCGGCTATAAGACTCAAAATGGCGGCTGTAGAATGGTTCCAGCAGCATGGATATGCTGTTATATAAAGGATGGCGCTATAAGACTCAAAATGGCGGCTGTAGAATGGTTCCGCAGCTTGTATAGACTGTTATATAAAGGATGGCGGCTAAGACTCAAAATGGCGGCTGTAGAATGGTTCCACCAGCTTGAATAGCTGTTATATAAAGGATAGCGGCTATAAGACTCAAAATGGCGGCTGTAGAATGGTTCCTGCAGCTTTATAGCTGTTATATAATTATGGCTGTTATATAAAGAATGGCGGCTGTAAGACTCAAAATGGCGGCTGCAGAATGGTTCCAGCAGCTTAATAGCTGTTATATAAAGAATGGCGGCTATAAGACTCAAAATGGCGGCTGTAGAATGGTTCCTGCAGCTTGTATAGCTGTTATATAAAGAATGGCGGCTATAAGACTCAAAATGGCGGCTGTAGAATGGTTCCAGCAGCTTGTATAGCTGTTATATAAAGAGATGGCGGCTATAAGACTCAAAATGGCGGCTGTAGAATGGTTCCAGCAGCTTGTATAGAGCTGTTATATAAAAAGATGGCGGCTATAAGACTCAAAATGGCGGCTGTAGAATGGTTCCAGCAGCTTATATAGCTGTTATATAAGGGAATAGGTGACGGCTAGGCATTATTAAGACTTAAAATGGCGGCTGTAGAATGGTTCCAGCAGCTTGTATAGCTGTTATATAAAGGATAAGCGGCTATAAGACTCAAAATGGCGGCTGTAGAATGGTTCCAGCAGCTTGTATAGCTGTTATATAAAAAGATGGCGGCTATAAGACTCAAAATGGCGGCTGTAGAATGGTTCCACCAGCTTGAATGGCTGTTATATAAAGAATAGCGGCTATAAGACTCAAAATGGCGGCTGTAGAATGGTTCCTGCAGCTTGATATAGCTGTTATATAAAAGATGGCGGCTGTAAGACTCAAAATGGCGGCTGTAGAATGGTTCCACCAGCTTCAATGGCTGTTATATAAAGAATAGCGGCTATAAGACTCAAAATGGCGGCTGTAGAATGGTTCCAGCAGCTTAGTATAGCTGTTTTATAAAGATGGCGGCTATAAGTACTTAAAATGGCGGCTGGAATGGTTACCCCAGCTTGTATAGCTGTTATATAAAATATGGCGGCTATAAGACTCAAAATGGCGGCTGTAGAATGGTTCCCGCTAGCTTGTATAGCTGTTATATAAAAGATGGCGGCTATAAGACTCAAAATGGCGGCTGTAGAATGGTTCCAGCAGCTTGTATAGCTGTTATATAAAAGATGGCGGCTATAAGACTCAAAATGGCGGCTGTAGAATGGTTCCTGCAGCTTGTATAGCTGTTATATAAAAGATGGCGGAAAATGGCTATAAACTCAAAATGGCGGCTGCAGAATGGTTCCACCAGCTTGAATGGCTGTTATATAAAGAATAGCGGCTATAAGACTCAAAATGGCGGCTGTAGAATGGTTCCTGCAGCTTATATAGCTGTTATATAAAAGATGGCGGCTATAAGACTCAAAATGGCGGCTGCAGAATGATACCACCAGCTTCAATGGCTGTTATATAAATAATAGCGGCTATAAGACTCAAAATGGCGGCTGTAGAATGGTTCCAGCAGCTTGTATAGCTGTTATATAAAAGATGGCGGCTATACGACTCAAAATGGCGGCTATAGAATGGTTACAGCAGCTTGTATAGCTGTTATATAAAAGATGGCGGCAATAAGACTCCAAATAGCGGCTATAGAATGGTACCACCAGCTTCAATGGCTGTTATATAAATAATAGCGGCTAAAAGATTCAAAATGGCGGCTTTAGAATGGTTCCGGCAGCTTGTATAGCTGTTTTATAAAGCATGGCGGCTATACGACTCAAAATGGCGGCTGCAGAATGGTACCACCCGCTTGAATGGCTGTTATGAAAACAATAGCGGATATAAGACTCAAAATGGCGGCTGCAGAATTGTTCCTTCAGCTTGTACAGCTGTTATATAAAAGATGGCGGCTAAAAGACTCAAAATGGCGGCTATAGAATCATTTCAGCAGCTTGTATAGCTGTTATATAAAAGATGGCGGCAATAAGACTCCAAATGCCGGCTATAGAATGGTACCACCAGCTTCAATGGCTGTAATATAAATAATAGCGGCTAAAAGATTCAAAATGGCGGCTTTAGAATGGTTCCGGCAGCTTGTATAGCTGTTTTATAAAGCATGGCGGCTATACGACTCAAAATGGCGGTTGCAGAGTGGAACTACCAGCTTGAATGGCTGTGATATAAAAGATGGCGGCTATAAGACTTAAAATGGCGGCTGTAGAAAGGTTCCTGCAGCCTATGTATAGCTTTTATATAAGGGATGACGGCTAAGACTCAAAATGGGGGCTGTAGAATGGTTCCAGCAGCTTGTTCAGCTGTTATACAAAAGATGACGGCTATAAGACTTAAATATGTAGATTTAAAATGGCGGCTGTAGAAAGGTTCCTGCAGCTTATATAGCTTTTATATAAAGGATGACGGCTATAAGACTCAAAATGGCGGCTGTAGAAAGGTTCCTGCAGCTTATATAGCTTTTATATAAAGGATGACGGCTATAAGACTCAAAATGGCGGCTGTAGAAAGGTTCCAGCAGCTTATATAGCTTTTATATAAAGGATGACGGCTATAAGACTCAAAATGGCGGCTGTAGAATGGTTCCTGCAGCTTGTATAGCTGTTATATAAAGGATGACGGCTATAAGACTTAAAATGGCGGCTGTAGAAAGGTTCCAGCAGCTTATATAGCTGTTATATAAAGGATGACGGCTATAAGACTTAAAATGGGGGCTGTAGAAAGGTTCCTGCAGCTTATATAGCTTTTATATAAAGGATGACGGCTATAAGACTCAAAATGGGCTGTAATGGTTAGTGTATAAAAAGAGGCTATACAGACTTAAAATGGCGGCTGTAGAAAGGTTCCTGCAGCTTATATAGCTTTTATATAAAGGATGGCGGCTATAAGACTCAAAATGGGGGCTGTAGAATGGTTCCAGCAGCTTGTTCAGCTGTTATACAAAAAATGGCGGCTATAAGATTAAAAATATTTCAACGGGTATATAAACTTCGGCAATGCCGAAGTCTTTGGCAAAAATTTTGAAATTTCTTTCCCTGCAACTGAATTCATCAATACACAAACAAAACATTCTAATTATTTCTCTTTTTATAAAAACATTTCTTCTTCTTCCATCATTCCCTAAGCAAAGCACAACATGCATACACATACAGTTCTAGTAGCGCTGCGTCTGTGTGTGTGTATGCATGTGCTCTGTTTGATTTCATGATGACGTAGGACGTAGTACCGGCTGCCAGCAGCGCTGCTTGCTGTTTACTACGTCATCATTTGAACCGATTTGGATTGACTGTAACTTGTGTTCTATTTATCTGATCAGATTCAAATTTTGGGATCTGTCAATTTATATCAAATACTATCATATTGGTAAATTTCATAGGGGATGCTCCAATATTTCCAAAATGGTGGTTGTAGAACTATGGTATCGTGGCTTGATAGCTGACAATTTTCATACTTTATCTACGCGGGTATAATACTCAAAAGGCGGCTAAAAATCATCCCAATAGCTCTTAAGATGGCTGAGTAAAACCTACGCACAGACAGACGGCGATAACGACTCAAAATGGCGGCTGTAGAATGGTTTCCTGCAGCTTGTATAGCTGTTATATAAAAGATGGCGGCTATACGACTCAAAAATGGCGGCTGCAGAATGGTACCACCAGCTTCAATGGCTGTTATATAAAAGTAAAAGCGGCTATAAGACTCAAAATGGCGGCTGTAGAATGGTTCCTGCAGCTTGTATAGCCGTTATATAAAAGATGGCGGCTATACGACTCAAAATGGCGGCTGCAGAATGATACCACCAGCTTCAATGGCTGTTATATAAACAATAGCGGCTATAAGACTCAAAATGGCGGCTGTAGAATGATTCCTGCAGCTTGTATAACTGTTATATAAAAGATGGCGGCTATAAGACTCCAAATGGCGGCTGCAGAATGGTTCCACCAGCTTGAATGGCTGTTATATAAAGAATAGCGGCTATAAGACTCAAAATGGCGGCTGTAGAATGGTTCCCGCAGCTTGTATAGCTGTTTATATAAAAGATGGCGGCTATAAGACTCAAAATGGCGGCTGTAGAATGGTTCCAGCAGCTTGTATAGCTGTTATATAAAAGATGGCGGCTATAAGACTCAAAATGGCGGCTGTAGAATGGTTCCAGCAGCTTCATTGAGCTGTTATATAAATAGATGGCGGCTATAAGACTCAAAATGGCGGCTGTAGAATGGTTCCAGCAGCTTGTATAGCTGTTATATAAAAGATGGCGGCTATAAGACTCCAAAGATGTGAGCTGTAGAACTGTGATTCCAGAGGTGGCGTATAAAAGGCTATAAAATGGCGGTAGAATGTGTTCCTGCTGGCTATATAGCTTGTTATACCAAAGGATGGCGGCTAAAACTCAAAATGGCGGCTGTAGAATGGTTCCAGCAGCTTGTTTAGCTGTTATATAAAAGATGGCGGCTATAAGACTAAAAACTCTAAATGGCGGCTGTAGAATGGTTCCTGCAGCTTGTATAGCTGTTATATAAAAGGATGGCGGCTATAAAACTCAAAATGGCGGCTGTAGAATGGTTCCAGCAGCTAGTATAGCTGTTATATAAAAGATGGCGGCTATAAGACTCAAAATGGCGGCTGTAGAATGGTTCCAGCAGCTTGTATAGCTGTTATATAAAAGATGGCGGCTATAAGACTCAAAATGGCGGCTGTAGAAATGGTTCCAGCAGCTTGTATGGCTTTTATAAAGGATGCTATAAGAGCAAGGCTATAAGACTCCAAATGGCGGCTGTAGAATGGTTCCTGCAGCTTATATAGCTGTTATATAAAGGATGAGGGCTATAAGACTCAAAATGGCGGCTGTAGAATGGTTCCAGCAGCTTGTATAGCTGTTATATAAAAGATGGCGGCTATAAGACTCAAAATGGCGGCTGTAGAATGGTTCCAGCTGCTTGTATAGCTGTTATATAAAAGATGGCGGCTATAAGACTTCAAAATGGCGGCTGTAGAATGGTTCCAGCTGCTTGTATAGCTGTTATATAAAGGGATGGCTGGCTATAAGATCTATAAAATGGCGGCTGTAGAATGGTTCCTGCAGCTTGTATAGCTGTTATATAAGAGATGGCGGCTATAAGACTCAAAATGGGGGCTGTAGAATGGTTCCAGCAGCTTGTATGGCTGTTATATAAAAGATGGCGGCTTAAAAATTTAAAATGGCGGCTGTAGAATGGTTCCAGCAGCTTGTATAGCTGTTATATAAAGAGATGGCGGCTATAAACTAAAGACTCAAAATGGCGGCTGTAGAATGGTTCCTGCAGCTTGTATAGCTGTTATATAAAGGATGGCGGCTATAAGACTCAAAATGGCGGCTGTAGAATGGTTCCAGCAGCTTATAGCTGTTATATAAAAGATGGCGGCTATAAAACTCAAAATGGCGGCTGTAGAATGGTTCCAGCAGCTTGTATAGCTGTTATATAAAAGATGGCGGCTATAAGACTTAAAATGGTGGCTGTAGAATGGTTCCAGCAGCTTGTATGGATGTTATATCAAAAGGGCTGATAAAAGCTATAAGACCTCAAAATGGCTGGCTGTAGAATGGTTCCTGCAGCTTATATAGCTGTTATATAAGGGATGGCGGCTATAAGACTCAAAATGGCGGCTGTAGAATGGTTCCTGCAGCTTGTATAGCTGTTATATAAAAGGATGGCGGCTATAAGACTTAAAATGGCGGCTGTAGAAAGGTTCCTGCAGCTTATATAGCTTGTTATATAAAGGATGGCGGCTATAAGACTCAAAATGGGGGCTGTAGAATGGTTCCAGCAGCTTGTTTAGCTGTTATACAAAAAATGGATCGGCTATAAGACTTAAAAATGGGCTGTAGAATGGTTCCAGCAGCTTGAATGTTCAGTAGGCTCAGAACAGAGATGGCTTTGGCGCTATATAAAACTCAAAATGGCGGCTGTAGAATGGTTCCAGCAGCTTGTAAAGACTTTTATATATAAGGGATGGCGGCTATAAGACTCAAAATGGCTGGGCTGTAGAATGGTTCCAGCAGCTTGTATGGCTGTTATATAAAAGATAGCGGCTAAAAGACTCAAAATGGCGGCTGTAGAATGGTTCCAGCAGCTTGTATAGCTGTTATATAAAGGATGGCGGCTATAAAACTCAAAATGGCGGCTGTAGAATGGTTCCAGCAGCAAAATGGCTGTTATATAAAGGATGACGTATGCTATAAAAACTTCAAAATGGCGGCTGTAGAATGGTTCCAGCAGCTATTGTTTATAGCTGTTATATAAAGGGATGGCGGCTATTAAACTCAAAATGGCGGCTGTAGAATGGTTCCTAACAGCTCATTAGGATGACTGTTGGCTTTCAATGCTTTCCCCTATACAAGAATACAAACAAAATGGCGGTGTAAAAAGGCGGACATCGACTCAGCTTCTCATGCTGATCAAGAATATATATACTTTATAGGATCGGAGACGTCCGTTTCTGTGCGTTACAAATATCTGACCAATTTTATAATACAATCTGCAAGGCTATAAAAATGACGGCTGTAGAATGGTTCCACCAGCTTGTTCAGCTGTTATACAAAAGATAGCGGCTATAAGACTTAAAATGGCGTCTGTGGAAAGGTTCCTGAAGCTTATAAAGCTTTTATATAAAAGATAGCGGCTATAAAACTCAAAATGGCGGCTGTAGAGTGGTTCCAGCAGCTAGTATAGCTGTTATATAAGAGATGGCGGCTATAAAACTCAAAATGGCGGCTGTAGAATGGTTCCAGCAGCTAGTATAGCTGTTATATAAGAGATGGCGGCTATAAAACTCAAAATGGTGGCTGTAGAATGGTTTCAGCTGCTTCTATGACTGTTATATCAGGGATGGCGGCTATAAAACTCATAATGGCGGCTGTAGAATGGTTCCAGCAGCTAGTATAGCTGTTATATAAGAGATGGCGGCTATAAAACTCAAAATGGCGGCTGTAGAATGGTTTCAGCAGCTAGTATAGCTGTTATATAAGAGATGGCGGCTATAAAACTCAAAATGGCGGCTGTAGAATGGTTCCAGCAGCTAGTATAGCTGTTATATAAGAGATGGCGGCTATAAAAGTCAAAATGGCAGCTGTAGAATGGTTCCAGCTGCTTGTATGACTGTTATATAAGGGATGGCGGCTATAAAACTCAAAATGGCGGCTGTAGAATGGTTCCAGCAGCTAGTATAGCTGTTATATAAGAGATGGCGGCTTTTATACTCAAAATGGCAGCTGTAGAATGGTTCCAGCTGCTTCTATGACTGTTATATCAGGGATGGCGGCTATAAAACTCAAAATGGCGGCTGTAGAATGGTTCCAGCAGCTAGTATAGCTGTTATATAAGAGATGGCGGCTATAAAACTCAAAATGGCAGCTGTAGAATGGTTCCAGCTGCTTCTATGACTGTTATATCAGGGATGGCGGCTATAAAACTCAAAATGGCGGCTGTAGAATGGTTCCAGCAGCTACTATGGCTGTTATATAAGGGATGGCGGCTATAAAACTCAAAATGGCGGCTGTAGAATGGTTCCAGCTGCTTGTATGACTGTTATATAAAGGATGGCGGCCATAAAACTCAAAATGGCGGCTGTAGAATGGTTCCAGCAGCTAGTATGGCTGTTATATAAGATATGGCGGCTATAAAACTCAAAATGGCGGCTGTAGAATGGTTCCAGCAGCTAGTATGGCTGTTATATAAGAGATGGCGGCTATAAAACTCAAAATGGCGGCTGTAGAATGGTTCCAGCAGCTAGTATAGCTGTTATATAAGAGATGGCGGCTATTAAACTCAAAATGGCGGCTGTAGAATGGTTCCAGCAGCTAGTATAGCTGTTTATATAAAGATACTAGATGGCGGCTATAAAACTCAAAATGGCAGCTGTAGAATGGTTCCAGCTGCTTCTATGACTGTTATATAAGGGATGGCGGCTATAAAACTCAAAATGGCGGCTGTAGAATGGTTCCAGCAGCTTGTATGGCTGTTATATAAGGGATGGCGGCTATAAAACTCAAAATGGCGGCTGTAGAATGGTTCCAGCAGCTAGTATGGCTGTTATATAGGAGATGGCGGCTATAAAACTCAAAATGGCGGCTGTAGAATGGTTCCAGCAGCTAGTATAGCTGTTATATAAAAGATGGCGGCTATAAAACTCAAAATGGCGGCTGTAGAATGGTTCCAGCAGCTAGTATAGCTGTTATATAAGAGATGGCGGCTATAAAACTCAAAATGGCGGCTGTAGAATGGTTCCAGCAGCTAGTATAGCTGTTATATAAGAGATGGCGGCTATAAAACTCAAAATGGCAGCTGTAGAATGGTTCCAGCTGCTTGTATGACTGTTATATCAGGGATGGCGGCTATAAAACTCAAAATGGCGGCTGTAGAATGGTTCCAGCAGCTAGTATAGCTGTTATATAAGAGATAGCGGCTATAAAACTCAAAATGGCGGCTGTAGAATGGTTCCATTTATGCTGTTATATAAGGGATGGCGGCTATAAAACTCAAAATGGCGGCTGTAGAATGGTTCCAGCAGCTAGTATGGCTGTTATATAAGAGATGGCGGCTATAAAACTCAAAATGGCGGCTGTAGAATGGTTCCAGCAGCTAGTATAGCTGTTATATAAGAGATGGCGGCTATAAAACTCAAAATGGCGGCTGTAGAATGGTTCCAGCAGCTAGTATAGCTGTTATATAAGAGATGGCGGCTATAAAACTCAAAATGGCGGCTGTAGAATGGTTCCAGCTGCTTGTATAGCTGTTATATCAGGGATGGCGGCTATAAAACTCAAAATGGCGGCTGTAGAATGGTTCCAGCAGCTAGTATAGCTGTTATATAAGAGATGGCGGCTATAAAACTCAAAATGGCGGCTGTAGAATGGTTCCAGCAGCTATTATAGCTGTTATACTAAGAGATGGCGGCTATAAAACTCAAAATGGCGGCTTTCAAAATGGCGGCTGTAGAATGGTTCCAGCAGCTAGTATAGCTGTTATATAAGGAATAGCGGCTATAAAACTCAAAATGGCGGCTGTAGAATGGTTCCAGCTGCTTGTATAGCTGTTATATAAAAAGATGGCGGCTATAAGACTCAAAATGGCGGCTGTAGAATGGTTCCAGCAGCTTGGATAGCTGTTATATAAGGAAGAGCGGCTATACAAACTGAAAAATGGCAGCTGTAGAATAGTTCCAGCTGCTTGTATAGCTGTTATAAAAACAATAGCGGATATAAGTCTCAAAATGAAGGCTGTAGAATGGGTCCACCAGCTTGAATAGCTGTTATAAAAAAAGATGGCGGATATAAGACTCAAAATGGCGGCTGTAAAATGGTTCCTGCTGCTTGTATAGATGTTACACAAAAGATGGCGGCAATAAGACTAGAAATGGCGGCTATAGAATGGTACCACCAGCTTCAATTGCTGTTATATAAATAATAGCGGCTAAAAGACTCAAAATGGCGGCTGTAGAATGGTTACAGAAGCTTGTATAGCTGCTATATAAAGGATGGTGGCTAAAAGACTCAAAATGGCGGCTGCAGAATCGTTCCAGCAGCTTTAGCTGTTGCATAAAGGCCGCCGGCTGTAGAATGGTTCCAGCAGCTTATATAGCTGTTATAAAAACAATAGCGGATATAAAACTCAAAATGGCGGCTGTAAAATGGGTCCACCAGCTTGAATAGCTGTTATATAGAAGATGGCGACTAAAAGACTCCAAATGGCAGCTATAGAATCGTTTCAGCAGATTGTATAGCTTTTGTATAAAAGACGGCGGCAATAAGACTCCAAATGGCGGTTATAGAATGGTACCACCAGATTCAATGGCTGTTATATAAATAATAGCGGCTAAAAGACTCAAAATGGCGGCTGTAGAATGGTTACAGAAGCTTTAGAATCGTTTCAGCAGCTTGTATAGATGTTATATAAAAGGTGGCGGCAATAAGACTGCAAATGGCGGCTATAGAATGGTACCACCAGGTTCAATGGCTCTTATATAAATATTTATTTATTTATTATCTGAATTGAAACCGTGATTGCAAATTACGGACAATTCTTAAACCTAGCTATAGCTACTAGGCCTTAAGCTAAAATTATGCTAATTAGTTAGAAATATATTTACAGGATACTAGATGTATATCTGTATATGTACAAAGTCTAATTTGTATTGATGGAAGCTGATATTTTGGTAACTTTGAACCAGATGATTATATGAGATGGAATAGGTTTGCTTCTTGGAGGAATTGTTTAATGGAAAGGACGTTGGAGTTGTTAAGGGAGTCAAGAGGATTAGAGAAGAGGTATTTTTTTCTTATTGGATTGTATTTGGTACATTCTATGATTATGTGCAGGACTGTGTTGTGTCTGTTGCATTCAGCACACTGTGGAGGAAGTTCTTTCTTAAAGAGAAACTCATGGGTGGGCGTGTGTGTCCAAACCGAAGTCTTTGGAATTTGACGAAGTCGACCCGAGTGATGGGGTTTTCTATTTTTATTTGTGAGTCCTTCGCTGTGGTTCGACTTGGGTTGACTGTCCTGTAATGGTCTGATGTTTTTAGCCATACATCCCTACTGTATCCTTTGAAAGTACTCTTAATGTAGTTTATTCCATCTTTGTAATTCATATTGAGCTCTATTATATTTGGGAATTGGTGAGCTTTTTTTGGTGGCCAAGTCCGCTGTTTCGTTTCCCTGAATACCTGTGTGGCCTGGGACCCATACTAGGATTATTTTTGGGTACTGGTGTGACAAAATATCGCGGGTCGTTGTTATATACGGGTTTTGATTACTTGTTTGACCTACTGCTTGGATGGCTGACAGAGAGTCCGAGCATATTGCACTCGGGTGGTTCAAGCTTTGGGCGTAAGTGCAGGCAGCTAAAATCGCTGCTGCTTCTGCCGAGTAGTTCGAGGAGTGGAGCGGTAATATGGCGGTTTTAATAATCTTGGTCTCTGTTGTTATGCTATAGGAGACTCCTAGGTTGGATTTTGACCCGTCTGTGTACATTTCTTGTAATCCCTCAGATCTTCTTTAAGGCTGAGAAACTTCTTTTGGTAAATTATGGACGGAGTTGATGACTTGGTTGTGTAGTGTAAAGAAAGGTTTAGGGTTTTCTTAATAAAGAGCCAAACGTGGTGTGTCACATTCCAACATTTGGGCTTATGTAGATACTTCGAGGTTGGGTTGAAATGATTTTGATATGTCTTTGTGTACACAAAAGACGTGCTGAAATTGTGATCGGCGGATGCTTCTGACCAGTGGGAGGCAAATGCCTGAGCGATATCAATTTTATTGGTTATACTTTCTGACGGGTCGGATGGAGATGTTAGGCAGTGTATTTCACGCGAAGCTTTCCTACCACAAAATAAGTTAATACTGTTCCAAATTCTGGAGGGGGTAAACCTAGGGTTAATTTCAGCTGTGAATTTCTGCAGCGAGATACGCTTAGGCTCTCTAAGTTCCTTGCCTTAGCTTTCCTGAACTGTATTACGTTTTCAGTGCTGATGCTTCTTCTTAGTTGGTTCCAGGCTCTATTCTTTGCACTTTTGAGGTCTTGTAGCTTCTTACTCCACCACGGGACAGTATATTTATGTTTGAAATTAGGTTTGGATTGGGGGATGGCTATGTTTGCGCTTTGTCTAATGATTCTGATTATGTTAGCTGCTTCCCTATTGGGTTCGAAGCTGACTGTTCTCTCTGAGTGGTACTTTTCTGTCAGAGCTGTAAATTTTGACCAATTGGCGAGGTCTAATTTAAATTTAGGTGATCTAGTTTGCTCTTCTTTTTTTTTCTTCGTCAAAAAGGGTAATGTGTACTCGAAGTGATCGCTTCCATGGAGGTCACAATCTGTTTTCCATTTAATGTGTGTCATTAGGTTTGGGGTGGCAAAAGTGAGGTCTATATGGGTCAAGGAATGGTGTGTTGAGTAGTGGGTTGGAGACCCGTTGTTTACGGTGATGAGATTTGATCGATTAATGAATTTGAAGATAGTTATACCTCTAAGATTGTTTCTTGGGGATCCCCAGCTTTGGTGCCAGCTATTGAAGTCTCCAGTTATAATCGTATTGTTGTGGGTACAACCAAACATATTTACTAAATTTTGTAAATTGAATCTTTTTTCTGGTGGGAAGTATGTGTTAATTAAACGAATTTTCATTTTAGAATGTATCATGACTGTGATTGCATCGAAATCATTGTTTGTAAGGAGGGAGTCGAATTGGATGGAGTTGTGGATTAGAATAGCAACACCACCGTGAGAGTTGCTTGCTGAGTTTTTGTGTAAGAGTGTATAATTGAGAGGAGTAGGGATGTTGAGGTGGGAGTGAACCCATTCTACAGCCGCCGTTATATAAAAGATGGCGACTAAAAGACGCCAAATGGCGGCTATAGAATCGTTTCAGCAGCTCGATAGCTGTTATATAAAAGACGGCGGCAATAAGACTCCAAATGGCGGTTATAGAATGGTACCACCAGCTTCAAGGGCTGTAATATAAATAATAGCGGCTAAAAGACTCAAAATGGCGGCTTAAGAATGGTTCCGGCAGCTTGTATAGCTGTTTTATAAAGCATGGCGGCTATACAACTCAAAATGGCGGCTGCATAATGGGTCCACCAGCTTGAATAGCTGTGATATAAAACATGGCGGTTACAAGACTCCTAGTAGCGGCTATAGAATGATAACAGCAGCTTGTATAGCTGCTATATAAAGGATGGCAGCTAAAAACACAAAATGGCGGCTGTATTATCGTTCCAGCAGCTTGTATAGCTGTTATATAAAAGATGGCGGATAAACGACTATAAATGGCGTCTATAGAATGGTTACAGCAGCTTGTATAGCTGCTATATAAGGACGGCGGCTAAAAACACAAAATGGCGGATGTAGAATCGTTCCAGCAGCTTGTTTAGCTGTTATACAAAAAATGGCGGCTATAAGACTCAAAATGGCGGCTGTAGAATTGTTCCAGCGGCTTGTATAGCTGTTATTAAAACAATAGCGGATATAAGACTCCAAATGGCGGCTGTCGAATGGGTCCACCAGCTTAAATAGCTGTGATATAAAACATGGCGGTTACAAGACTCCAAGTAGCGGCTATAGAATGTTTACGGCAGCTCGTATAGCTTCTATATAAAAAATGGCGGCTAAAAACACAAAAGGGCGGCTGTTTTATCGTTCCAGCTTGTATAGCTGTTAAATAAAAGATGGCGGCTATAAGACTATAAATGGCGTCTATAGAATGGTTACAGCAGCTTGTACAGCTGCTATATATAAGGACGGCGGCTAAAAACTCAAAATGGCGGTGTAGAATCGTTCCAGCAGCTTGTTTAGCTGTTATATAAAAGCATAAAACTCAAAATGGCGGCTGTAGAATTGTTCCAGCAGCTTGTTTAGCTGTTATACAAAAAATGGGTTGTATAGCTGTTATATAAAAGATGGCGGTATAAGACTCAAATGGCGGCTTAGAATCGTTTCAGCAGCTTGTATACTGTTATATAAAAGAGGCGGCTATAAGACTCAAAATGGCGGCTGTAGAATGGTTCCACCAGCTCCAAATGGCGGCTATAGAATCGTTTCAGCAGCTTGTATAGCAGTAAGACAAAAGATGTTAAATGATTCCAGTAGCCACTATAGCTGTTCTATAAGGTATGGCGGCTATAAAACTCAAAATGGCGGCTGTAGAATGGTTCCACCAGTTAATAGCTGTTATATAAAAGATGGCGGCTACAAGACTCCAAATGGCGGCTATAGAATGATAACAGCAGCTTGTATAGCTGCTATATAAAGGATAGCGGTTAAAAACACAGAATGGCGGCTGAAGAATCGTTCCAGCAGCTTGAATCGCTGTTATATAAAGGACGGCGGCTATAAGACTCAAAATGGCGGCTGTAGAATGGTTCCAGCAGCTTCTATATCTGTTGTATAAAGGCCGCCGGCTGCAGAATGGTTCCAGCAGCTCGGACAGCTGTTATAAAAGGAATGGCGGCTATAAGACTCAAAATGGCGGCTGTAGATTAGTTCCAGCAGCTTGTTTAGGTGTTATGCAAAAGATGGCGGCTATAGAACTCAAAACGGCGGCTGTAGAATAGGTCCACCAGCTTGAATAGCTGTTATATAAAAGATGGCGGCTAAAAGACTTCAAATGGCGGCTATGGAATCGATTCAGCAGCTTGTATAGCTGTTATACAAAAGATGGCGGCTAGAGGACTCAAAATGGCGGTTATAGAATGATTACAGCAGCTTGTACAGCTGCTATATAAAGGATGGCGGCAATAAGACTCAAAATGGCGGCTATAGAATGGTACCACCAGCTTCAATGGCTGTTATATAAATAATAGCGGCTAAAAGACTCAAAATGGCGGCTAAAGAATGGTTACAGCAGCTTGTATAGCTGTTATATAAAAGATGGCGGCTATAAGACTCCAAATGGCGGTTGTAGAATGGCTCCAGCAGCTTAATAGCTGTTATATAAAGGACGGCGGCTAGACGACTCCAAATGGCGGCAAAAGAATGGTAACAGCAGCTTGTATAGCTGCTTGTATAGCAGTAATACAAAAGATGTTAAATGATTCCAATAGCTACTATAGCTGTTCTATAAGGGATGGCGGCTATAAAACTCAAAATGGCGGCTGTAGAATGGTTCCACCAGCTTGTATAGCTGTTATATTAAAGATGGCGGCTAAAAGACTCCAAATGGCGGCTACAGAATGGTTGCACCAGGTTGTGTAGCTGTTATATTAAAGATGGCGGCTACAAGACTCCAAATGGCGGATATAGAATCGTTTCAGCAGCTTGTATAGCTGTTATACAAAAGATGGCGGCTATAAGACTCAAATGGCGGAAGTAGAATGATTCCACCAGCTTGTATAGCTGTTCTATAAAAGACGGCGGCTAGACGACTCCAAATGGCGGCTATAGAATCGTTTCAGCATCTTGTATAGCAGTAATACAAAAGATGTTAAATGATTCCAGCTAGCTACTATAGCTGTTCTATAAGGGATGGCGGCTATAAAACTCAAAATGGCGGCTGTAGAATGGTTTCCACCAGCTTGTATAGCTGTTATATAAAAGATGGCGGCTAAAAGACTCCAAATGGCGGCTATAGAATGGTTCCAGCAGCTTGTATAGCTGTTATATTAAAGATGGCGGCTATAAGACTCCAAAATGGCGGCTGTAGAATGGTTCCAGCAGCTTGTATAGCTGTTATATAAAAGATGGCGGCTATAAGACTCAAAATGGCGGCTGTAGAATGGTTCCACCAGCTTGTATAGCTGTTATATAAAAGATGGCGGCTACAAGACTCCAAATGGCGGCTATAGAATCGTTTCAGCAGCTTGTATAGCTGTTATATACAAAAGATGTTAAATGTTCCGCAGCTATAAGACTCAAAATGGCGTGTGAATGGTTCAGCTGTATAGCTGTTATATAAGGGATGGCGGCTATAAAACTCAAAATGGCGGCTGTAGAATGGTTCCACCAGCTTGTATAGCTGTTATATAAAAGATGGCGGCTAATAAGACTCAAAATGGCGGCTATAGAATGGTTCCAGCAGCTTGTATAGCTGTTATATTAAAGATGGCGGCTATAAGACTCAAAATGGCGGCTATAGAATGGTTCCAGCAGCTTGTATAGCTGTTATATAAAAAGATGGCAGCTACAAAACTCAAAATGGCGGCTGTAGAATGGTTCCAGCAGCTTGTATAGCTGTTATATAAAAGGATGGCGGCTATAAAACTCAAAATGGCGGCTGTAGAATGGTTCCACCAGCTTGTATAGCTGTTATATAAAAGATGGCGGCTATAAGACTCCAAAATGGCGGCTATAGAATGGTTCCAGCAGCTTGTATAGCTGTTATATAAAGGATGGCGGCTAAAAAACTCAAAATGGCGGCTGTAGAATGGTTCCAGCAGCTTGTATAGCTGTTATATAAAAGATGGCGGCTACAAAACTCAAAATGGCGGCTGTAGAATGGTTCCAGCAGCTTGTATAGCTGTTATAAAAAAGGATGGCGGCTATAAAAACTCAAAATGGCGGCTGTAGAATGGTTCCAGCAGCTTGTATAGCTGTTATATAAAAGATGGCGGCTATAAGACTCAAAATGGCGGCTGTAGAATGGTTCCACCAGCTTGTATAGCTGTTATATAAAAGATGGCGGCTCTAAGACTCCAAATGGCGGCTATAGAATGGTAACAGCAGCTTGTATAGCTGTTATATAAAGGATGGCGGCTATAAAACTCAAAATGGCGGCTGTAGAATGGTTCCAGCAGCTTGTATAGCTGTTATATAAAAGATGGCGGCTATAAAACTCAAAATGGCGGCTATAGAATGGTTTCAGCAGCTTGTATAGCTGTTATATAAAGATGGCGGCTATAAAACTCAAATGGGGCTGTAGAATGGTTCCAGCAGCTTGTATAGCTGTTATATAAAAGGATGGCGGCTATAAAACTCAAAATGGCGGCTGTAGAATGGTTCCACCAGCTTGTATAGCTGTTATATAAAAGATGGCGGCTACAAGACTCCAAATGGCGGCTATAGAATGATAACAGCAGCTTGTATAGCTGTTATATAAAAGGATGGCGGCTATAAAACTCAAAATGGCGGCTGTAGAATCGTTCCAGCAGCTTAGTATAGCTGTTATATAAAAGATGGCGGCTATAAAACTCAAAATGGCGGCTGTAGAATGGTTCCAGCAGCTTGTATAGCTGTTATATAAAAGGATGGCGGCTATAAGACTCAAAATGGCGGCTGTAGAATGGTTCCAGCAGCTTGTATAGCTGTTATATAAAGGGATGGCGGCTATAAGACTCAAAATGGCGGCTGTAGAATGGTTCCACCAGCTTGTATAGCTGTTATATAAAAGATGGCGGCTATAAGACTCAAAATGGCGGCTATAGAATGGTTACAGCAGCTTGTATAGCTGTTATATAAAGGATGGCGGCTATAAAACTCAAAATGGCGGCTGTAGAATGGTTCCAGCAGCTTGAATAGCTGTTATATAAAAGATGGCGGCTATAAAACTCAAAATGGCGGCTATAGAATGGTTTCGGCTGCAGCTTGTATAGCTTTTATACAAAGGTGTCAGATGGGCTAAAACTCAAAATGGCGGCTGTAGAACGGTTCCAGCAGCTTGTATGGCTGTTATATAAAGGATGGCGGCTATAAGACTCAAAATGGCGGCTGTAGAATGGTTCCAGCAGCTTGTATAGCTGTTATATAAAAGATGGCGGCTATAAGACTCCAAATGGCGGCTATAGAATGGTTCCACCAGCTAGTCAAGGGCTGTTATATAAGATGATAGCGGCTAAAAGACTCAAAATGGCGGCTAAAGAATGGTTCCAGCAGCTTGTATAGCTGTTATATAAAAGATGGCGGCTATAAAACTCAAAATGGCGGCTGTAGAATGGTTCCAGCAGCTTGAATAGCTGTTATATAAAAGATGGCGGCTATAAGACTCAAAATGGCGGCTGTAGAATGGTTCCAGCAGCTTGTATAGCTGTTATATAAGAGATGGCGGCTATAAAACTCAAAATGGCGGCTGTAGAATGGTTCCAGCAGCTTGTATAGCTGTTATATAAAAGATGGCGGCTAAAAGACTCTAAATGGCGGCTATAGAATGGTTCCAGCAGCTTGTATAGCTGTTATATAAGGGATGGCGGCTATAAAACTCAAAATGGCGGCTGTAGAATCGGTTCCAGCAGCTTGTATAGCTGTTATATAAAAAATGGCGGCTATAAGACTCAAAATGGCGGCTGTAGAATGGTTCCAGCAGCTTGTATAGCTGTTATTAAAACAGATGGCGGCTATAAGACTCCAAAATGGCGGCTGTAGAATGGTTCCACCAGCTTAAATAGCTGTTATATAAAACATGGCGGTTAAAAGCTTCTGCTCTCTGACGTGACGGTCGTGTTTTTGCTTAGCTCCTGAGTTTTATTAATATATATGGTTTTCTCTCAATTTTTAATTGTGCCTAGTTTGTTTTCGTTTTCGCTGGTGTCGTTTGCTTGAAACCCTTGTGTTTTATTTGCATAATTCGCCAAATTAAACAGTTTTGTTTTTTTCTTTTTCGTGATTAGTGTTTGGTGCATTTAAATTGTTTTTATATTTTTTCTTATTGTTCTCTCTCGTCATTGCTTCTGCAGTTGCTCCCCTCATCGCCCCCATCATACCATCTGTGCTAGTGGTTTTGTTGTTCTCTCTGCTTTGTGCTTGTGCTCAGCTTCCCTCCCGCGTAATCACTTTTATAAAGCCGCCTCTCAAAGCTCGTCTTATAACTGTTCTTGCACTCTCTCTTGTGCTGTGTACTCCAGCTGTCTCTTTGTTTTATTTGTAATTATTGATTTTTTATCGATAATTATCTTTGTGCTGTTTATTTAAATTTTTCTATATATTTTTTTTTTTTTTTTTTTTTTTTTTTTTTTTGCCTTGTTTATTTTGGCTTTTCAATGGCTTGTTGTCTACCCAATTGCAAGCATTCTGATCGTTTTGACGATCAGTATAGAGCAATATCGTGTTGGCTTTGCGATAATCTTATTCACTTAAAATGTGCTGGCCTCAACGGCCGTGATTACGACAAATTTTCTGGTTTGTCTGTGTCTAAGCCTGAGCTTGGCTTAATGCGCTGGACTTGCCCATCTTGTGCCAGCCAGCAGCTTGATTTTAGCCGAATGTATAGGGATCTTCGTTTAAAGTTTCTTTCTCTTAATAAAATGGCCAAACAGCTGTCTAATGAGTGTGACTCTAGCATACACTTATTGTCGCAATTCAAGTTTGGTTCACCTTCTAAGGAATTGCCCAAGAAATGTACCCTTGAGTTGCCTCATAAGCAGTCGCCCGCACTTTCTATTACATCTTCTCCCATTTTACTTTCGCCTACACCATCTTCTTGTCCCTCTTTATGCTCTTCTTTTCAGATTGATGTACCCACTACAAGCCCTGGTGTACCTCAATCTATCCCTCACGGGAACTCTGATCATGCTGGCTTTCAATCACTTGCGGATCCCAATGCTCCTCCGCCTCCACTAACTGTAGTGCCCCATCGTAAACAATTATTTATCTCTAGGCTTGCTCCAGATACTTCTGAATCGTCTGTGGCAGCTTACATTGGTAATATATGCCCTGCTAAGGTTTTAATTCAAAAGTTTAAGTTTTCTAGGCCTCGCGAAATCTCCTCTTTTAAAATTACTGTACCAAATGAGTATTTCTCAGCTATGGTTGACCCTAACTTTTGGCCAGAGGGCCTAGTTGTACACGAATTTGCGCCCAATAAGCGCTCCCGCCCTTTGCCTGTCCACCTTCCTAATGCATCTTCTGCTTCAAAAAACTAATAACGTCTAGTCTTTGCATTCACTATCAAAATGTAAGAGGACTTCTTACCAAGCTCTCTAAATTATTCTGCGATAGCTTAACCTTTTCGGCTGACATATTAGCTTTCTCTGAAACTTGGCTTAATTCCTCTGTTTTGGATAATGAAATTCTTTCTAATAACTTTATTTCTTATAGGCTTGATCGTGTTGGTCGACGTGGCGGTGGAGTACTCATTGCTGTCAACTCGAATCTGTGTTCAAGTGTTGTGCCGATTGATCTCCCCTTAGGTGTTGAGTTTATTTGCGTCGAAGTTACATGTTCTAACTTTAGCTTATATATCTCTTGTTCATATATTCCTCCAACTTCTGATATCATGATCTACATGCACCATGCTGATGCTTTGCGAACTATTTTTAGTCGTCTTAAAGATCGTGATTTTTTTATAGCTTTAGGTGATTTTAACTTGCCTAATGTTTCTTGGCTTGCTGATGATAATCTATCTTTCTTAATTCCCTCATCTCAACATGTTTTTCTTGATAGCCTACTTGAATGTCCGCTATATCAGTTGAATTCTTTTCTTAACTCTTCTAAAAGAATCCTCGATCTTGTTTTTGTCTCTGATCCCACTGTTAGTGCTGTATCACAAACACAGCCCCTAGTGAAGCCCGAAGATACTTATCACCCTACCATTGAAATTACTATTTCTTACAATTCCGTTAATAATTCATTCAATAACATCTCAAATTCTCGTCGTAGATGTTTTCGTAAAACAAATTTCAATCTTCTTAACAGCCTTATTTTCTCTTTTGATTGGTCATTTCTATTTGAGTGCTGTGATATAGATTGTGCAGTAAATTTTTTCTACTCTGCTCTTAATTCTCTAATTGATAAATGCGTTCCTTATGTGAATGTCTCTACCGTCTCCAGTGCGCCAGTCTGGTTCACACGTAGGCTCTCTAATCTCCGTAACATTAAATCGAGATATTTTAAAAGATTTAAAAAAACTGGTTCGCGACGTGACTATGCAAATTATTGTGTAGCCAAATCTCAATTTTGCCTTTTAAATACTCAATGCTACAATAATTATATCGTTCGCTGTAAGGTTGAATTTTATAAGAACCCTAAAAGATTTTATAACTTTGTTAATTCCAAAAGACGTTCTAATTTACTACCTTCCACCTTCAGACTTAATGACCAGACTGCTAATAGTGATTCAGATATTGCAGATCTGTTTGCTAAATTCTTTCAGTCGACTTATTCTTCTACTGCTTCGGATCCTACACCTTATCCCTTCACAATTCCACATTTAAATTGTATGTTTTTTCCTAATATTACTGAAGACTGTATTATCTCTAGCTTGTCATCTATGACGTCTTCCTTCGTACCCGGGCCTGATAATATACCTAGTTGCATCCTTAAAATGTGTTCGATTTCCCTATCTAAGCCTTTATCTCGGTTATTTTTTATATCGAGTGAGACTTGTCGCTTCCCTGATATTTGGAAGGAGTCTTTTATTATTCCGCTTTTTAAAAAGGGTAACAAATCGGATATTTCTAACTACCGTGGCATTGCCAAACTTTCGGCAATACCTAAGCTGTTTGAGAAAATTATTACGTCTTCCCTTCAACACCTATCCAGATCCACTATTTCTCCTTGTCAGCATGGCTTCATGAAAGGTCGTTCGTCGCTTACCAACCTTTTAGAATTGACTACCCTTGTACACCATGGCTTCCGTAAAAAGTGTCAAACTGATGTTATTTATACTGACTTTAGTAAGGCTTTCGATACGGTTGATCATTCTATGCTTCTCATGAAACTTAACATCATGGGTTTTTCCCCGAAACTATTGGCTTGGTTAAAGTCGTATCTTATTGGCAGAACCCAAAAGGTGTCTTTTCGTTCCTCGATATCTAAAACTGTTCGAGTTACGTCAGGTGTCCCCCAAGGCAGTCATCTGGGCCCACTGTTATTTACCTTGTTTATAAACGATTTGCCTTTGGCCTTGGCTCATTCTCGCGTGCTCATGTTTGCGGATGACGTCAAGATTTGTTATTCATATAATGATCCTTCTTTCCAACAGTACTTGCAATCAGATATCGATGCGTTTTGTGTTTGGTGTCACGTTAATAAATTACACCTTAATGCCTCTAAATGCTCTTTTATGACTTTCAGTCGTTTGTCGCCGTTCCTAGCTCATTACTCTATTAAGTCTGTTCTGTTAGATTGTGTACCATCATTTAAAGACTTAGGCGTTATGTTTGACCCAAAGCTTTCTTTTAATATTCATATATCTTCAATTGTTAATAGAGCATGCAGTCTTCTTGGCTTCATTAAACGTTGGGCCAAGGAATTTGATGATCCATATGTGACAAAGGTTTTATACACTTCGTTAGTTCGCCCTACTCTAGAATATTGCTCACCAGTGTGGAACCCTCAATATGATGTTCACCAGCGTAGTATTGAATCGGTACAGAAGCAATTCCTTAAGTTTGCGTTACGCGGTCTTAATTGGGACCCGAATCTTCGCCTACCTTCTTATTCTGACAGACTTCTTCTTATTAATCTTCCTTCACTTTACAACCGTAGGCTCGTATTTGGGATTCTCTTTCTACATAAAGTAGTCAACGGCGAAGTCAGTTCTACCAATTTACTAGATACGCTATATTTTTGTGTTCCCTCACGTCGGACCAGAAACTTTTTTCCTCTTCACCTTAGTAGATGTCTGACTAACTACTCTCTTCACGAACCTCTTCGTGTTCTTTGCCAATCTTTTAACAACCTTTCTCACCTTATTTCTCCTCATCTATCTGTCACTTCTCTTCGCGCTATACTTTTTAATTATCTTCAGCGTAACCACTGAAAGTATTCTGGACTGGATATTGGATCGGCTGCAACTCATCCCTGACCACATTGGCTGTGAATCGGGGCATAGCTGGCACCTTGTTGCAAATAAAACACCTCCACCGGGTCGGGGATGTTGTGCATAAAGCTAAGCTACCTTCATGAATTAATTTTTATCTGTATTTTAGCTTAAGCTTTTTCGTCGACTGCTGACTTAGTTGACGTAAAATAAATAAATAAATAAATAAATAAATAAAATAAATAATAAAACTCCAAATGGCGGCTGTAGAATGGTTACAGCAGCTCGTATAGCTGTCTATATAAAAAATGGCGGCTATAAAACACTCAAAATGGCGGCTGTTTAGAATGGTTCCAGCAGCTTGTATAGCTGTTATATAAAAGATGGCGGCTATAAGACTCAAAATGGCGGCTATAGAATGGTTCCAGCAGCTTGTATAGCTGTTATATAAGGGATGGCGGCTATAAAACTCAAAATGGCGGCTGTAGAATGGTTCCAGCAGCTTGTATAGCTGTTATAGGTATAAAACTCAAAATGGCGGCTGTAGAATGGTTCCAGCAGTGCTGTTATATAAGAGATGGCGGCTATAAAACTCAAAATGGCGGCTGTAGAATGGTTCCAGCAGCTTGTATAGCTGTTATATAAGAGATGGCGGCTATAAAACTCAAAATGGCGGCTGTAGAATGGTTCAGCAGCTTGTATAGCTGTTATATAAGAGGATGGCGGCTATAAAACTCAAAATGGCGGCTGTAGAATGGTTCCAGCAGCTAGTATAGCTGTTATATAAGGGATGGCGGCTATAAAACTCAAAATGGCGGCTGTAGAATGGTTCCAGCAGCTTGTATAGCTGTTATATAAAGAGATGGCGGCTATAAAACTCAAAATGGCGGCTGTAGAATGGTTCCAGCAGCTTGTATAGCTGTTATATAAAAGATGGCGGCTATAAGACTCAAAATGGCGGCTGTAGAATGGTTCCAGCAGCTAGTATAGCTGTTATATAAGAGATGGCGGCTATAAAACTCAAAATGGCGGCTGTAGAATGGTTCCAGCAGCTAGTATAGCTGTTATATAAAAGATGGCGGCTATAAGACTCAAAATGGCGGCTGTAGAATGGTTCCAGCAGCTTGTATAGCTGTTATCAAAGAGATGGCGGCTATAAAACTCAAAATGGCGGCTGTAGAATGGTTCCAGCAGCTTGTATAGCTGTTATATAAAAGATGGCGGCTATAAAACTCAAAATGGCGGCTGTAGAATGGTTCCAGCAGCTAGTATAGCTGTTATATAAGAGATGGCGGCTATAAAACTCAAAATGGCGGCTGTAAAATGGTTCCAGCAGCTACTATAGCTGTTATATAAGGGATGGCGGCTATAAAACTCAAAATGGCGGCTGTAGAATGGTTCCAGCAGCTTGTATAGCTGTTATATTAAAGATGGCGGCTATAAAACTCAAAATGGCGGCTGTAGAATGGTTCCAGCAGCTTGTATAGCTGTTATATAAAAGATGGCGGCTATAAAGACTCAAAATGGCGGCTGTAGAATGGTTCCAGCAGCTTGTATAGCTGTTATATAAAAGATGGCGGCTATAAGACTCAAAATGGCGGCTGTAGAATGGTTCCACCAGCTTGTATAGCTGTTATATAAAAGATGGCGGCTATAAAGACTCCAAATGGCGGCTATAGAATCGTTTCAGCATCTTGTATAGCAGTAATACAAAAAGATGTGTAGAATGGTTCCAGCAGCTACTATAGCTGTTATATAAGGGATGGCGGCTATAAAACTCAAAATGGTGGCTGTAGAATGGTTCCAGCAGCTTGTATAGCTGTTATATAAAAGATGGCGGCTATAAGACTCCAAAATGGCGGCTGTAGAATGGTTCCAGCAGCTTGTATAGCTGTTATATAAAGATGGCGGCTATAAAACTCAAAATGGCGGCTGTAGAATGGTTCCAGCAGCTTGTATAGCTGTTATATAAAAGATGGCGGCTATAAAACTCAAAATGGCGGCTGTAGAATGGTTCCAGCAGCTTCTATAGCTGTTATACAAAGAGATGGCGGCTATAAAACTCAAAATGGCGGCTGTAGAATGGTTCCAGCAGCTTGTATAGCTGTTATATAAAAGATGGCGGCTATAAAACTCAAAATGGCGGCTATAGAATGGTTCCAGCAGCTTGTATAGCTGTTATATAAAAGATGGCGGCTATAAAACTCAAAATGGCGGCTGTAGAATCGTTCCAGCAGCTTGTATAGCTGTTATATAAAGGATGGCGGCTATAAAACTCAAAATGGCGGCTGTAGAATGGTTCCAGCAGCTTGTATAGCTGTTATATAAAGGATGGCGGCTATAAACTCAAAATGGCGGCTGTAGAATGGTTCCAGCAGCTTGTATAGCTGTTATATAAAAGATGGCGGCTATAAGACTCAAAATGGCGGCTATAGAATGGTTCCAGCAGCTTGTATAGCTGTTATATAAAGGATGGCGGCTAAAAAACTCAAAATGGCGGCTGTAGAATGGTTCCAGCAGCTTGAGTATAGCTGTTATATAAAAGATGGCGGCTATAAAATTCAAAATGGCGGTTTTAGAATGTTTCTGCAGCTTCAGCTTTTATAAATGGCGGCCAGTGTAGAATGGTTCCAGCAGCTTGTATAGCTGTTATATAAAAGATGGCGGCTATAAGACTCAAAATGGCGGCTGTAGAATGGTTCCACCAGCTTGTATAGCTGTTATATAAAAGATGGCGGTGGCGGCTATAAAAACTCAAAATGGCGGCTATAGAATGGTTCCAGCAGCTTGTATAGCTGTTATATAAGAGCATGGCGGCTATACAACTCAAAATGGCGGCTGTAGAATGGTTCCACCAGCTTGTATAGCTGTTATATAAAACATGGCGGTTACAAGACTCAAAATGGCGGCTATAGAATGGTTACAGCAGCTTGTATAGCTGTTATATAAAGGATGGCGGCTATAAAACTCAAAATGGCGGCTGTAGAATGGTTCCAGCAGCTTGTATAGCTGTTATATAAAAGATGGCGGCTATAAACGACTCAAAATGGCGGCTATAGAATGGTTACAGCAGCTTGTATAGCTGCTATATAAGAGATGGCGGCTAAAAACTCAAAATGGCGGCTGTAGAATGGTTCCAGCAGCTTGTATAGCTGTTATATAAAAAATGGCGGCTATAAGACTCAAAATGGCGGCTGTAGAATTGTTCCAGCAGCTTGTATAGCTGTTATATAAAACGATGGCGGCTATAAGACTCCAAATGGCGGCTGTAGAATGGTTCCACCAGCTTGAATAGCTGTTATATAAAAGATGGCGGCTACAAGACTCAAAATGGCGGCTATAGAATGGTTCCAGCAGCTCGTATAGCTGTTATATAAAAAATGGCGGCTAAAAACACAAAATGGCGGCTGTAGAATCGTTCACAGCTTGTATAGCTGTTATATAAAAGATGGCGGCTATAAGACTATAAATGGCGGCTATAGAATGGTTCCAGCAGCTTGTATAGCTGTTATATAAAGGATGGCGGCTAAAAACTCAAAATGGCGGATGTAGAATGGTTCCAGCAGCTTGTATAGCTGTTATATAAAAAATGGCGGCTATAAAACTCAAAATGGCGGCTGTAGAATGGTTCCAGCAGCTTGTATAGCTGTTATATAAAAGATGGCGGCTATAAGACTCAAAATGGCGGCTATAGAATGGTTCCAGCAGCTTGTATAGCTGTTATATAAAAGATGGCGGCTATAAAACTCAAAATGGCGGCTGTAGAATCGTTCCAGCAGCTTGTATAGCTGTTATATAAAGGATGGCGGCTATAAGACTCAAAATGGCGGCTGTAGAATGGTTCCAGCAGCTTCTATAGCTGTTATATAAAAGATGGCGCCAACGGCTATGCGGTTAGAATGGTTCCAGCAGCTTGTATAGCTGTTATATAAGATGGCGGCTATAAAACTCAAAATGGCGGCTGTAGAATGGTTCCACCAGCTTGTATAGCTGTTATATAAAAGATGGCGGCTAAAAGACTCAAAATGGCGGCTGTAGAATGGTTCCAGCAGCTTGTATAGCTGTTATATAAAAGATGGCGGCTATAAACGACTCAAAATGGCGGCTATAGAATGGTTCCAGCAGCTTGTATAGCTGCTATATAATGGCGTAATACAAAAATGTTAAATGATCCAGCAGCTTATAGCTGTTTATAAGGGATGGCGGCTATAAAACTCAAAATGGCGGCTGTAGAATGGTTCCACCAGCTTGTATAGCTGTTATATAAGAGATGGCGGCTATAAAGACTCCAAAATGGCGGCTATAGAATGGTTCCAGCAGCTTGTATAGCTGTTATATTAAAGATGGCGGCTATAAGACTCCAAATGGCGGCTATAGAATGGTTCCAGCAGCTTGTATAGCTGTTATATAAAAGATGGCGGCTATAAGACTCAAAATGGCGGCTGTAGAATGGTTCCAGCAGCTTGTATAGCTGTTATATAAAAGACGGCGGCTATAACGACTCCAAATGGCGGCTATAGAATGGTTCCAGCAGCTTGTATAGCTGTCTTGTATAGCAGTAATACAAAAGATGTTAAATGATTCCAGCAGCTACTATAGCTGTTCTATAAGGGATGGCGGCTATAAAACTCAAAATGGCGGCTGTAGAATGGTTCCACCAGCTTGTATAGCTGTTATATAAAAGATGGCGGCTAAAAGACTCCAAATGGCGGCTATAGAATGGTTCCACCAGCTTGTATAGCTGTTATATTAAAGATGGCGGCTACAAGACTCCAAATGGCGGATATAGAATCGTTTCAGCAGCTTGTATAGCTGTTATATAAAAGATGGCGGCTATAAGACTCAAAATGGCGGCTGTAGAATGGTTCCAGCAGCTTTTCTTTATAAAGATGGCGGCTATAAAACTCAAAATGGCGGCTGTAGAATGGTTCCACCAGCTTGTATAGCTGTTATATAAAAGATGGCGGCTACAAGACTCCAAATGGCGGCTATAGAATGGTTTCAGCAGCTTGTATAGCTGTTATATAAAAGATGGCGGCTATAAAACTCAAAATGGCGGCTGTAGAATGGTTCCAGCAGCTTGTATAGCTGTTATATAAAAGATGGCGGCTACAAAGACTCAAAATGGCGGCTATAGAATGGTTCCAGCAGCTTGTATAGCTGTTATATAAAAGATGGCGGCTATAAGACTCAAAATGGCGGCTGTAGAATGGTTCCACCAGCTTGTATAGCTGTTATATAAAAGATGGCGGCTAAAAGACTCCAAATGGCGGCTGTAGAATGGTAACAGCAGCTTGTATAGCTGCTATATAAAGGATGGCGGCTAAAAACACAAAATGGCGGCTGTAGAATCGTTCCAGCAGCTTGAATCGCTGTTATATAAAGGACGGCGGCTACAAAATTCAAAATAGCGGATACAGAATGATTTCTGCAGCTTCTATAGCTGTTTATGATACAAAGGCTGCCAGATGTATAAACGGTTCCAGCAGCTTGTATGGCTGATATATAAAGGATGGCGGCTATAAAACTCAAAATGGCGGCTGTAGAATGGTTCCACCAGCTTGTATAGCTGTTATATAAAAGATGGCGGCTACAAGACTCCAAATGGCGGCTATAGAATGATAACAGCAGCTTGTATAGCTGCTATATAAAGGATGGCGGCTAAAAACACAAAATGGCGGCTGTAGAATCGTTCCAGCAGCTTGTATCGCTGTTATATAAAGGATGGCGGCTACAAAACTCAAAATGGCGGCTACAGAATGGTTTCTGCAGCTTCTATAGCTTTTATACAAAAGGCTGCCAAAGATGTATAATGGTTCCAGCAGCTTGTATGGCTGTTATATAAAAAGATGGCGGCTATATAAGACTCAAAATGGCGGCTGTAGAATGGTTCCAGCAGCTTGTATAGCTGTTATATAAAAGATGGCGGCTATAAGACTCAAAATGGCGGCTGTAGAATGGTTCCAGCAGCTTGTATAGCTGTTATATATAAAAGATGGCGGCTAAAAACTCAAAATGGCGGCTATAGAATGGTTCCAGCAGCTTGTATAGCTGTTATATAAAAGATGCGGCGGCTAAAACTCAAAATGGCGGCTATAGAATGGTTCCAGCAGCTTGTATAGCTGTTATATAAGAGATGGCGCTATAAGTTAAAATGGCGGCTGTAGAATGGTTCCAGCAGCTTGTATAGCTGTTATATAAAAAAGATGGCGGCTATAAGACTCAAAATGGCGGCTGTAGAATGGTTCCACCAGCTTGTATAGCTGTTATATAAAAGATGGCGGCTAGAAAGACTCCAAATCGGCGGCTATAGAATGGTTTCAGCAGCTTGTATAGCTGTTATATAAAAGATGGCGGCTATAAGACTCAAAATGGCGGCTGTAGAATGGTTCCACCAGCTTGAATAGCTGTTATATAAAAGATGGCGGCTAAAAGACTCAAAATGTGGCGGCTGTAGAATGGTTACAGCAGCTTGTATAGCTGTTATATAAAAGATGGCGGCTATAAGACTCCAAATGGCGGCTGTAGAATGGTTCCAGCAGCTTGTATAGCTGTTATATAAAAGATGGCGGCTAAAAGACTCAAAATGGCGGCTATAGAATGGTTCCACCAGCTTGTATAGCTGTTATATAAAAGATGGCGGCTACAAGACTCCAAATGGCGGCTATAGAATCGTTCCAGCAGCTTGTATAGCTGTTATATAAAAGATGGCGGCTAAAAGACTCCAAATGGCGGCTGTAGAATGGTTCCACCAGCTTGTATAGCTGTTATATAAAAGATGGCGGCTAGACGACTCCAAATGGCGGCTATAGAATCGTTTCAGCAGCTTGTATAGCAGTAATACAAAAGATGTCATGTATAAATGGTTCCAGCAGCTAGTATAGCTGTTATATAAGGGATGGCGGCTATAAAACTCAAAATGGCGGCTGTAGAATGGTTCCACCAGCTTGTATAGCTGTTATATAAAAGATGGCGGCTACAAGACTCCAAATGGCGGCTATAGAATGATAACAGCAGCTTGTATAGCTGCTATATAAAGGATGGCGGCTAAAAACATCAAAATGGCGGCTGTAGAATCGTTCCAGCAGCTTGTATAGCTGTTATATAAAAGATGGCGGCTTTCAAATCTGATGTTTATTAACGGCTGCAGAATGGTTCCAGCAGCTTGTATAGCTGTTATATAAAAGGAATGGCGGCTATAAGACTCAAAATGGCGGCTGTAGAATGGTTCCAGCAGCTTCTATATCTGTTGTATAAGAGGCCGCTGGCTGTAGAATGGATCCAACAGCTTGGACAGCTGTTATATAAGGAATGGCGGCTATAAGTCTCAAAATGGCGGCTGTAGAATAGTTCCAGCTGCTTGTATAGCTGTTATATCAAAAGATGGCGGATATAGGACTCAAAATGGCGGCTGTAGAATGGGTCCACCCGCTTGAATAGCTGTTATCTAAAAGTTGGCCGCTAAAAGACTTCAAATGGCGGCTATAGAATCGTTTCAGCAGCTTGTATAGCTGTTATATAAAAGACGGCGTCAATAAGACTCCAAATGGCGGTTATAGAATGGTACCACCAGCTTCAATGGCTGTTATATAAATAATAGCGGGTAAAAGACTCAAAATGGCGGCTGTAGAATGGTAACAGCAGCTTGTATAGCTGTTATAAAAACAATACGGATATAAGAAATGGCGGCTGTAGAATGGGTCCAGCAGCTTGAATAGCTGTTATACAAAAGATGGCGGTATAAGATCAAATGGCGGCTGTAGATGGTTCCAGCCAGCTTTTATAGCGGTTATAAGACTCAAAGGATGGCGGCTGTAGAACGGTTCCAGCAGCTTGATATGGCTGTTATAATAAGGAATAGCGTATATAAGACTCAAAATGGCGGCTGTAAAATGGTTCCTGCTGCTTGTATAGATGTTATACAAAAGATGGCGGCTATAATCAATCACTTGCGGATCCCAATGCTCCTCCGCCTCCACTAACTGTAGTGCCTCATCGTAAACAATTATTTATCTCTAGGCTTGCTCCAGATACTTCTGAATCGTCTGTGGCAGCTTACATTGGTAATATATGCCCTGCTAAGGTTTTAATTCAAAAGTTTAAGTTTTCTAGGCCTCGCGAAATCTCCTCTTTTAAAATTACTGTACCAAATGAGTATTTCTCAGCTATGGTTGACCCTAACTTTTGTCCAGAGGGCCTAGTTGTACACGAATTTGCGCCCAATAAGCGCTCCCGCCCTTTGCCTGTCCACCTTCCTAATGTATCTTCTGCTTCAAAAAACTAATAACTTCTAGTCTTTGCATTCATTATCAAAATGTAAGAGGACTTCTTACCAAGCTCTCGAAATTATTCTGTGATAGCTTAACCTTTTCGGCTGACATATTAGCTTTCTCTGAAACTTGGCTTAATTCCTCTGTTTTGGATAATGAAATTCTTTCTAATAACTTTATTTCTTATAGGCTTGATCGTGTTGGTCGACGTGGCGGTGGAGTACTCATTGCTGTCAACTCGAATCTGTGTTCAAGTGTTGTGCCGATTGATCTCCCCTTAGGTGTTGAGTGTATTTGCGTCGAAGTTACATGTTATAACTTTAGCTTATATATCTCTTGTTCATATACTCCTCCAACTTCTGATATCATGATCTACATGCACCATGCTGATGCTTTGCGAACTATTTTTAGTCGTCTTAAAGATCGTGATTTTTTTATAGCTTTAGGTGATTTTAACTTGCCTAATGTTTCTTGGCTTGTTGATGATAATCTGTCTTTCTTAATTCCTTCATCTCAACATGTTTTTCTTGATAGCCTACTTGAATGTCCGCTATATCAGCTGAATTCTTTTCTTAACTCTTCTAAAAGAATCCTCGATCTTGTTTTTGTCTCTGATCCCACTGTTAGTGCTGTATCACAAACACAGCCCCTAGTGAAGCCTGAAGATACTTATCACCCTACCATTGAAATTACTATTTCTTACAATTCCGTTAATAATTCATTCAATAACATCTCAAATTCTCGTCGTAGATGTTTTCGTAAAACAAATTTCAATCTTCTTAACCCTTATTTTTCTTTTGATTGGTCATTTCTATTTGAGTGCTGTGATATAGATTGTGCAGTAAATTTTTCTACTCTGCTCTTAATTCTCTAATTGATAAATGCGTTCCTTATGTGAATGTCTCTACCGTCTCCAGTGCGCCAGTCTGGTTCACACGTAGGCTCTCTAATCTCCGTAACATTAAATCGAGATATTTTAAAAGATTTAAAAAAACTGGTTCGCGACTTGACTATGCAAATTATTGTGTAGCCAAATCTCAATTTTGTCTTTTAAATACTCAATGCTACAATAATTATATCGTTCGCTGTAAGGTTGAATTTTATAAGAACCCCAAAAGATTTTATAACTTTGTTAATTCCAAAAGACGCTCTAATTTACTACCTTCCACCTTCAGACTTAATGACCAGACTGCTAATAGTGATTCAGATATTGCAGATCTGTTTGCTAAATTCTTTCAGTCCACTTATTCCACTACTGCTTCGGATCCCACACCTTATCCCTTCACAATTCCACATTTAAATCGTATGTTTTTTCCTAATATTACTGAAGACTGTATTATCTCTAGCTTGTCATCTATGACGTCTTCCTTCGTACCCGGGCCTGATAATATACCTAGTTGCATCCTTAAAATGTGTTCGATTTCCCTATCTAAGCCTTTATCTCGGTTATTCTTTATATCGAGTGAGACTTGTCGCTTCCCTGATATTTGGAAGGAGTCTTTTATTATTCCGCTTTTTAAAAAGGGCAACAAATCGGATATTTCTAACTACCGTGGCATTGCCAAACTTTCGGCAATACCTAAGCTGTTTGAGAAAATTATTACGTCTTCCCTTCAACACCTATCCAGATCCACTATTTCTGCTTGTCAGCATGGCTTCATGAAAGGTCGTTCGTCGCTTACCAACCTTTTAGAATTGACTACCCTTGTACACCATGGCTTCCGTAAAAAGTGTCAAACTGATGTTATTTATACTGACTTTAGTAAGGCTTTCGATACGGTTGATCATTCTATGCTTCTCATGAAACTTAACATCATGGGTTTTTCCCCGAAACTATTGACTTGGTTAAAGTCGTATCTTATTGGCAGAACCCAAAAGGTGTCTTTTCGTTCCTCGATATCTAAAACTGTTCGAGTTACGTCAGGTGTCCCCCAGGCAGTCATCTGGGCCCACTGTTATTTACCTTGTTTATAAACGATTTGCCTTTGGCCTTGGCTCATTCACGCGTGCTCATGTTTGCGGATGACGTCAAGATTTGTTATTCATATAATGATCCTTCTTTCCAACAGTACTTGCAATCAGATCTGGATGCGTTCTGTGTTTGGTGTCACGTTAATAAATTACACCTTAATGCCTCTAAATGCTCTTTTATGACTTTCAGTCGTTTGTCGCCGTTCCTAGCTCATTACTCTATTAAGTCTGTTCTGTTAGATTGTGTACCATCATTTAATATTCATATATCTTCAATTGTTAATAGAGCATGCAGTCTTCTTGGCTTCATTAAACGTTGGGCCAAAGAATTTGATGATCCATATGTGACAAAGGTTTTATACACTTCGTTAGTTCGCCCTACTCTAGAATATTGCTCACCAGTGTGGAACCCTCAATATGATGTTCACCAGCGTAGTATTGAATCGGTACAGAAGCAATTCCTTAAGTTTGCGTTACGCGGTCTTAATTGGGACCCGAATCTTCGCCTACCTTCTTATTCTGACAGACTTCTTCTTATTAATCTTCCTTCACTTTACAACCGTAGGCTCGTATTTGGGATTCTCCTTCTACATAAAGTAGTCAACGGCGAAGTCAATTCTACCAATTTATTAGATACGCTATATTTTTGTGTTCCCTCACGTCGGACCAGAAATTTTTTCCTCTTCACCTTAGTGGATGTCTGACTAACTACTCTCTTCACGAACCTCTTCGTGTTCTTTGCCAACCTTTTAACAACCTTTCTCACCTTATTTCTCCTCATCTATCTGTCACTTCTCTTCGCGCTATACTTTTTAATTATCTACAGCGTAACCACTGAAAGTATTCTGGACTGGATATTGGATTGGCTGCAACTCATCCCTGACCACATTGGCTGTGAATCGGGGCATAGCTGGCACCTTGTTGCAAATAAAACACCTCCACCGGGTCGGGGATGTTGTGCATAAAGCTAAGCTACCTTCATGAATTAATTATTATTCTGTATTTTAGCTTAAGCTTTTTCGTCGACTGCTGACTTAGTTGACGTAAATAAATAAATAAATAAATAAGACTCAGAATGGCGGCTGTAGAATGTTTCCAGCAGCTTGGATGGCTGGTATATAAGGGACCGCGGCTTACAAACTGAAAATGCCGGCTTTAGAATGGTTTCGGCAGCTTGTATAGCTGTTTTGCAAAGCATGGCGGCTATACGACTCAAAATGCCGGCTGCAGAATGGTACCACCAGCTTGAATGGCTGTTATAAAAACAATAGCGGATATAATACTCAAAATGGCGGCTGTAGAATCGTTCCAGCAGCTTCTATTGCTGTTGCATAAAGGCCGCCGGCTGTAGAATGGTTCCAGCAGCTTGGACAGCTGTTATATAAGGAATGGCGGCTATAAGACTCAAAATGGCGGCTGTAGAATGGGTCCACCAGCTTGTATAGCTGTTATACAAAAGATGGCGGATATAAGACTCAAAATGGCGGCTGTAGAATGGTTCCAGCAGCTTTTATAGCTGTTATAAATTACAAATGCTTGCGGATGTAGAACGGTTCCAGCAGCTTGTATGGCTGTTATAAAAAAGGAATAGCGGGTAAAAGACTCAAAATGGCGGCTGTAGAATGGTTACAGCAGCTTGTATAGCTGTTATAAAAACAATGGCGGATATAAGACTCAAAATGGCGGCTGTAGAATGGGTCCACCAGCTTGTATAGCTGTTATACAAAAGATGGCGGATATAAGACTCAAAATGGCGGCTGTAGAATGGTTCCAGCAGCTTTTATAGCTGTTATACAAATGCTTGCGGATGTAGAACGGTTCCAGCAGCTTGTATGGCTGTTATAAAAAAGGAATAGCGGGTAAAAGACTCAAAATGGCGGCTGTAGAATGGTTACAGCAGCTTGTATAGCTGTTATAAAAACAATAGCGGATATAAGACTCAAAATGGCGGCTTTAGAATCGTTCCAGCAGCTTGTATAGCTGTTATACAAAAGATGGCGGCTATAAGACTCAAAATGGCGGCTGTAGAATCGGTACAGCAGCTTGTATAGCTGTTATATAAAAGATGGCGGCTAGACGACTCCAAATGGCGGCTTTAGAATCGTTTCAGCTGCTTGTATAGCTGTTATATAAAAGATGGCGGCTAAAAGACTCCAAATGGCGGCTATTGAATCGGCTATTGAAGACGGCGGCAATAAGACTCCAAATGGCGGTTATAGAATGGTAGCAAAAGCTTCAATGGCTGTCATATAAATAATAGCGGCTAAAAGACTCAAAATGGCGGCTTTAGTATGGTTACAGCAGCTTGTATAGCTGCTATACAAATGCTTGCGGATGTAGAACGGTTCCAGCAGCTTGTATGGCTGTTAAATAAAAGATAGCGGCTATAAGACTCAAAATGGCGGCTGTAAAATGGTTCCAGCAGCTTGTATAGCTGTTATACAAAAGATGGCGGCTATAAGACTCAGAATGGCGGCTGTAGAATGTTTCCAGCATCTGGGATGGCTGGTATATAAAGGACAGCGGCTTACAAACTGAAAATGCCGGCTTTAGAATGGTTCCGGCAGCTTGTATAGCTGTTTTATAAAGTATGGCATGGCATAAGGTGGCGGCTAAAAACTCAAAATGGCGGCTGTAGAATCGTTCCAGCAGCTTGTATAGCTGTTATATAAAAGATGGCGGCTATAAGACTCAAAATGGCGGCTGTAGAATCGTTCCAGCAGCTTGTATAGCTGTTATATAAAAGATGGCGGCTATAAGACTCAAAATGGCGGCTGTAGAATCGTTCCAGCAGCTTGTATAGCTGTTATATAAAAGATGGCGGCTATAAGACTCAAATGGCGGTAGCGTGCTGTTATATAAAAGTTATAAGACTCAAAATGGCGGCTGTAGAATGGTTCCAGCAGCTTGTATAGCTGTTATATAAAAGATGGCGGCTATAAGACTCAAAATGGCGGCTTTAGAATGGTCTTCCTAGGTTCCAGCGTTATAGCTGTTATACATAAAGATGGCGGCTATAAAACTCAAAATGGCGGCTGTACAATGTTTCCAGCAGCTTGTATAGCTGGTATATAATAAGATGGCGGCTAAAAAGACTCAAAATGGCGGCTTGTAGAATGGTTCCAGCAGCTTGTATAGCTGTTATACAAAAGATGGCGGCTATAAGACTCAAAATGGCGGCTGTATTACAAAGTTCCAGCAGCTTGTATAGCTGTTATATAAAAGATGGCGGCTACACGACTCAAAATGGCGGCTGTAGATATGGTTCCAGCAGCTTGTATAGCTGTTATATAAAAGATGGCGGCTAAAAGTACTCTAGAATGGCGGCTGTAGAATGGTTCCAGCAGCTTGTATAGCTGTATATAAAAAAGGATGGCGGCTAATAAGACTCAAAATGGCGGCTGTAGAATCGTTCCAGCAGCTTATGAATAGCTGTTATATAAAAGATGGCGGCTATAAGACTCAAAATGGCGGCTGTAGAATGGTCAAATGTTTCCCAGCAGCTTGTATAGCTGTTATATAAAGGATGGCGGCTATAAGACTCAAAATGGCGGCTGTAAATTTCCACCTATCGTTTCTAGGAATGGCTGTTAATATAAAATCGGATAGCGGCTTATAAAACTCAAAATGGCGGCTATAAGAAGGTTCTTGCAGCTTTTATGTTCAATAGCTGTTATATAAATGATGGCGGCTGTAAAACAAAATGGTGCGTAGAATGGTTCCAGCAGTTGTATAGCTGTATATGGTATAAAGCTGTTATCAAAAGATGGCGGCTATAAGACTCAAAATGGCGGCTGTAGAATCGTTTCCAGCAGCTTATAGCTGTTTATAGCTTTTTATATAAAAGATGGCGGCTATAAGACTCAAAATGGCGGCTGTAGAATCGTTCCAGCAGCTTGTATAGCTGTTATATAAAAGATGGCGGCTATAAGACTCAAAATGGCGGCTATAGAATGGTTACAGCAGCTTGTATAGCTGTTATATAGACAAGCGGCTAAGACTCAAAATGGCGGCTGTAGAATGGTTCCAGCAAGCTTGTATAGCTGTTATATAAAAGATGGCGGCTATAAGACTCAAAATGGCGGCTGTAGAATGGTTCCAGCAAAGTCAGCTGTTTATAAGATTTGCGTTTGTATGGGGGCTTAAGTAATGGTCGGCTGTAGATCGGCTCTGCTTTTATAGCTTTAGTTATAAAAGACGTGGCGGCTAGGGAGTCCAAATGTCGGCTTAAATATGTGTTCGTGGAGGGGCGGAAGGATCCGAATCAAAATACAAGTAGTTGGCGGGTGCCAATTTCTTCGGGTGGTGAGCGAGTGATGAATTAATAACGCGCGATAACTTCGGCTACAAAATATTTATACTTTATTATTGAATATTCACAGGTCGCCCGACACACACGAAATTTTCGTTTGGGTAAAATTATATGTACAATTCGAGAGAAAAAGAGCTCAATAAAAAAGAACGGGTGTTCGGGTTGAAAGTTCGTACTGGAGTGAAATGGCGGCGCCCATCAGAAAATCCAGTCACCCCTCCTGGTGTGACCGTAGACGCCGAGGATCAAAAAACCCTCCTCACTCCTCACTGCTCTTCGCCGCTCACTGCTGTTCACCCGGTGGCGTGAACATACCGCCCCCCTCGCAACATGTTGCTATTGCCACCATGGACATATGTAGGATGGAGGACGGCAGCGTCCTGGAGCGCCTATATGCCGCAGGAGCCGGAGATGACCCAACCGAACACGGTGCTCTGGGCTGCGGGAATACCGCTATGACCGGGCACACAGCCTGGTTGGATGACCTCAGGATAGAGGTCTGCCCCGAGCACTACGGATACCGACGCCGGCCGATGGAAGTTGGGGTCGGCCAGGATCAGGGTGGCAAATTTTTTTCCCGGACCGGTGCCGACACTTCCCGGATCGGAGTGCGGATGTGCAGGTCCTCTTCGACCCGGAAGATGACATTCCGCCGGAACGTATGGTCGGTCCTCGACTCGAGGACGGCCGTGCAGGCTTGGTCGACCCCGACTTTGGTCACAGCCAACCCCAGGGACCGGGCAAATGACGAATTGATGCGGCTCCCAGCCGCGCATGCGTCGAGGAGGACGCGGGTCTCGAAAGATTTCGAGCCATTGCCCAACCGGAGGACCGCTGTTGGCATGATGGTCGTCGTCCTGGCTTGGTGCAGAGAGGAGAGGGAGATCTCTGGTGCGCCTTCCGGAGAAGCGGAGCGGTCGGACGAGGACCGGGAACGGGATGGTGATGCTGGTGCAGCACGTCTGGAGGAGGATGACTGGCTGCGACGCTGGGCTCCAGAGCGTTGTCTCGGCGGTTGGTCGGCCATATGGAGCAACGTATGGTGCCTTTGCCCACATCGTCGGCAGCCGTGGCGAGTACGACACGCGTCGGCTGAGTGCTCGTGCGCCAAGCAATTGGGGCAATACTTATTGATAAGCACCGCCCGGAGCCGCTTCTCCCCTCTGAGGTTCAGGAACCGCTGACACTGCCGGAGTGCATGAACCCCCGGCAGACCCGGCACCGGTACACGTTCGTCCCGTGTGGAACCGAACGCTTGCTGCGGCGGTGCGGCAGACGCTTGGGGGCCATGTTGCTGTGGAGGTGCGAATTGAATGGGCTGTAACGAAAAAGATTACGTAGGGGGAGTTGATTAGTCGATGCACGGGAACGGACAACATGCACGGAGACGAGGACATTCGAACGGAACATAGAGGGATTGGACGTCACGATAGGTCTTTAGGCTCAGGACTCCTGTTGTCTGGCAACAAGATGAGCTTCGCTACGGGTCTTCGGATAGACCCACGCGCGGTTGTGACATCAGCCACTCGGACGAGGCCGTCTGCCCCGGGCAGAGTGCGCTCAATTCGCCCTAAGCGCCACTCATTGGAGGGGAGATTGTCTTCGGAGACGATCACGAGGTCGCCGGCTTGGAGACTACGAGCCGGTGATTTCCACTTATTACGCTTGTGGAGCTCCTTGAGGTATTCACTCTTCCAGCGGCGGCAGAAAGTCTGCTGGATTGCCTTTAGTCGCTGCCAGCGATTGATCAGCGACATAGGCTCGACCAGGATCTCCGGTTCCGCGATGGACACGAGCGGTCCTCCAATCAGGAAATGTCCAGGGCTTAGTGCCAGCAGATCCTCTGGGTCCTCGCTCATGGGAGAAATTGGCCTGGAATTTAGGCACGCTTCGATCCGACACAGGAGAGTGGATAGTTCCTCGAACGTATACTTGACAGCCGAAGAGGACTTGTAAAACAAGGTCTTAAAACTTTTGACCCCGGCTTCCCATAGTCCTCCCATATGGGGCGCGCTTGGCGGAATGAACTGCCTGGATAGAATGTGCTGGGGAAATGCCTTCATTATACCAAGCTTGGTGGCGTTCAGGAAATCTCTTTCGAGCGCCTTTGAGGCCCCTACGAAGGTTTTGCCATTGTCGGAGTAAATGCGCTGTGGGCATTGTCTTCGTGCGACAAACCGGGAGAAGGCTGCGAGAAATCGTTCCGTGGTGAGGTCGGAGGTCGCCTCGAGGTGGATCGCCTTCGTGCTGAAACACACAAAGACGCAGACATAACCCTTCGTAATGAGACACGCGCGCCCGGTGTAGTTCTTGATCTCGAACGGCCCTGTGAAGTCAATGCCCGTGTGGGTGAAGGGCCGGGAGTACGTGATGCGCTCTCGAGGGAGATCACCCATCATCTGAGTCTGCAGTCGTCGACGATGCACGATGCAGACCTTACACCCCTTGATGTGGGACTTCACTAGGTTCTTTATCCGTGGGATCCAGAACTTGGTGCGCAGATACCGCACCATCAGTTGATTGCCGCCATCCAACGTGATGCCGTGGGCGAATTCAACAAGCAGGCGCGTGAAATGAGTATTGTAGGGGAGGAGAATCGGGTGACGTTCATCGTACCGGAGGGACTCAGCGGCCCGTAGTCGTCCACAGGCGCGGAGTATCCCATGCTGGTCGAGGAAGGGGTTTAAGTTGAGTAGCGTGCTGGATGTCGGAAGGGGTCGCCCTTCACCCAGGGCCCGTATCTCCGCGATGTATTCTCGGCGCTGGGAGGTCCGGATCAAGGCGCGATCAGCGGAGAGCAATACCTCATTGATGAGGTGGGCTGTGGAAGGCGTCGACGTCCCTTTGGCGGCGAAGCGTAGGATGTACGCGGTGACTCGCAATGCTTTACCGTAGTCCGAGAACCGTTCGCTTATGTCATCGAGTAGGGTGGTCGCGGCGGTGTGGCACTGGACTCGTTGCTCCAGCTGGGTGTCTGGAAGTTCATTATGGAGAGTTGGCCAGTACTCGGGGTCCCTCTGGAGCCAGTCCGGCCCATGCCACCAAAGGCTACTGGCCGATAACTCGGCCGCGGAGGTTCCGCGGCTTGCCAGATCAGCAGGGTTGTCCTCGGAACGTACATGTGACCAGCTTTGGCCACCGGTGCTCTTGGAGATGCTGGATACCCGATTGGCCACGAAGGTGGACCAACTACATGAGGGTTTGTTGAGCCAGGCCAACACAATGGTGGAGTCGGTCCAAAACTGGGAGGTTGCAGGTGGGATCGGGAGTTCAGGAACGATCGACGCCCAGAGATCGGCTAGCAGAACCGCTCCGCACAACTCCAGCCGAGGCAGCGAGTCTGTTTTGACTGGGGCCACGCGGGTCTTAGCCGTTAATAAATGGACGCTTACTTGATCGCGACACCGAACCCGCACGTATAGGGCTGCTCCATACGCTTTCTGGGATGCGTCACAGAAGCCATGAAGCTCCCACGAGAGCGTATCGCTGGTGTTCAGCCAACGGGGAATGCGGAGTTGACTGAGGCCTGGGTAATCCTACAGGAATTCATGCCATTGCTGCAGCAGGAGATGTGGCAGGGCGTCATCCCAGCCCAGTTCGGTTAGCCAGATTTGCTGCATAAATATCTTCGCTCGGATAACAAATGGGGCTAGCCAGCCAGCGGGGTCGAAGAGTTTGGCGATATGGGACAGAACCTGCCTCTTGGAGATCGACTCCTGCAATGGTGGGTCCGCTACGGTGAAGAAAAAGACGTCCTCGGCGGCTTGCCAGCGGATTCCCAAGGTTTTTGCCGTGCTCGCGTCTTCCAGCTCGAGAAAGTCCTCTCGCAGCAGGTGCTCTCTCGGGATAGCTTGAAGTACTTCCTTCTTATTGGAAGTCCACTTCCGAAGCGGGAGAGACGGCGAGACGGGCGTCGTCTTCAGTATGAGCGCCGGCAAGGACATCATCAACATACATGTAGTTCCGAAGGATTTCGCTCGCCAGAGGGTACATCGCTTGCACGTCTTGGGCTAGTTGTAAAAGAACTCGGATCGCCAAGAATGGCGCGCAGTTAACCCCAAACGTGACGGTTTGTAACTCATAGTCTTGAATATTGCCGCAGCGATTCCGGTAGAGGATCCGC
Source organism: Drosophila equinoxialis (assembly GCA_018150345.1). Classification (NCBI taxonomy): domain Eukaryota; kingdom Metazoa; phylum Arthropoda; class Insecta; order Diptera; family Drosophilidae; genus Drosophila; species Drosophila equinoxialis. The sequence goes on from JAECWI010000034.1 coordinate 105,851, forward strand.
TGAAAGGGGGTATGCCTGGGGTCGACTCGGATTTGTCGATACATCTGTGTTATGTCAGCGTTGAAAACGAATTGAAAGAAACGCCATTTCAGTACCTGAAGCGTGAGATCGGCCTGAAGCGTAGGCCCGGTGTGCAAGACATCGTTAAGGCTGACGCCTCGTGTGGAGGGGCTTGACGCGTTAAATACCACGCGTACCTTGGTGGTGGTGCTATCGGGCTTAAAAACCGCGTGATGGGGGAGATAGAAGTTTTTCCCATCTTGAGGCGGCGTCACCCGACTCATATGGCCCAATTCCTCGTATTCCTGAATTATGGCATCGTACTGCGTCTTTAGGACGGGATCCTTGAGAAGGCGTGCTTCATTCCGCAGGAATTGAGCTAACGCGATCGGTCTTGAATGACCCAAATCGCCGCTGTTCGGACATTTGAACGGAAGGGACACAATATATCGGCCGTCCTTCCCTCTTCGGGTGGTCTCCTGAAAATTCCGCTCGCAGAATACATCGTCCTCCTTTTCCGGCTTTGCAGGAAGGTCTTCCACCTCCCAAAACTTGGTGAGAAGTACATCAAGTTTTGCTTCTGGATTGACTCGCGTCCGTGCAGCGAAACCTAATCGAGTCACCGGAGTGTCAGGCATGATTGCTCCGCACAGAACCCATCCAAAGATGGTTTCCAGTCCAACAAAATCACCCATATCCTTTTTGATCCGCTCTCCGAGGATGTGTGAAAACAGGTCTACGCCGATAATCATATCAATAGGCGCGGGCTTGTTGTAATACGGGTCAGCCAGGGGGCGATCGAGGGACTGCGTCGGAACCGTGTTAAGAAATGGAGCCGTCGGAATGGCCCCCGATAATTTGGATACGACCAGGGCGGAGACCCCAATCTTGTTCAGCCTGTCACACGGAGGAGACAGCATCAGCAGACACACCTTGTCGGCGTATCCTCCATCACTCTGGCCCATGCCAGTAACTGCGGCGTCTACTGGATAAAAGGGGGGCTGGACCATGTTGAAGACACGTTCGGATAGGAAGGTTGAATCGGCTCCCGAGTCGATCAACGCCCGAATATGGTGTTCCACCCCGCGATGGTGCAGAGTGACAATCGCAGTGCCTAAAAGCCCTTTGCCTGGGGTAGATGCAAAATAGCTTTGACGCATTTGTGAGCTGATTGCCCGTTGGCGGACGTTCTGTGGCACCGAATGGTGTGGGTTGCGCGGCGGACGACGACACGTCACTAGGATGCAGCAGGGTGTGATGACGTTCCTTGCACGTATGGCAATTATGCGCACTGGAGCAGCCCTTCACTTGATGACCGCGGGCAAAACAATTCAAACAGAGTCCCTGCTGTCTAATGGTTTCCACACGCCTCTGAACAGGCATGTCAAGAAAACTGGGGCAGAGTCGTATTGGGTGATTCTCCCGATGGCAAAGCTTGCAAGACGCTGGTTTGAGCTGAGCTTTCGCGGGAAACGCTTGAACCTTCATCGTCGCAGGGGATTTGCGGGGGCCACTGGGGATGGCTTGAACACTCGGAACCGACTTATGTTCTTCGGTGGCATCCAGGACACGATACCGATCGGTGAGAAATTGGTTCAAATCGTACCAAGTGGAGACGACAGTCTTATTTGGCACTGATTGTTCCCACAGGAGGATTGTGGCCTTCGGCAATTTGCTAGTGCATATGGCGATAAGTAAGACATCCCAATTCTCAGTGCTAACACCCGAACGCTCAAGAGCGGTAAGACCCCCTTGGAACGCAGTCTGCAGTTCTCGCAATGCCTTGCCCGATTCTAGCGCCACCGCGGGAATCTGAAGGAGTTGTCTGGCTTGAGTCATGACAAGCAGACGGCTATTTTCGTACCGTGCTGTGAGGTTCTCCCATGCGGCCTGGAAACCTTCATTTGTCAGGGGGGACTTCGCCACGATGGTTCTCGCTTCCCCACGAGTCTTGGCGTTCAAGTGATAGAGCTTCTCCACTTGAGACAAATACGGATTGGCGATGTAAATGGCAGCGAACAAATCGCGGAATGTGGGCCATGCTAGGCTGTCGCCATCAAAGGTCTCCACCTCACACGGAGGAACTCTATGACCCGGAGGTCCCGACGGAGCGTTGGGCTGACGTCTAAGACTCGCCATCTCTGCCGAGAGCTGCTCGATGCGCTCTCCGAACAACGTCCCGCATTGCACATACGCCGCGTAAGCGGATTCGTGCTTCGCTTTGATGTGGCTTATGTTGGCTAGGCTGTCCTCGTCTGGTTGGGTCGACAGGGCCTTGTGACACCGGGAGTATTCCATCTCGACAGTTGACCAAAGGGATTTGAGCTGCTCTAAGTGCATTTTAATGGAAAATAAGGGCACTTCAGAAGTTAGGGCTTCACTCTCACGAGCTTCGAACAGAGTCAAAGCGTCGCATGCCAGAACGAAATCGGAGAGGGACATTTTGGATCGTTCTCTACGCTGTTGGGATACGGATCGGGTGACGGGAACGTCAGAACAGTGCGTCACAATAACGTGCGGAATCTGAGCCTCTACTGAAAGCTTGGAACGCCCTTTGAGTTCGCTGGCGTCTTTAGCTGAGACTATGCGCCCTTTAGGTAGGCTGGACGAAGACGGACGGGACCTTGGGGATTCGCTGAGGCTGCGAGCAGACGTGGACTTGCGGGGAATGTCCGTACGCTTCGCGACCACCGGAGTCTTCGGAGGCCGAACCTTCTCCGGAGTTACAGAGGGAGACGAAAGACTGTTAGACTTCGGCGTAGTCTTGGACGGCTCCGTGGACATACTCAGGGGACGTCCTTACCGACGAAGACCGCGGAAAGACAACGAGAAAAAAAGAAAAAAGAGAAGTGGACTGTATGAGGGCGCAAGAATTTTCTCACTGTGCCCGCAGGATTGCGGGAGAATTCTCTTACGCGTGGCTTGGAAACGGAGCCCTTTTAATGGGGATCTATGCGGAAAATTGTACGAACGCACGAATGCAGATCGAAAATTACACGTAGCTACAGAGGAGTGATTACAACACAAGTTTAGCTGGATTCGTAAGTAACGATGGGAGTACGTATAAGACAAACACGCAAACGATGTATAGGCCAAAAGAAAAAATATGTGTTTTTATATAAATCTGGGTCGGGATATATATATATGCGCAAAATACAGGCCGAAAAAAATTATATATACAATTTGTGAATAGGGACGGATATATAAATATGGGCCCGATAGTGCTGGAAAAAATATATATGTGTATTTATTTATAAATATGGGCGGATATATATGTGCGGAAAATACTGGCCGGAAAAAAATTATATATATAATTTATAAATATGGACGGATATATAAATATGGGCCCGATAGTGCTGGAAGAAATATATGTATTTATTTATAAATATGGACGGATATATGTAAGATGGAGTCCTCAATTGAGTCCCCAAATGTATTATATTATAGTTTATTAATATTATTATAAATCGTGGACGGGCGAATAATGATTACAAAATATGCAACTTAAATCTCGGGTTCTGTATACTGCTGATTTATCGGCTTCTTACTGCTGCTTACGACTGCTGACTGCTGATACTTCTGACTGCTGAACACCGACTGCCGACTGCTGAACCTCGACTGCTGACTGCTGAATATCGACTGCTGACTTTACACGACACCTCACGACTGCTGCTGCGTTGCCAATCTGCATAAGGGAGTTGCCACCACGCTGCAACTACCTTATCCCATCTCACATTCGGCCTTCCTGATTAGTCATCAGCCTCTGATGACCATGCATCCTCGTTTTCTGCTACAAAACTCCACAATTTCATGTTGTCATTGCTAGTGGTCGTATATTTTGGTCCCTCGGTATCTGTTGCTGCTTTTCGAACATCATAGCGTCCTGCACGTTTCAACTTTACTATCTCGTACGGTCCCAAAAACTCGCTTGCCAACTTTTTGCCTGCTACAAATTGTGTTCTACGAATGGCCACTAGATCTCCAACACTGTATCCAAACTCGTTCTTTCGGTTTTTATCAAACTGTTCTTTATAACCTTTCTGAGCCATCCGTATATTTTCTTTTGCTTTATCACGAATCTCTTGTCTTTCTGAGTCAAAGGTATCAAACATTTCATTTTCGAGCAACTGTAAGATATCGCTTTCGGTTCCACTTCTCATTTTCACGCCGAGCATCAACTCAAATGGAGACCGCTTTGTGGACTTATGGACAGAAGAATTAATCGCTTTTTGAACTCTCGGTACGAACTTATACCATCTCTCAGGCTCCTCCGATGACAACTTGGATATAATGTTAAGGATCGATCGGTTGACACGTTCAATTTGTCCATTTCCTCTTGGCACTCCAGTGGTGCTCCAAACATGTTCAATTCCATTCTGTTTCGTATACTCTTCAAAACTTGACGATGTAAATGCTGACCCACGATCACTTATGATGCGAGCTGGATGTCCGAATATATCTGACCATTCCTGTAGCTTTTTGATGTCCTCGTCGGCATTAGTGGTTTTTGTGGGGTACATCCATTCAAATTTGCTGAAACTATCGACCATTGCAAATATGTATTTACACAGCTTTGATGTGGCATCCATCGGTCCGAGGTGATCCACTTGTAAAGTGTGCAGCGATTCGGATCCTTTGTCAATTTGATAAAGAAACCCTTCTTTTTTGCCAAATTTCTTGTTGTAGATAATGCATTTAACACAATTGTTTATTATCTGCATCACTTTGCCTTCCAGATGTGGTATCCAAAAACTTTGTTGTACTGCGTGCATAGTTTTTTGCACTGCAAAGTGTCCTGCGTTGTGAGCTTCCGTAATTATTTCTCTTTCTTTCTTGTACCACCTTGTACACCAAACCTCCTTTAAGCTTAAAGTTGTCATACGGCTTGCTTTTAAGAATCTCGGAAATTGCTTTAATCATCGTATCATCTTGCTGGGCTTTTCTAATCTTCGCTGTGACTGTTGATGATACTAACATTATTTGACTTGTGTATAGGCTTAGGCAATCCACGTGTTTTAGCCGTCTCCTGGTCTGTGCACTGCCTCAAAATCGAAGTCTTGCAAGTAAGCACCCATTGGGCAACCTCCCGAGGAACGTCTTTCTTACTCAATGTTTGCTTGAACGCAGCGCAATCGGTTACAAGCTAAAGTTAATTCCAAGAATATACTGCCGAAATTTTTTGCAAGCTAGGAATATAGCTTTGGCTTCTTGTACATAGCTATGCAGCCGTGCTTCAGACTCTGGGTTTTCTTGCTCCAAAACAAAATGGGGTGAAGTTGACTCTAGCCACTGTAGCAAAACAGCACCAAACCCGTCTTTAGATGCGTCGGTATGTATTTCGGTTCTGGCATCCCTTCGATACAACTTCAAAACTGGCTCTTTTATTAAGGCATCCTTAACTTCAACAGCATTTTGTTCCCTAGGGCCCATTTTAAATTCGATTTTCGCAATAGATCTGTCAGGGCTTGGCGATCAATGAGTAGTCTCTTATAAATTTGCGGAAAAACCAGTTAATCCGAGAAAAGCCTGAACAGCCTTGACGTTTTTTGGCATTGGAAACTTTTTAATGGCTCTGGTCTTTTCTGCTCCCGGTTTTATGTTTCCGTTTCCAATTTGATGACCCAAAAATTCAATTTCAGTCTGCAGAAATCGGCACTTTCTCCATTTTATTTTCAGCCTATACTCAGCTGTTACATACAGAACTTTTTGCAGTTTTGTGAGACATTCGTTAGCTGTTTCGGCATGTATTATGATATCGTCCATGTAAAGATCGAGAACGTTATCATTAATGAGGTTTTGAAATACGTAATTAACAAAACGAATAAAAGCTGCTGGAGAGTTACAAAAGCCAAAGGGCGCGCGGTTGAACTCAAAAAGGCCCTCTTTCGTTATGAATGCGGTGTATTTCTTGCTGCTTTCCTCCACTGGAACGTGAAAGAAACCATTTTCAAGATCCATGATAGTGAAAACTTTTGCATTGCCCAATTTTTCCAAAACATCTTCGACGATAGGCACAGGGAAGCAGTCCTTTAATACCATCTTGTTTAACTGCCGGTAGTCAATGCACACTCGATTATTGCCATCCTTCTTTTTCACGATCACCGTACGACTGCGAAGTTAGATTTGCAAATCGGACATTTATCTTCGACTTCCGCATAATTTAACACAGTTTTTAGCGGTTTTTTTCTCTTCTTTGCTCATGGCACTTAGCGAGCAATATCTAAGCTCCAAGTATTCCATGACATCAGATAGCATTTGAATTTGCCTTGTTTTTTTTAATCTGACTCTCATACAATTGTAGAGACTCTCTGTCAAATTTCCTTAGTAGGAGTTGTGCGAATATGACGCCAACTTCATCGGACAAATTTGCTTTTATTTTAATTAAGTAAACTAACTCATTAACTATGTCAATCACTCCTTTAACACTTTTTGCGGATTCATTGTTGATCATCGGTAAATCAACAATCCGACTTAATTGTTCGGAAAATACCCTCCGATTATTTTCATACCGCTTGGTTAACAATTTCCAAGCGGCACTATAATTGTCAGCTGAATCTGACAATTGATGGGCTACCATGCTCTTTGCTTCGCCCTTTCACACGGATTTTAAATAATTGAACTTAAGAGCAAGACTTAAATCCTCTCTTTCTTCAATCAGTTTCGCAAATAGTTCTACAAACAGGTCCCATTCTCTAGGTTGTCCAGAAAATGTGGGTACCTGTATGAATAGGGATTTCCGAAGAGAAAGAAAATAACCCAGTCTTCATTCGTTGAATTCAAAATATGAAGTGATTTTATTGAAAAACTCTTAAACTCTAAGAAGCGACAATTGTTCCTAAAAATACTTTTTCTAATGCCCCACGTTTTCGGGGGTTGAAAATTGTTTATATTTCATGCTCAGCGCTGGTTACTTGATACCGCGCCGCTGTTATAATCTTAAGTGTTTTCCACAAAGTGTGGATGCATGTTTTGTTTGGTATTAATCAATAATTGTCATATGAATTTTATGACTTACTTTTGTTTATGTTTCGTTTTTGTATGTTTCTTTGGTCAATCTGATTTTGTGAAGCCGTTTCAGCTGACCACGATGTTTAATCTTGAACATTCTGCAACGGGGCGCCAAATGTGGCGTTTTGGATTCTGTGTTTAACTTTAGGTTGTCTTATACAAATTATTATTAATATTAAAATTAGTAAGATAACTAATATTATGGAAGCATGACCGGTTGCATGATGGAAGTTTAACCCTAGTAATTCAATATGATGTTCCTTTAATGATTGTAACTGGCTTCCTATTTTCTCCAATTCTGCCGAATGGTTTACTATGTTTGCTTCTACTGGACTCCATACGATACTTGCCATGTTACTAATGTCCCCTACGAGCGACGTTTTAATAGCTACGTATGATTCTGACTGGATGCTATGATGAGCAACTAAAATTTTATATTCTGCCCTAGCTGTGCAGCCTGATTTGAGATTCAAAATTCCTTGCTCTGGAATATCCACTACCTCATGCTATTCGTTACCGCATTGGACTCTGGCCTTAGTTTTAGGTGGGACCTTGAACAACCAACTACTGCTACTATCTAATTCTACCCAGTAAGATCTTGTCGCAAAGATCGTTGTGTATAGGCAGTTAGGTTTGGTTTCTTGTTTAAGCGCTGTCAGCTCACAGGCGTTATCATTGGCACTATTCCATGGCCAACTTCCTTCACATGTTCTCCTGTTCGACTGCCAGATACAACATTTTTGCATAGCTGGCTCAGACATTAGATGATACGAGTCTATTTCAAAGTTATATATTAAGTACTGGCTATCTATATGAACCATTATCATTTGTTAATGTTGTTAAAGTTTTTTAGTAACTCTTTTTATGTAAACTAACTGTTTAATCTAAAAAGGTAATGTTTGCGAAAGAACGGCCTTCAATCTTCAAGCGTAGGATATAACGAACATTTTGATGAAAGTCACTGTTTTCCACCGATCGTTCCTATGGGAGCTATATGATATAGTTGCCCCATCTTTACCAAATTCGGCACAGTCATTTATTTTAAATTAACAAATGTTTATTTTGGTGCAAACTAACAATGACAAAAGTCATTGTTTTCGACCGATCGTTCCTATGGGAGGTATATGATATAGTCACCCGATCTTGATCAAATTTGGCTCAGTTGTTTATAGGTGCAATAAACTCACCAATATTAAATTTCATGACGATAGCTCAGAAAATAGCGAAGTTATTCAGAAAAGTCACTGTTCGTGACTTTGACGTTTGTATGGGAGCTATATATATAGTGGTCCGATCCGGCTGAATCCGAAATATACAACCCCATGCGCTATATATAAGCCTACGTGCAAAATTTCAGCTCTGTAGCTCTTACGGTCTAGGAGGAGTTTGCGTTGATCCACACGGACGGACAAACGGTCAGACGAATAGACGGACGGACGGACATGGCTATTTGAACTCGTCTCGTCGTGCTGATCAAGAATATATATATTCTTTATATGGTCGGAAATGCTTCCTTTTATACGTTGCACTCTTCTGACCAAAATTAATATACCCTTTTTGCAAGGGTATAAAAATAATATCAAAATAGATTCCGGTAACAAATTGTCCGAAACTGTAGTACCAAAAAGGCAGATACGGCAAAATAATTATAAAAGAAATTTAATGGTAGCCGAAATAACCAATCAAATTTTGGCAATCAGCGATATTTAAAAATATTGGAGCAAAGATCACATTGGAACAAGTCAAAAAGTAAAGGTAGTTATTTTTTAAATTCACCACCGTATAAAAAGGCTAGAAGTCAGCACAGTAATGCACATCAGGAGTGGGTAGATGTCCCGAAACAGAAATTATTGGGTAATATTCCAACTATAGTATAAATGAAGTAAGTAAGTCGTCTCGCCGACTTGGGTATACCATACACCAGTAAAACAAATATTTCAAATTTGTAATAACTAATGCATTTGCCTATTTTTCAGAATTCTGTTCACATGCTTGTTACAAGCATATCTCACAATCAGTATCTCGCGCACTTATGCATATAAGCACCCTAGCGCCCCCACCCGCCAACGGCCATCAAAGGCCTTATGCAAAAACGTTTATATGCATAACTCAGCTATTTTTTGTCCGATTTTCATCAAATTTGGTATTTTGCTCGGTATTAGTATCAAATTTAAGTGTGCCAAATTTTAATGCACAAGGTAAAAAATTACGGAGATAATCGAGTTTTTCAAATTTCGGGGCGGAAAGGGGCGTGGCAAAAACTTTATACATACAAAATGTGCGCATTTACTATGCAAATATACATACCAAATTTGGTGTCTCTAGCTGCAATAGTTTTTGAGATAAACGTTTTTTTGAATTGCGTGGGCGGAAAGGGGCGTGGCAAAAATTTCAAACAAACTTGATCACTCTACATACTACACGAGCCTACATTCCAAATTTGGTGGCTCTAGCTTTTATAGTCTCCGAGATCTAGGTGTTCATACGGACAGACGGACAGACGGACGGACGGACAGACGGACAGACGGACAGACGGACGGACAGACGGACATGGCTAGATCGACTCGGCTGTTGATACTGATCAAGAATATATATACTTTATGGGGTCGGAGAAGCTTCCTTCTGCATGTTACATACTTATTTTGGACTTTAATATACCATTTCACCCTATGGGTGTATGGTATAAAAAACACTATAAGCCAACTCAGTAATACATACGGGAGAATTGGTAAGAATAAGAAGTCAGTTACAATCAGTAAAGGAACATCAGATTGACTGGGTTCAACGTCCATCATGTAACTGGTCATGCTTCTTTAACAATAGTTACCTTACTAATGATAATATTAAAAATAATTTGCATAAGACAACTAACTAACTAAAAATAAAGTCCAAAATGGCTTTGGGCCCTTTGCAGAATGTTTAAGATTAAACATCGTGGTCAGCTGAAATGGCTTCACCAAATCAGATTGACCAAAGAAATATACAAAAACGAAACATAAACAAAAGTAAGTTATAAAATTCAAATGACAATTATTGCTTAAATACCAAACAAAATACCGGGAATCCCTATTCAATCCGTTTTTAACATCCGTTTTCTGCACACTTGCAATAACGATAACTCATCACTAAAACACAGGCCAATAGAATCCGTTTTTATTCATAAACAATTGAACACTTGCAATAACAATTGTCCCCCTAAAAATCAAAAGCGTTAGAACGCTAATTCAGCATTAAAAATTCTGGCCAATCAAATCGCATCAATATCGATCACGCCATTGAAGGGCTCACAATTTTAGCCTATAAATATCACTATAAGACATTTTTGTACTTCAGTTTTATGTATTCATCCAACGAATAAAGTCCCCGCTTTTAACTCAAATAAAACAATATTTTTTTTTTTCTTTGGAAAGACAAGATATTTAATTATATATACTTTATATGGTCGAAGATGCTTCCTTCAATGCGTTGCACACTTCTGACCAAAATTAATATACCCTTTTTGCAAGGGTATAAAAAACATCAAAATATAGCATTAAGTTAGAGGACATTGAAACGTTTGCACAATTTAAAGAAATAATCCTAAAACAACATAACGAATTATTACATCCAGGAATCAAAAAAACGATTAGATAGTTTGAAGAAAAATATTATTTACCCGATTTGCAAAACCTAATTCAAAACATTATTAATAAATGCTCAGTATGCAACATCGCAAAGACAGAAAATAGAAATACAAAGCTAACTTTTAAATTTTTTTTTTTTTTAACGTTGAATATATATTTGTTGAATCTACTCTTAAATTAGAGCCTAACAACAAGTTTGAGATATTTTTCTTAATCTAGTACTTAAGATAAATCCAGGGGATATTGCAGGCGGCCCTAATCATTTATTATTGGGTTGGTCTGTCATTTCTTTTAAGACAAGTTCTATTATTAGTTCGCGTAAGGGAATTGGCAAGAACATTAGGGTGTACATCCAGTTTCGCAGAATATTTTAGTTGTTGACTACCTATTTCAGATTTTACGCTAGGTATATTTAGATCATTTTGAATGTTGTCGTTCCGTATGTACCACGGAGCCCCAGTGATTTATCTTAAAATCTTCGACTGCGCCCTTTGTATAATGTCGACATTGCTGGTACTTGCATTTCCCCATAGTACGGCACCGTAAGTCCAGATGGGTTTCAAAACGGAGTTGTATAGGAGGACTTTATACTCCAGATTTAGAAGTGACCGAGCATTGATGATCCAATGTAAGCTACTCGCTTTCACTTTAAGCTGTGACTTTTTTGCCTCGATGTGCTTGCGCCAAGTTAGTCTTCTGTCTAGGTGGATACCGAGGTAAGTGACATCCACGGCTTGAGGAATTGGTACGTTGTTTAGCATTAGAGCTGGACAGTTTCTTCTGTTAAGCGTAAATGTAACATGTTTGCATTTCTGCTCGTTGACCCGAATACGCCAGGTTGCTAGCCATTCCTCTACCACCTTGATGTGTTTCTCTAATTTTGCAGAGGCTTGTATTGGGCATTTGGATCTGCTAAGGATTGCCGTGTCATCAGCAAAAGTGGACGTTGTAAGTCCTAAACTCGTTGGTAAGTCTGCAGTGTACAGCAGGTAGAGCAATGGGGCGAGTACACTGCCTTGCGGTACACCAGCTTCGATTTCAAAGTCAGCCGAGACGGAGCCATTACATCTTACAGCGAATTTCCTATTATAAAGGTAAGATTCCATGAGTTTGTGGGTGTACTGTGGGAGTTTCTGCCGGATTTTGAACATTAGACCCTCCAGCCAAACTCTGTCGAAAGCCTGGGCAACGTCGAGAAAGACAGCCGTACAGTATTCTTTTAGTTCGAATGCTGTTCGTATTTCGGATGTTATACGATTGACTTGTTCAATTGTCCCATGTTTTTCGCGGAAGCCGAACTGGTGTGAAGGGATTGTGTTCTCCGATGCCAGAAATGAGTTTAGACGAATCTGCAGGACCTTTTCAAAAAGCTTCGAAAGACATGGCAGCAAACTAATTGGCCTATAGGATGATGGTTGTGTTTTGTAAAGTGGGAAACCACTTTAGGAATCATGATGATAGTGGACCTTTTCCATGCTCTTGGGAAGTAGCCAATTCTTATTATAGTGTTGAATATTTTGCAGATGTATTGTATGGCGATGGTAGGGAGTTCTTGGATCATTTTCGGTGTGATTAGGTCATGGCCAGGGGCTTTGTTCGGCTTTATGTGGTTTTTAATAACTGCAGTGATTTCATCCGATTGGAGTTCCGAGTACTCACTATCCGTTAATGTGCTCGAAGGGGGAAGTACAAATGAGTTTAATGTTGGATTTGGCTGGAAAACCATTTTAAGGTGTGTGGCAAATACGGATGCCCTCTCTTCGTCACTGCGGGCCCATCCACCGGTTGGACCCCTTATTGGTGAAACTGTCTCTGTAGGAGCGCTTAAAGTTGGGTGGGCTTTCCACAGAGGATGTTTCGTGCTGGATGGACTGAGCTTTTCTATGTATTTCCTTTGAGCCCAGATTTCCTCTTGTCTTAACTCCTTGCAGAGGTTGCGGTTGGCATGCCTTAGGCGAAGTTTTGCTGCTGGTGATCGAGTAACCTGCCATTCTCTTCTTAGACGTCGTTTTTCCGTTACTAATTGTTCTATCCGGCGGGTCGTAGACCTGACAGCAGGTTTAGCGTAAGTAGAGGCATGTGGAGTAGATACTCTTGCTGCAGCTCCCAGCATCGACTCAAGTGCAGAGACGCACACGTCAATGTCCTTTGCAGCGTCCAGTTTCGGCGAACAGTCAATGTGGGCACTCATGTACATTTTAAATTTAAGCCAATTTGTTTTGTTGTTTGTAAGTATATATGGGCGATCAAGTACTTGAGGTCTTGTTAACAGTGTGAATAGCACTGGAGAGTGATCGGAGGTTATATCTAGCATGTTTCCGCAGTGATCCGATTACGCGGAATCCTCTTGGTTACTGCGAAATCAATCAAGTCAGGCACTTTCTGTGGATCTGTGGGCCAATAAGTAGGCCTACCCGGTGAGACGCAATCCATCTTATTGTGTTGTACAACTGCTTGCCTTTAGGATTTACCAGGCGAGATCCCCAGTGCGTATGTTTGGCGTTATAGTCCCCTGCTGCAATGAAGCGTTCTCCGAGTGTGTTAAAGAAACCGGTGAATTCCTTTTCAGAGATTGAGAAGCGTGGTGGGCAGTACAGGGCAACCAACGTAGTGTTGCCGCAGCTGGTTTGGACGGTTATAGCAGTTGCTTGTAGGTGCTGTGTTTCGAATCTGTTGAGGAACGAGTGTTTTATACGGTTTTTGATTAGGATACCAGTGCCGCCATGAGCTTTACGGTCTGGATGGTTTGTTGCGTAGAAGGCATATTTTGGTATTTGAAAATTATTTTTTGATGTTAAATGTGTTTCAGATATCAGCATGACGTCGATTTCACTTGAGTCTAGGAATAGTTGCAGTTCATTTTTGTGCTTGGAGACGCCGTTAGCATTCCAAAGACATAGACTTAGGGAAGCCATTATTTATTCTCGATAAGCTTCTGGATAAGCAGGTTTTGATTCCGCATCAGTTCCTGCATACAGTTTTGCATGAACGTCATAAAAGCGGTCATGTTTTGATTAAGTGAGATCAATAGGGCCTCTAAACCACTTGGAGTTTGCTGGCCAAGTTCTGGTGCGCTAGTTTGCGGATTCTGTAGATGGTGGAGTGACGGGGTCTCTTTCGCGGGCCCGTCTGTCCAGTTCGGAGTACACTAGCGAAGGATACACTAGGATTGGTTGTAGCAGGAATGTTAGATGATCTAACAGCCTTGGCGAAGAATACCTCCGGTGTAGTTTTGGAGGCGTTGAAGGTGATTTTTGGTCCAGCTAAGGGTTTACGCCCGTTTAGGTGCGATTTAAGATCCTTGAAGACAGCACATCCCCTGTAGTTGGCTGTGTGGTTCCCTCCACAGTTACTGCATAGTCTTAGTGCGACGTTGTTTCTGTCCTTGGGGCAAATGCCATCTTTATGATGTTGGCCGCAGCCAACACACACTGACCTAAGATTGCAATTGTTAGCGGTGTGGTTGTATTCCTGGCAGTTTTTACACTGAGGTGGTTGGTATCTCTTATGGGGCTCCTCTACGGTGATTCTTCTGTGCAATAGGAGCTGAAGGTTGTAGATTGGATGCACTTCATTTGGCTTCGTCCGCTTTGCATCTGGTTGGAGCTCGATTTTAAGGAGCGGCTGTGCGACTTTATTCCTGTTGATGATGTTGACAACGGACTTAACTGCAAACCTTTTTCGGCCAATGCGTCTGCTATTTCTTGAGGTGGGACCGATGGCTCGATCCCCTTTAACACAACCTGAGCCCTTTACTGCTTTTAATTTGGTAGGTATAGAAGTTAATGTTAGCATTACGGAGGTACTGTTCGATGATGCGGAAATTGTCTTCAGTTTGGGTTTGACATTTAATTTCTTTTATATTACCCCAGGTGAGAGGGGTTACAACAAAGTTATTTGCCCCTACTGTTTCTTCTAGCTTCGAAATCAGGACGCTGCAGTTGGCTCCACGGATGTATAAAGGGGGTGGTCTAGCCGATTTAACTTTATCTACAGCGCCGGCTTGATCGTCTTGAAGAAGAATTTTAAAACGATTCCCGCTTAGAAGTGCTACTCGTTCTTAGTTTTGTATTTTTTTTTTCTTTTCGGGCTTAGCTTTTTTATTTTAATATATCTATCCATTCCAGTTTGGACAGAAGGCGTCGGGTTTCTTGTCGTGGCTGACTCTGGGCGACTTGTCGTTGACGACTTGAGGAAGGCTAATACTTCGGCTGACGTTGCAGTAGTTGCTGTCAACGAGCTGACGGTGCTGGTCGGTGACCCAGTTATCGATATTAATGGAGAAGCACACTGCTCTCTCCACGGTAAATTGCTGTTGATTACTGAGTGGCTTGCACTTTCGGTGTTATTGCTTACGGTAGCATTCAGTGGGGTCGGCGACACCACCGAAAAGTACGCGTTGTTGCGTTAGACCGAGAGACGACGCTCACGTTTTAATATCAGAGAAAAATTCGTTATGGACTTTTACATGACAATTTACACTTCCTTTCATGCATTGACATTTACTCCAAATTTGCAGCACTTGTAGAAGTAAAGCTAGAGATTGGTTAGAAGCCAAGAGAGCAATTATGAAAGAATTCACTGAAATGGGCAAACCAATAGAAATAAAATCAGACAAAGATTCATAATTTCTGTGTATAGCACTAAAAAATTGGCTACAAGAAGAAAACGTAAAGTTAGAAATCACAACAAGTAAAAACGGCTTTCAGACGTGAAAGATTTCATAAAAAAGTAAATGAAAAACTCAGAATTATAAATGGTGAAAATGACATCGAAGATCAATTAATCAAATTTGAAAATATACAGTCATAAGACGAGACATAAAACAACTAACAGAACACCAGCGGACATTTTCATCTATGCAGGATCACCCGACTATAATACCCAAATGAATAAAACACATCAAATAAACAATTTAAATAAAGACAGACACGACTTTGAAATCGATACTATATTTAAACAAGCACCATTAGTAAAGTCAAAAACGACAAATTCATTCAAAAAGACAGGAGAAATAAATCAGTTAGATGAGAAACATTTTGAAGAAAGAAATAGTGGACAAAAGGTCACACACTACAAATCAAAATTCGAAGAAAAGAGAATTCAATCGTTAAAGAATCAAATACGGCAATTGATTAATAACAGGACAACAACTCAAGGTGACTTTTTGTGCATTATGCTATTCTTAACATTAAAATCAACATGCAGTCAATCCATTGACATAAACCCAGTAAAAGCACCGAACGGTTACTTAATATTTAAGACAGGAACCATGGACTTACCGACAAACTTTGAATATCATTATTTAAAAGTGAATTTAAAGCTAATAGACATTATAACTATAACAATTTAATGCAAAAAGCACAGGAATTTAAAGACATAATCCATATTCAATACTTAACAGAAAAACTAAGTAGGGAAATTAATGGAATACAAATTGTAAAACGTAACCAACGAGGACTAATTAACGGAATTGTGTAGCGTGCGCTAGTTTAAACTTTCAAATTTTTAAATTTAACGACTTTACGCGCTTCTCTTCTAATAGCGATCAATCGATAAATAAATAATCCTGGTATCAAACGACCGATAAAATTATAATATTGCGATATCGATAAGCGATCTATCGTTGTTTTTTTTGAGGGGCGGCGCACTTCGTGTTTTTGCTAGGCGTCATTTCATTTTACCACAGAGAAGGAAAGTTATAAAAAAAAACTGTGTCCCGAAAATTTTAAGTCTAGATTCTAGCAAATTTTTACCCCGCCGCCATCTGCATCTTACTCTATATCATAGATTGGAAACTTCCCATTTTTCTGGCCAATATTGCCGATAGCTTTCGTTGGGAGTATTGTTTTTCTGGAAAACCACCGAGTTTCCGAATACCAATTTTTCGTACCGGAGCACGTGCACCGAACTTTGGGTTGTCTTGTATTCCGGAATTCACATTCGGATAGTGCGAGGACACTGCCAACTAAACACCGGCAGCGCCCCCAACGTTTCGTTTTGAAGTTTACGGTGCGGCCAAAAGTGTCTCATTTTTCGAGAACGGCCATAACCCTCAGATGAATTGGATTTTTGATATGGCTAAGGTTTAAAGGCGAGTGGCCGTATCTAACCTTCTTCCGTTGCTGACCCAGGCAACAGAGAGCGCAATACCTGTGACCACCTCGAAAACTTCTACAACTTAAAAAAAAAAAAAAAAACATCATGCTAAATAGTTCCTTGAAAATAATTTTCTTTTTGATCAGATTTTTGTGTCGAAGCCCCAATCGAATTACAAAAAAAAAAAAATAATGTAATTAAAGTAAATGTAAAATCAATTTAAATGGTGGTCATAAAGCGCAAAGGAGAAATCATCATCTAAAACACACTCCCGCGGTGCATCGATGGAAGGCCTTTCAGCGACTAAACTATGGGGTAAGTGCCTAGAGCGGTATCAATTCGGCGACTCTCAACCATGTTTTTGCGAACTGTGGGGTGATGGTAGTCAATAAATGCTCTGATTTGTTGATGTAATTTCTGTTTCATCGTTTTATAATCAACCGAATAACAAAAAAGAATGATTTACGTAAATAATAATTGAATTGAAGCAAAATAAGAGTGATGAGTAAATTTGTGCAACTTGAAAAATTAAAATAACCGTAACGAAAAAAAATAAAAAAGATTTTTAATTAAGATGAATAATTATTACAAAAAAAAAATATTAACTTGATTTATTTGATATTTCTTTGATGAATTTTTATTCTATTCTACGATAATAAATAATCTGTAACGAATAAGCGCTTTCCATAATACTAGCTTTAGTCCCTCTTATTAAATAGTTTAATTTGCTTTTGAGTTCTATTGGTTTTCAAGTCTGAAAAGTTTGTAATTTTGAAATGTTGAGTTAGACCAGACAACTAATTAAAATCCGTCAGTATCCATTTTGTTAAAAATTAATATAAAAAAAAAATTTCTTCTGAAATTATAAAGAATTTGAATATGATTGCTTAAGTTTTATAATTTATTTTCCTAGTGACATGGGTACATAATTTGATATTAGTCAGGTTTGATGGGAATCTTACAACTAATAACAAAGATTCATGGTTGGGAGGGTATAGAACTGACAGGTCCATCTACATCTTTGACCTCAATAACTACTAGTCGTGAACCAAAGAATACTCTTACCTTCCTTTCAGGTTTTTTTTTTTTATATATGAATTACTTACTGTGTTCATAGGTATTTTTCTTGCAAATCATTCAATTGCCATTTAAAGTTAGTTTCAGTAAATATCCTAATAAAATTAAATTTTGTAATTAAAGGTGGAGATTTCAGCAAACAACCCCCCACCCCGCAAGAGCTACGGAACCAGAGGATCTCGATCTGCTGCAATTCACCTACCGCCTTCTATAGGTTATCGGTCTATTTATCATCGCTGTGATAGAAAGATTACATAAAATTTATGGCGCGCAACCGTGAGGCCGGATAAGAAGGTTACATAAAAATTTTTGGCGACCAACAGTGGGGCAGGATAAAAGCATAATCCACTCCTTGACAATATTAGATACTGACAAGAAGTTTTTTTAAAGTAACGCCAAGTGGTTATTTCGATAGCAGACCACATTAGCAGTATGTAGTTCTACCCTAGGTGATATAAAGTGTTGAGTTTAAGTATATCAGGAAATTCTTAAGATCAAAAAATGAGCTTTCAAGTTTTCGTCGATTTTGTTAGACTAAGTATATTATTGTTTAACTTACGCGAATAAATGAACCTGCACGGTTTAAGTCTGCTTGGCGAAGCCGATGTTTCTGTAAGGTATATTCAGCCTCAAAGTTAAAAAAGAGAGAATGAATGTTAAGCAAGAATTTCAAGACTCGGTATCAGTCGTTTATCTCGTTTAGTTTATGTCCTCGATAATTTAGCACTCGATTAGTAAGGCGTTCAAAACTTTTCTGAACAATTTAGATTATTGTATATTGGATGTTCGATATCAGTACTGATTGTATCTAAGATCATGTTACGACTGCGGCTAAAGAAATCGAAGACAACTCGATTAAATTGTTTTATAGTAAGCTTTTAGAGGATTAAATGTTCAGGTGTCTGTATCTTGGTAATACGCATGGTATATCCTTGCCGATCTGGAGATTCAAAGAGGTTAAAGCCTAACTAAAAGAATAATTTAGTAAATGTCATAGCCCGAAAAAATAAATAAATAAATAAGTTACCAATATTATTTAAGCTCATTTGGCTAGATCCGATATTAAATCAAGTACCCAGTCATGTCACTTTTAGGGAAATAATTAATTGGAAAAAAAATGTCTCTAGTTCAACATAGTCCAACAAATATGGACACTCTAGCAGAAAACATATTCAAAATTTGTTCCTTGGTTTTGGACAACACGCAAACATGTTTCTGTACGCCCTGTAAACACATTTTCCATAAATCATGTTTGGAAGCTCTACTAGAAAAGGAAAAGCATTACCCAGTTTGTGAGAGTGAGATAGATGTGTCTAGTCTAAAGCTCGTAGTAGGCAAATGTTCACCCAAAAGCGAAGCAAAAACATTTGTCATTAGCACCATCGTAATTTAAAAAAAAAAAAAAAAAAAAAAAAAAAAAAAAAAAAACGAAGTACCAACATCAGGTTTAGATGCCAGTCACAGTATTAATCAACCCGAACAGCAGTTACCTAGAACCATGCCGAATCAGCGAAGAGCAATTACCAATCGTAGTAATAATACGCGTCCTAATCGAGAGTTTGATTATGCGGTTTTACAAAATACGATCGAACAAACAGTTTCTCGTGTAGTATCGTCGTAACTTATAAATTTTGGTCAGCGAGAAGTACCAGTAGACCGTGTACAAACCCAATTAACGATCAGTTCGCCCTGCTCTACAACTGTACAAATTGCTAAAATTGCAAATGTAATGCAGAAGTGGAATCTACGTTTTGACGGATCTACAGAAGGTCTAGGAGTAGAAGAATTTATTTATCGAGTAAAAGCCCTAACGGAGGAAACCCTGGATAGTGATTTTATTGGGATGTGTAAACACATTCAAATATTGTTTGGAGGAAAAGCCCGCGAATGGTATTGGAGATATCATAAGCAAGTTAGGCGCATAGTATGGAGCGATTTTTGTTCAGCTGTTCGTCAGCAATATAAAGACTATCGGTCAGATTTTATGAGCAAAGAATTGATTCGCGCGAGAAAGCAAAAAGATGGAGAATCTTTTGTTTGTTTTTATGATGAGGTAGCTTCTTTGATTGAGAAATTTGGTATAAAGTTTGAGGAAGAGGAGCTGATTGAAATTTTGCAAAACAACCTGTTGCCAGAGATACGACAAAAGTTACTATATCAATCTATCGCATCAATATGTCATCTTCGTAGATTAGTACAGATGCAAGAAAATTTAACACAAGAACTCAGTCCTCAAGCAAAAGTAGTTCCTAACGCGAAAATGAATGCACGCAGACAAATTTTTATACCATACACCCATAGGGTGAAATGGTATATTAAAGTCGCCAAAATGTATGTAACAGGCAGAAGGAAGCTTTTCCGACCCCATAAAGTATATATATTCTTGATCAGTATCAACAGCCGAGTCGATATAGACATGTCCGTCCGTCCGTCCGTCCGTCCGTCCGTCCGTCCGTCCGTCTGTCCGTATGAACACGTAGATCTCAGAGACTATAAGAGCTAGAGTCACCAAATTTGGTACGTAGACTCGTGTATTACCTACGGTGGTCAAGTTTATTTCCAATTTTTGCCACGCCCCCTCCGCCCACGAAATTTAAACAAATTTGATTTTCTTAAAGACTACAATAGCTAAAGACATCAAATTTAGTATGATTAATCCTTTAGTAAGGCGCACAAATTTGTTGCAAAAAAAATTTGCCACGCCCCCTCCGCCCACGAAATTTAAACAAATTTGATTTTCTTAAAGACTATAATAGCTAGAGACACCAAATTTTGTATGTGTATTTGTTTAATAAATGCGCATATATTGTATATGCAACGATTTTGCCACGCCCCTTTCCGCCCCCGTAATTTGGGAAAACTCGATTATCTCACGTAATTTTCTACCTTTTGTAATAAATTTTGGCACACTTGAATTTGATAGTAATACCCAGCAAAACACCAAATTTGATCAAAATCGGACAAAAAACAACAAGTTATGCATATAAACGTTTTTCCATAAGGGCCGTAGTTGGCCGTTGGCTGGTGGCAGGTGCTCTATATTGGTGAGGGAGATTATAAGATATGCTTGTAATAAAAGCATGTGAAAATGCATTGGTTTAATAAATTTGAAATATTTGTTTTACTGGTGTATGGTATACCTAAGTCGGCGAGACGACTTACTTACTTCATTTAAATTCAAGAAGAGGGAACTGAAGATAATGAAATAGTCCCAGACGAGGAGTATGAAGTTGCTGCGGTGCAAGGGAAGTTCGTTTGTTGGAATTGTCGCGAAGCAGGTCACACATGGCAAAACTGCCTAGAAGGTCGCACCATTTTTTGTTACGGTTGTGGCACGGCAAATGTGTATAAGCCCCTATGTCAAGATTGTATAAGTAGGTTAGCGGAAAACCGACCGAAGGGTGCATTCAGGCAACGTCGGATGCTCCCGTAATAGTTACATCCAACTCATTTATCATATCCGGAGCGTTTACAACATTACCTTACAGTTAAAGACAGAATTTTCAGATCTGACCAACCCTTGTCTAAACCCACGTTAAGACTAAGGAAATATTATGATCACGCAAGACAAACCAGGAAACTTTTTGTTGAAACAATTTTTAGAAACGACAACAAAAATAGGAGCTATGCAGAAGTCTCATTTCTAACGTTCACAGAATTAGGTTTATTGGATACCGGTGCAAGCATAGGCTCGGACTTCGCACAAACAGATTTTCACATTTTCCCCAATTCGTAAAAACTAAAGGTCAAGTGCGCACAGTGGACGGAAACGGCCAAAATGTGATTGGTATGTTAGAAGTGATGGTACGTTACGGTAGATTGGAAAGAATGTTGAAATTATTTGTAATTCCAACGTTGAAGAAAAGAGTAATATTAGGTCATGACTTTTAGAGAATTTTCGAACTTGCTCCGTCAATAATTAGTTCGATCGAGACCGGCTCCGTCATCATCTCGGACGTACGTCCTTAATAAAACATCACATCGAGATTGGCGAAGCCAAACCTGTAAAACAACGTTTCTACGCTATTAGTCCAGCGGTTGAAAAATTAGTATACACAGATATTGATCGTATGATTCAATTAGGAGTTATAGAACCAGCTGTAAGCGCATGGAGCTCTCCTATACGACCGGTGATAAAGCCTAATAAAGTGCGACTATGTTTAGACGCCCGCAAGTTAAATGTAGTCACAATTAAAGATGCTCATCCTTTGCCCAGCATTGACAGTATTTTTTTAAGATTACCCAATGCAAACATAGTTTCCAATTTTGATTAAAAGGATGCCTAGTGGCAAATAGAATTAACTGAAGCATCCAAACCTCTTACTGCATTTACAGTACCAGGGAGACCGTTATATCAATTCAAAGTTATGCCTTTCGGCCTTTGCAATGCCACATCTTCTATGAGTCGTCTAATGGTTGAAGTAGTCCCTGCCGATCTTCGTCATTGTGTTTTTTGCTATTTGGATGATCTGTGTATAATTTCAGAGGATTTCTCATCTCATCTTTCTGTGTTAGTAAATTCGCGGAGCAATTTCGGAAAGCTAACCTGTCCATTAACATAGAGAAAAGTCAGTTTTGTGTGACAAGTATTAGTTATTTAGGATATGTAATAGACAGTTAGGGCATCTGCACCGATCCGTCAACGATTGCATGTATAAAAAATTGGCCACCACCTAAGAATTTGAAGCAATCTAGAGGATTCTTTAGAGTTTCCGGTTGGTATCGCCGTTGCATAGCAAATTTTGCTGATCTCACATCCTATAACGGAACTGTTGTCAACCAAAAACAAAATTTTGTTTGGACTCCGGAAGCTCAAGCTTCTATGGATAAGTTGAAGGATCAATTAACTTCTGCCCCTATCCTACAAAACCCGGACTTTAATAAGAAATTTTATTTACACTGTGATGCCAGCGATTATGGTATCGACGATGTACTTGTCCAATTATCAAACGCAAAGGAAGAAAAACCTATTGCTTTCATGTCTAAAAAGTTGAGTCGTGCTCAACGCCATTATAGTGTTACTGAACGCGAATGTTTAGCTGTTATACTGGCTATCAAAAAATTTAAAACGTTTCTGGAAAATTAGCTCGATGGATTTTACGCTTGCAACTATTTAGGTTTAATATGTCACATAGGAAAGGAAAAGAACACTTGATTCCTGACGCATTATCAAGATTGCCCAATCTTGAGATAGAAGCTATAGAAATGGGACCGATTATAGATCTGGACTCCGAAGCATTTTTGGACGATAGTTATACGCATCTAAAGAAGAAAATCACTGAAAATCAAGACAAATTTCCGGATATCAAAATCGTAATTAATTGTTCTTGACCATTTCAGTAAATATTATTGGTTACAACCTTTGAAAAAGTTTCGGTCGGAAGATATACAAGAATTCTTGTTAAAACAAATATTTCATTGTTTTGGAGTTCCGGAAATCATCGTTAGAGATAATGGTGTTCAATTTAAGGCTAATTCGTTTAGTTCTTTTCTTACTGAACTGGGCATAAAGCATTAGGATACCGCTTTATATTCTCCGCAAAGCAACGCAGCTGAACGTGTTAATCGTTCTCTGTTAGCAGCGACCCGTTCGTATGTAAACCAGAAGGCCGGGACTAACTTCGACCGCGCCGAAGTTTGTATACCCTTGCAAATTGTTTAGTACTCTTTCCTCACTTATAGCCGTCAAAGTGGAAGAACGTTTTATCTATAAAGAGTAATTGTGATATTTTTTGCGACCTTTGTGTTGGTATATTTTTACGTCATCAGGCTTTAGGTCAATTAATTAAAATAAAAATAAAAAAAACAGTTTTTAGTTTATTTGTCTACAGATATATTTCGGTTGCGCAGCGGCAACTGAACTGAGTAATCTTTGCGAAAGAACTGCGTACAATCTTAACATAGGAAATAACGAAATTTTTGATCAAAGTCACTGTTTTCCACCGATTGTTTCAATGGGAGCTATATGATATAGTCACCCGATCTTTATCAAATTGGGCACAGTCGTTAACAGATATATTAAACTAACAAATTTGAAAGCAATAGCGTTAAAAGTAACGAAGTTATTGACAAAAGTCACTGTTTGCGACCGATCGTTCCTGTGGGAGCTATCTGATATAGTCACCCGATCTTGACCAAATTTCACACAGTCGCTTATAGCTATAATGAACTTGCTAATATTTAATTTCACGACAATATTTCAGAAAATAACGAAGTTATAAAGAATAGACACTGTTCGTGACTTTGCCGTTTGTATCGAAGCTATATGATATAGTGGTCCGATCCGGCTGAATCCGAGATATACAACCCCTGCAGTATATACAAGCCTACATGCAAAATTTCAGCTCTGTAGCTCTTACGGTCTAGGAGGAGTTTGCGTTGATCCAGACGGACGGACGGACATGGCTATTTGAACTCGTCTCGTCGTGCTGATCAAGAATATATATATTCTTTATATGGTCTGAGATGCTTCCTTCTATACGATGCACACTTCTGACCAAAATTAATATACCCTTTTTCGCAAGGGGTAAAAATATTATCAAAATAGATTCCGATAACAAATTGTCCGAAACTGTAGTACCAAAAAGGCGGATATGGCAAAATAATTATAAAATGCCAAAATTTAATGAAATAACCAATCAAATTTTGGCAATCAGCGATATTTAAAAATATTGGAGCAAAGATCACATTGGAACAAGTCAAAAAGTAAAGGTAGTTATTTTTTAAATTCACATTCAATTAAGAGTTTTCAAATACAATCAGTTCATATTTTGAATTCAACGAATAAAGACTGGGTTATTTTCCTTCTCTCCGGGAATCCCTATTCAATCCGTTTTTAACCTCCGTTTTCTGCACACTTGTAATAACGCTAACTCATTACTAAAACACAGGCCAATAGAATCCGTTTTTATTCTTAAACAATTGAACACTTGCAATAACAATTGTCCCCCTAAAAATCAATAGCGTTAGAACGCTAATTCAGCATTAAAATTCTGGCCAATCAAATCGCATCAATATCGATCACGCCACTGAAGGGCTCATAATTTTAGCCTATAAATATTACTATAAGACATTTTTGTACTTCAGTTTTATGTATTCATTCAACGAATAAAGTCCCCGCTTTTAACTCAAATAAAACAATATCTTTTTTTCATCGCACTCGAGTTCAGAATTGTACTAACTCTCTTCCTTGTGCCTATCATCGAACCACACTCGGCGACAGCGTCATAACGCTTGCGCCCGGCGCAAACGATACTTCTTAAAGCGACAAAATACAAGCTACCAATCACAACACAATTAGAGACTGATGCAATATTACAATAATGATGAAATTGTCATTAATGTGAAATATCCAAAACTACAACCACACGCACACAAACTCGACAAGCAGCGACACGCGCAAAACCACAACCTCACACACACAAACTCGGTATGCGCCGACGCGGCCAAGAGGACAAGGTAAAGTCAGGATACTACGTCCTCTTCTAGGAAATGGTAACATTAAAACTATCTTCATTTCTTTTTCCTTTTTTTTATAACAATTGTAAGATGTCAGTTATTCATGAATGTTCACACATCTATCGAAGCCCGTATACTAAGTATCGATTGTTAGTAGTAAGTTAGTATTTTAAGTATCGATTGTTAGTATTAAGTCACCTATTGAAAATTTCGGTGTGTGGCCTAAGGCCTCTTTGGAGGGTTCCTCTTTCTTCTTCCGAAAACGACCAAATGAGACAGACGCACTAGCTGCGCAGCTCAAAATTAATCTATTGCCATCGCTAAGTATAATTGTATTTTCTAAAAATAAATAACCTATTATAGCTCAGAATTGGGATGACTACCCGAAAGGATACATATTTCGGTACAAGGCAGGCCACACGCTCCGCGTCTAAGGTGGCCGCCTCCACGCCCGCCGCTGCCACTGACTCCATTGCCGTGTCTGCTGCGGCTGCGCCCACCGCCGTGCCCACTGCTGTGCCCGCCGCCGCAGTATCTGCTACCACTGTGCCCGCCGCTGATGACGTGCCCACTGCCGTGCCTGCCGCTGCGGTACCCGTTACCGCTGTGTCGGCCGCTGCAGTACCCGTTGCTGCTGTGCCCGCCGCTGCCGTACCCGCCTCTGCTGTGCCCGCCGCTGCCGTACCCGCTGCTGCCGTACACGCCTCTGCTGTGCCCGCCGCTGCCGCACCCGCCTCTGCTGTCCCCGTTCAGTTTGCACGGCAGTCTTAAAACCTTTGATTGAGTGAGATGTAAATTCTAATAGGTTAGTAGTTGTCGATCTACGTTTTTTAAACCCATGTTGGGATGACGAAATTATTGAACTACAAAAATGCTGCAATTGAGACGTTATTATTTTCTCAAATTCTTTGGGTATGGCAGACAGTTTAGAAATACCCCTATAATTGGAGGCTTCGGACTTTTCCCCTTTTTTATGAAGAGAAATAATATATGATTCCTTCCAGATGGACGGGAAGGCGGAAGATGTAACGGACAGTGTAAACAACTTAAGTATTGGCCTACATAGGGCCTCTGCGCAAAACCTTAATACGCAGCCTGGTATTCCATCAGGGCCAGGTGCATATATTGGTTTGACGGAACTAAGCACGCTAAGAACCAAACTTTCATCAAACATAGGGTCTAAAATGCAATTAGATGATTGCAAGTTATAAGGATAAGGAGGATTTGCTTGATAAATCGAAGAGGAATAAGTTGTTTTGAAAAAATCAGCAAACATATCCGCGATTGCCTGATCATTGTCAGCTTTATTGTTTTCGAAAGATAAGTAAGACGGGAGCACTGATGTCTCACGTTTTTTTTTTTTTGGTTTTAAGAACCAAGGAGGTTTATTAGACCAGCCTTGAGTCACACGCGGGAGTCAACTCACAAACAGGTCATAAGAACGACTCAAGAGTTTTATAGAAGACAGAAATGGCAGAGTCCATATCCGTGCAAGTATACAGATATGTCCAATCATCAGTTAACAAGAGTTTTTAAAGTTTAGTAAAGTTTGTCATGCGAAAACATCGGATTGGAGGCATCGAGTTATTATGTCGAGACATAACCCCAAAAAGGAAGGTCAATGGTTACATCCAGAGTTGGATGAAAGTTGTCTTCTAGGGCTAACTAAGGGATCAGCCCTGGAAATATCGCAGTTGGAAGAATCCAACACAAATACCAGATCTAGTGATCTGTTCCAACTATTCCAGACAGGATTTATTTGAGTTAGGGATAACTCAAACAGACCATCTATGAAACAATGTGACGAGGAGGGCAACAGTAATAAAGAAGTCATATGAGAGGGTCCAGGCAATCTCAGGTAAATTAAAATCTCCCGGAACAACGAGCAAGTCGTTGTCAGAGATATATGAGGAAACAAGTTGAATAGCTTCCAAATGGTGAATGTATACTGCCAAGTCGGACTGTGGTGGAATATACGAACAAGAATATAGGCAGGAAAAGAATTAAGAGAAATTTTAACACAAACAAATTCAATCTCCTGATTGGAAGACTGTACAATTTCAGACGAGAACGGCGCATCAACAGCGATCAAAACACCACCACCATTACGGATAGTCCGATCATGTCTATATAATAAATATTTTGAGGGGAAAATTGAAGCATCGACAATATCAGGCTTCAGCCAAGTCTCAGTAAAGGCAAGAATATGAAAGTCAAAAGCTAAACTATCTACATAGAGTCTGGAGAGTTTAGACTTTAGTCCCCGCACGTTCTGATAGGCCAGAGTTAAACACGAAATTAGTTTTTTGACTCGCCAACAGGTGCAGACGAGCCGGAAGGAACGTTATTCACAGAGGCAGGTAGCAGGCTAATCAGAGGCTTATTCTTCTTTTTTGTTGTATACTCTTTTACAATAAGGTGTTCCGGCCAAAAATCTTTATGACATATTTGGCCAAAAAGATCTGGGGAGACACTTATTTTAAAGGACGAAATGTCCCGAGAAAACAAAAAATATATGGAAAAACGGAACTTTTCCACAGCAATGTTTGGTGCTAGAACTTTGCCCTGGATGTAGGCTATGACTTCTTTAGAAGTAGTATTGGGATCAAGCCGCGAAATAAAAATTTGCTTTTTGGGTGGAAGTAGGTGCCAGGCACAGCAGTAGCAGCAACAGCAGATGCAGCAGCAGCTGAAGCAGCCAAGACTTTACTGGCTCCTCTTGTAACTACTTTATTGGCAATATTCCTGGAAACGGATGTTTTCCCGGACGCTTCGGAAACTACAACCGATATCGTGTTAGTAGGTGGGATACTTTCACCAGGGGAAATGGGAAGAGACTCCACACCTTCCAAAGCCGGACTCCTAAACGATATCAGCTGCTGTATATTTGGTGACATAGGGTCATTGTCGGAAGCCAGAACTGCTAGAGAACGATGTGCCGACGGACTGAGGGACGCGCCCTGAAACCTGGCCCTCTTTCGGGTCGGCGATTCAATCAAATGTTTAGAACTTCTGAATTGAACCTACATCGCCAAAAGCTCTTCTTGGAGATTATGAACGCCAGCTGACAGGGCTTTAAACGCATCCCCAGTCCGTTTCCTAAAACTACGCATCTCGAGCTCCAAGCCAAGACACGAATCACAGCCCCATTTAAGGCCGCCACCCTGTGCAATACTATCCCGCACCTTGACTGTATAACCAGCACATTTAAAGTGCATTAGATTGTCACACAGCCAACAGTAAAGAAAGTCTACACTGGTCTTTCTGGGTTTATTGCAATTATATTAGCAACAGACAGACATTATGAAATAGTTGATTTATCACAAACAACTTATAAATCAATATGTAAATAAAAAGGGAAAAATGTACATATATATGTTAAGAGATGTGTATACAAACCAAAGCAAAAGCTAACTGCAATATGCAAATTAGAAAGAGAAAACAAGAAAAAAAAAGAATAGGTTTTTTTTTGTTTTAATTTATAAATTTTAATATATATATATATTTTTTTTTTTTTTTGTATTACACACAACAACAAAAACTTATCACAAGCGTGAAGTTAACGCCCGCGAGCGCGATCAAAAGAGAAAGCAGAAGAATAAAAAGCACCAACACCACACTAACAAAAACAAATTATGAATTGTAAATTGAGAGCGCGGGTGGGAGCAAAAAATGGAACGAAATCAGAAACTAAGCAGCGCAACCACAAAATTGTATTTGCGTTTGTTAAAGTTTTGATATTGATATAAGTAAATGTTAATAAATTTAATCAAACTTCGCGATGAGTATAGCGTTTATTAAAAATAGGTAAAGGCAATGAATTTAAATTGAATATTATAAATTAACTTCACGAAAGAACGAAAGACAGTAATTAAGCGAGAGCGCAAAAAAACACGACTTACTTCGATGAGTGACAATATATATGATCGAGAGCTATATGGTGGCTCGATTCTCAGCTGATACTGCATATGATGTGAAGAAATGGCTGAACGATCTGGAGGACGGGTTTGAAATCCTGCAGTTAAATGACCGCTACGTTTGGTTGCATGCCGTCGCATGCTGGAGGGGACGGCGGCGGTGTTGTTGCGCACGGTATCGGTGCACAGCTATGGAGAACTCAAATCAATCCTTCTCTTGGCTTGGACGCTCGCGCAATATCGAAGGGGTGTACCACGCTCTGCGTAGTCGGCTCATTAGGGCAGGCGAAGGATGCTTGAGATTCGCAATCGAGATGCAGGAGATTGCCATGAATGCTCTGATTCCGGAGAACGAGTTGGTCGACATGATCATCGATGGATTGCGGGACAATTCTACTCGAGTCGGCATGCTGTACTCAGCTCGCACGGTGGCCGAACTGAAGGCCCTTGTATTATAGGTATTATATGTGTTATATGTATTGTTGTATGATGTTCCATTATTATTCACCAGTCATAAAATAGGTATGTGTTCTTGACGAACGTCTTTTACTGAATGATTTTGGTTCTCTTAGCTAAAGGCTTGTTAGCTGTCGGCGCAGCGGTAGAGCAGCCGATTTATATATATCTTATATAAAAGTAAAGTAACAATATATAAGACGGGCAGAGAGTGTGAGTTAAGCATGCACATATGTATATTAACGATCAGTATGGGAAACATGCTGACTCGGCTCTAAGCGATGAATGCAATGAGTGCATATCATATTACGTTTGCACTTGAAATGTGTGCGGGCACTTGGCACGCTGTCGCTGAGTGACAAAGGCAATGCCCATGCATATTCGGCTAACAAAGTGTTGCCGGTCAATATTTCTGTTGAGTAATCAGAACTCGTATGTGCATACACTACACCCTACTGGAACGATACGAGCGCTTCCGTATGCAGGCGGCTGCCTCCAAGCAAAGTCTCAGCGTGAAGGTACAGCCAACAACAACTGCCTCGTCGTCTGGGAACAAATCCTCAATGCCCGAAGCCGATCAGACCGCCGAATTCCAGCTTCAAGTGTGGCATAGTTGGCCACATTTATAAAAACTGTACGTCTCAGATGGGAACTGCTGCCGCCACCACTGCCGCCGCCGCTCCTGATGTGGGAGATAGATTAAACCATCTACAACTGGTGAGTGTTGCTTTTGTTTGTGATGAAGTGCAAGATAGGAAATTTATAAATATGTTTTGCCTTTTCGACTCGGGCAGTCCGAAGAGTTTTATCCGTGAATCTGAAGTCCCCCCCCAACTGCCGTCTTAGTCCCAGTAGATTGAACTGCCGAGGTTTAGGAAATAACCAACTTCGGTCCTTGGGCCAAGTCCAGTGTACGGTTCACCTCCACAGTACGGAGACCATACATACGTTTGAAGTTTTGCCGAACAAAGAAACCGAACTGCCGATGATTTTAGGCAGAGATCTCCTGTATAAAATTACCATTAGACTTTGTAAGCTGAAAGAAATGAAATATGAAAAAGAATCTATATTACTTATGAATAAACCGACTGTTGTATAAATATGAGACTCACAGCTGTTCTGAGGTCCTTTGACATATTGAGGGAAGAGATAGTGGTACTGCCGCATGAGTTTGTATCTGCCGAATTGTTGTCTGATTCTCCCCTTCTAAAAACTTCTGCTGCACCTCCGGAAACACTGGATGATGCATTTATGGCCATAAATGCCATTGAGGTCCCTGCAAACCAGCTCATCTTCAGGCGATACTGGATTTGCCCGTCCTAAGGAATAGCAAGGAATTAGAGCGCTGCTTAATCTTATTCCCGTACTTCCGCCGATTTGTACTTGGTTTCGCCAAGATTGCGTATCCGATGTCTCGATTGTTAAGAAAAAATCCCCCCTACGTCTTCTCCGAGGAATGCCTCGAATCCTTCCGAACCCTGAAGTCGAAACTGATCGAATCCCCCGTGTTATCTATATACAACCCGAAGTTTGAAACAGAATTACACTGCGATGCTAGCGCAACTGGTTTCGGAGCAGTGATCCTCCAGAAACAAACCGACGATAAATTGCACCCAGTGTTCTACTTCTCTAAGATAGCCTCCGCTGCCGAATCGAAACTACACAATTATGAACTAGAGACGTTAGCTATCGTGTATGCCTTGAAACGTTTTGAGATGTACCTTAAGTTCATTCCGTTCAAAATCGTGACGGATTGTAATTCCCTGGCGCTGACACTGAGAAACGGTGGACATTCCGATGGACATATTTACTATTCCTCTTCCGCTCAAGACAATCGTGTCACGCTACACAGTATTCCAAAAGTACCCCTGCCGTTTGATACCATTCATATTGATCATTTAGGTCCCCTCCGTCCATACGCTCTAAGAAAAAATATCTTCTGGTTGTCATTGACGCTTTCACTAAATTTGTGAAGCTGTATCCTGCTGTCACTACTAATTCGCCTGATATATTCGTTTTTTAGACGGTAAAATCTCAGTATTTTGCAAATTACAGTAGACCCCGCCGAATTGTCAGCGACCGTGGTACCTGCTTTACTTCTTCCGAATTTGCAGAATTTCTGAGTGCCAATAATATAATTCATGTGTGTCACACCTAAAACACACTTCTGAGAATGTAGATGGAGAAGCTGTCAGGAAGGCTTCGGCAGGGGAGTGCGGCTTACGGGAACAATAGAAGAAATGCCAGACTCGTACGTTTAGGTAGATAATAAATATAAGTTTATTAACTAATTGAGACTTAACAATAAAATGACGTTTGCAAAGCGATGCCGTTGGATTCGTTCGTGATGGCCGTTCGTTACCACCGATCGTAGGAGCTTATTCGATTCGAGTATCTTCGCCGTAAGATACATCCAATTTGGGAATATTTGAACACCAGGGTTTCATCTTATCCGAGGAGTATACAGAACAGTATTTACGTCCTGTAATCTGTATGCCGGGGATATCTTTGATTACATAACGATCGTTTCCAAGGATTTTGGCCACTTGATAAGGACCTCGGTATCGTGGCTCCAGTTTACGCGATTCGCCTGTCGCGGCTGGTTCGTTTTCCACTACTACAAGGTCACCTGTGGAATAAACAAAGGGGTTAGCGTGTTTGGCATCAAAACGATTCTTCCATTTAGCTCTTTCTGATGCGATATTGGCTGTGGCTTGACTTCGAATTTCGGTGACGGTTTCGTTGGAATATGGCTTATCCAGGTCTGCGTGTATCGCTGCGGTAAGGTTGTTCTGCACGACATCAATAGCGTTGAAATTAAATACGAGATCAATTGGAGTGAATCCAGTGGTGCTGTTTTTCTGCGAGTTGACGGTCCATTGAAGGTTATGAAGAGTCAGATCCCAATCCTTTGGATTTTCGTTCATCGTTCGTATATAATTGAGAATTATTTGATTACCACGTTCCACTTGACCATTTGCACGGGGTGTTCGTACAGCATTCTTAACGTGTTGGATATGGATTTGATTACAGTAATCTTCAAAAAATTTTTACGTAAACGCTGTTCCACGGTCTGTTATAATAAAATTTGGCAAGCCAAAGTAACTAGAAACTTCGTTTAGCGTTGATAGAAAAGGTAATGATTTTGTACTTTTAACTGCTTTTACGATTAGAAATTTACTGAATGAATCGGATATAGCCAGTATATGAGTATTTCCTCGTTTGCTTCGAATAAAAGGACCCAAATGATCCGCGTGAAGTCGACGAAAAGGAACCGGTTCAACATCGTTGTAATGCATGCGACCTTCAGGCTTTCCTCCTTTAGACTTATAGTAGCAGCATTGCATGCATGTGGAAATATAGTCCTTCACGTATTTCCTCATCTTTGGAAACCAAAATCGTTTTTGAATCCTTTCAATGGTTTTATCAAGACCGAAGTGTCCGACATCATCATGGCAACTTTTAACAATGCGCCATCTAACTGCCTTTCGATAAAGGCGATGATTTTCGATGACATAATCAGTACGTAGTTGCTTCAGTTGATCACTGTGACGCTTTCCCTTCAGTACTGCGATTATTTCGGCAAGTATTTTGTCATGTAGCTGCATTGTTAACAACCAGTCGTCGATTTCCGAAATTATGGTCCGAATAAATTCATCTAGTTATCCTTCCGGGGGTAAATTTTGAGCACGGCTCAACGCATCTACATGAGCCATTTTGCTTCCATCTCGATGAACAAATTCACAGTCGTAATCCATTATTTTAATCCACAAGCGCGCCACCTGTGGAATGAGTCCTTTTTCTTTTTAACCTTGGCAATAGCGGAGTAATCGGTCATCAGAAGGAATGATTTTTCTATAAGGTACACTCTGAACCTTTGGAGTGTTTTTACTACTGCAAGCGTTTCCAATGCGTAACTGTGGTATTTACTCTCAGCGTTGGTACAGTGTCGACTAAAATAACAAACGGGACGCCAATCTTTGTCATTATGTAACTGCAGTAAAACTCCTGCTAGGCCTAAATCACAAATAGATTGAGAAAATTTATTTAGATTGAGAAAAACTTTTTAATTCGTTGCATACCAGATTCGAAGGTCTTACTTGGGATTATTACGTCATCTAAATATGCGAGTACCTCACCTGGTTCCATACGTTTTATGATTTCGTTCATTACCGACTGAAAGACTGCCGGAGCGTTAATGAGTCCAAAAGGCATTCTGTTGTATTCGTAATGCCCGTCAGCTGTAACAAACGCCGTGTACTGTTTGGACGATTCACTTATCTCGATTTGATGGTATCCCATACGTAGATCAAGTTGCGTAAAATAGACGTTTCCAGCTAGTTGAGCGAATTGCTCTTCCATGTTTGGCATAGGAAATGGAATTTTGACCGTAATACTGTTTAAGGCGACGATAGTCGACGCAAAGACGATGTTCTCCATTCTTTTTATCTAAGATGACGATTCCCGAGGCGTACGGCGAATCCGAATGTTGGAAAACTAGATAAAGCTATTCAATAAAGAATACTGTAGTTTATTTTATGTTTTATATTATGATGTCTTTTATTTTCTTTGATTATATTTTCGTTGCAACACCACACCACTTGTTTACACTAAGACGGTTTTCAAAAAAAAAAAAAAATTTAGTGGGACCAGATGTAGTTACTTGATAAATAATCTCTATGTTAAATCACCACGTTAGAAGTGTTGCATAATGTTATTATTGAAATAAGGGTATTCCAATAGGCACCCCTCAAAAATAACATTATCATTAAGTTTACAAATATAAAAATATTGAATTCTTATTCTGACGTGGTTGGTGTGCATTCTGGGGAATATTGAATGATCCAGCATTTGCTGCAAGGATACAGGGAAACCCAGAGAAAACCTGATCAGATCATTGTAATATACATAAAATATAGGGTTATAACATAAATTTAGTGTATGAGTATCCATTTTAGCAATTCAGTATGCGTTTTTAAAGTAACATTAAGTCAAATTAGATTTGGTTTAAATTCAACAATTCAGTTTGTTTCTTAAAAATTACATTAAGTCAAATCAAAAATTTGGTATTAATCCAGCAATTCAGTATGCGTTTTTTTTTTTTTTAAAAAGTAACATTAAGTCAAATTAGATTTGGTTTAAATTCAACAATTCAGTTTGTTTCTTAAAAATTACATTAAGTCAAATCAAAAATTTGGTATTAATCCAGCAATTCAGTATGTTGTTTTTTTTTAAAGTAACATTAAGTCAAATTAGATTTCTTTAGCAATTCATAAAAAGATTAATTGTTGATTCTAGTCGATGTGTAGTCCCAACATATCTCGTAATTCTGCAAATCGTCCAGCAGGTAGAGGCTTAGTAAAGATGTCCGCCAGTTGATTATCTGTCGATATATACTCAATACAAATTTCGTTATTCTCTATCTGTTCTCTAGAGAAATGATATTTTATATCAATATGTTTGGCTCTTTTATGACATGAGGGATTATTTGCTATACTAATACAGCCTTGGTTATCTTCATAAATTTTAATGGGCCTTTTGAGTTTAATGTTTACACTACTAAGAAGAGATTTCAACCATAGAGCCTCTCTTACGGCTTCAAAAAGAGCCATGTACTCAGCTTCAGTTGACGAGGCTGCTACTGAGTTCTGTTTTTTTGTATTCCAACAAATTAGATTGGAATCAAACATTTTAAATAAATAGCCCGTTGTACTTTTCCTATCAAGTTCATTTCCACCCCAATCTGAGTCTACAAATCCAACTAGTGTGTTTTCAAATGATGTATTTTTCTTATAATGAAGTTTCATGTCAATGGTTCCCTTTAAATATCTAATAACTCTTTTCAAACACTGCCATAATTCTGAATTATTTTTACTACTATATCTACTCAGGATATTAACAGCTGTAGTTAAATCTGGACGCGTACAAAGCATTATGTACATTAGACATCCAATAAGATTACGACATGGGGCTTTGCAATCCTCATCTGAGTTAAGCAGGTCGTAATTAAGTTTACTTGGCAAAGGGGTACTAACTGATTTACAGTTGTCCATGTTAAATTTATTTAAAATTTTCTTTATATATGCAGCTTGACTCAAATATATTATATCTTGATCCATTTCTATCCTTATTCCAATAAAATGACGTATCTCATTCAAATCAGTCATTTTGAATTTTGTACTTAAAAAAATTTTAAAATTATTCATTCTTTCTAAGTCTCTTGTTGCTATTACTACGTCATCAACATATAATAATACATATATTTTATCATTTACGTCACCTTTGTCCAGGATATAAATGCAGCGATCTACTGGAGAGTTTACAAAACTACATTCTTTTAATGCTTGCTCAAACACTTGAAACCAGCATCGAGCTGCTTGTTTAAGGCCGTAAATCGCTTTATTTAACTTACAAGCATTTCCAGCATCGCATGATATACCTTGAGGAGGCTGCATATATATTTCTTCATTTAAAACACCATTAAGGAATGCTGTTTTAACATCCATCTGATGGACTATTAAATCATATTGAACTGCTAGTCCCATTATGAATCTAAAACTAGCAATTCTAGCAACAGGTGCAAAAGTCTCCTCATAATCAACTTGATATTTTTGAGTAAATCCTCTTGCAACTAGTCTAGCTTTATATTTTATTGGTATTCCTAATTCATTATGTTTAATAGAAAATACCCATCTACTACCAACGATATTCTTGTTTTCTGGCATTTTTGTAAGTGTCCAAGTGTTATTAATTTCATGGGCCTTTAACTCCGTCTTTATTGCATCCTCCCAAGCAGATTTATCATCTCTAAATTTTATCTCATCAAATGAGCTTGGAATTTCATCGAAAAATATATGGGCATTTAAAATATATTTGTTCAAACTCTCATCATCTTCACTATAAGATATTTTTGGTTTGGCGTTAAGTCTTTCACTTTTTCTTTGCGTTATTTTAGTATCAGTATTCTTTTGCACGCCATCTTTTGATTGATCATCTTTCTCACAATCCGTACTCTCATTCGGGATATATATTTCTTTATTTTCATTCAAGAAATCAGTTTGTTTCCTTTTTTTTATTTTCATTCGAAAAATTAAGCTGATCACATTCCTTACTGTCGTATAGGAGTTCTGATCTAACGCATTCCGTACTATCGTTCCGGATATTTAGATGATCACATTCCTTACTTTCATTCAGGAATTTTGTTCTAACACACTCCGTACTATCGTTCCGGATATTCAGATGATCACATTCCTTACTTTCATTCAGGAATTTTTCATAGTTTCTTTCCCTACTCTCATTCGGGACTTCTTCTTCAGGCTTAGATGCTCTAGAATAAACCATATTTGTCTCATCGACAACAACGTCCCTAGCAACAAAAAATTTTTCTTTCACGACATCCCATAATTTATAGCCATTTGGTTCATACCCTACAAGAATGGCTTTAAATGATTTCTCATCAAATTTGCCTTTCTTTACTTTATTATGTACATAGACAGTTGACCCAAATACTTTTAAAGATTTTAAATTTGGCTTCCTATTGTGCCACATTTCATATGGGGTCATTTTATTTTCACCAAGTGCTCTGCTTGGAATTCTGTTTATTAAATATGTTGCAGTGAGTGCAGCTTCACCCCAAAAACTTTTGTTTAATTTTGCTCCATTTACTATGGTGCGAGCTTTTTCTGTAATGGTTCTAATCATTCTTTCCGAGACACCATTCAACTGAGGTGTATGTGGCACGGTTAAATGATAGCTTATTCCATTTTTAACACAAAACTCACGCATTTCATTTGACAGGTATTCTCTACCGTTGTCAATATACAAGTTAACAATTTTAAGATTAAAGTGAGCTTGACTTTTTGCAGCAAAATCTTTGAAAGCATTGAAAACGTCAGACTTGTATTTTAATAAGTAAGTTACACAGTAATGTGTAAATTGATCTACAAAAATCACAAAGTAATTTTTATCGTCTATTGTTGTTGTTGTAATTGGGCCGCAAACGTCTGAATGGACAACAAATAAGGGACGCTTAATGTGACTTTTGTCTTTAGATTGATTGAATGGCAACCTAGCTTGCTTTCCATTTAAGCAGGACTCACAAATTTCATCCGAAATTTTTAAATTATTTAGAAGACTGCTATCAATAAACAAATTATTATTCTTTATTTCCAATAGTTTTGCTTTGCTAACATGACCTAATCTCTCATGCCATAATCGATAATTATTATTTCCCGCATTTATACTGTATGCTTGGAATTTTAGTATTTGTATGTTGTTGAACTTACCCGAACTTTCAACAACAGTGATGCCATTTTTCTTAATTGACACACCGTCTTGGTCAAAATGGATTGACATTCCGGCTTCTTGCAGACGCTTCACTGACATCAAGTTTTCTGCTGCCTCCTTGCAGTATAAAACATCCTCCAAGGTGATGTTGTGGCCATTGTATAATCGAACGATTCCACATTTTGTAGCGAATATGTATTGGCCTTCCTTCGCCACAGCAATTTTTATTGGTTGCTCCAATTCCACGCAATCAATAAACAGCGATTCATCATTGATTAGGTGATCAGTTGCACCCGAATCAATAATAAAACCAAGTTGTTTTGGTTTATCAACTTGGTTTAAATTTTTTATCATAAAAGCAAAACCGTGGTTATTTTTGGATGTTGCAAGCTGAACTTGTTTATTGTTATTGTTATTGTTTTCTTTATTAGTTTTATTTTCTTTATTTTTAATTGCTTTTAAAAAAAATGAAAACAATCCTTTTTATGTGCCCTAGTCTACCACAATGGTGGCATTTAATGTTGAATTTTTGCTTTCCTTTAAATACCCTTTTCTTTTGTATTGTGCCTCTATTTTTAAACACGTGATTTATATTAGAATTGTGATTATATTTAACAACTGCCTTCATGACCTTTTTGCTAGTGTCATTGCTATCACTTCTTAGTTTAGTTTCATAGTCTAATAATTTATTTTTTACAAAGGTAAGTGAAAGTGTTTCATCGGACAATGTTTCTATTGCTGTAATCACACCATCGTAAGTAGAAGGCAACGTATGCAGCAAGTACATAACTCTTTCCATTTCGGCTAACTTGCCACCCGCCGCTAATATCTCACTGACAATATCATCAAATTTAACGAAATGACTGGAAAGAGTTGTTTCACTTAATAATTTGAGTGTCACTAAGCGCTTATGCGCAGCTAATTGTGAAGCAAGACTTCTGCGTTCATATATGGCATCTAATTTTTGCATAAGACCACGTGCGGAAATATTGTCTGCCGCGAAGTGTAAAAAAGAGTCACTCAAATGTTGAACTAATATGCTTTTTGCACTTCTTTCTGCCTTATTCCAAGTTTCGTCCACTTCATTTGGCATTAGTTCATCAACAACTTTGAGAACGTCTAATTCGGCAAACAACTCCCTAATTCTGAACTTCCACACACCATATTTTTCTCCATCGAACGGTTTTATGTTGTACTTATTCTTTTCCATTTCTTTACGGACAAATATCACGAAAAAGAAAGAGAAAGAAAATTTTTAAGTGCACAGTTGGAATTTCACAATATATTGAAATAATAAAACTTCTTCAAAAATAGGCATGGACTGGGCCCATAACCTGTTGGAAAACTAGATAAAGCTATTCAATAAAGAATACTGTAGTTTATTTTATGTTTTATATTATGATGTCTTTTATTTTCTTTGATTATATTTTCGTTGCAACACCACACCACTTGTTTACACTAAGACGGTTTTCACAAAAAAAAAAAAAATTTAGTGGGACCAGATGTAGTTACTTGATAAATAATCTCTATGTTAAATCACCACGTTAGAAGTGTTGCATAATGTTATTATTGAAATAAGGGTATTCCAATACCGAAGGACGATTTATATCGTTTTCCAGTAGCTCAGATATGATAATCGTAACAAAAGGTCTGAGCGCAAACGGTGTTCGGTATGGTTTTTTGTATAATATGGGACGTTTGATGTTAAAGTGATTTCCATTTTCGATATTGAGCATTTACCTAATTCGTTGGTTTTCTGCGCGAAACAAGTAGCATTATCTATTAAGGCCGGTATCTGCTTGATTTTGAGTCGTTTCTATTTGGCGTATGTTTTC
The DNA here is from genome assembly GCA_018150345.1 of Drosophila equinoxialis. Lineage (NCBI taxonomy): Eukaryota > Metazoa > Arthropoda > Insecta > Diptera > Drosophilidae > Drosophila > Drosophila equinoxialis. The sequence continues at coordinate 145,610 of JAECWI010000034.1, forward strand.
GATAAAACATTTGGTTCCGTGAACAATTAGTTTATTGCCATCACGACAAAGAATATCTTTACCCAATAAAACGTTTTCAGATATTAAGTCATTTTCCACTACAAGGACTTCGACTTCGTGACCTATCTTGTCGACAACGATTTTCGCATTTAGTTTTTGGTCACAGAAGAATTTTCCTCCTCCTCCAATCCATTCAGTGTTATTGCACATCGTTGCAAAACGCCTACGTTTTCGGCAAACGATTTTCAAATCAGAGTACGTGTACTACCTGGATCGACGAATGCGTTTGTTTCGTTTCCGTTAACTGAAATAAATTTGCAAATATCTAAGGTGATGTTTGATTCAATTTTATTTACTGTCGAAACGTTTTTAAATTTTTAGGGCAGTTGGTGGAGTTGTGATTAGTACGATTACAATGGGTACATCGAGGTTTACGCTGTGGTTCGGGAGAATCTGACGAATAATGTCCCAATTGTTGACAATTAAAGCATTTGATTGACGGCTCTAGCCGCATAGGCATGTATATCTCGTAAAAGTTCGTTACATGAGGTATAACGGTTAGATATCTTTCTCTTAAGATCGTAATCGTTGATGCCGTTTATAATATGTTGTACAATTGCTGAATCAGCTAACTCACCCTTTCTACCAATAGCTAGCATTTTATAAAAATAATCTTGTGGTGATTCCGTTGTTTCCCTTTTGGTTTTCAGCATTTTTAAATGAACATCAGCTGCGTTGCTGATACATGGGAAGTCGTATAGAAATTTCGAAACAAATTCTGGCCATGTTTAAAATATTTCATCCGTTGCATCCACCCAGTAACGAGCTGCACCTTGCATCTTTTGTTAACGGCAAAAATTACCTTTCTGTCGTCCCAGTTATATGCGTTTTTCAGAGTTTCCACACGTTTAACAAACTGATGCGAATCCAATGATTTTATGGACGATGGATTAAATTCAGGAACAATTCTATAATTTCGTTCATGTTTCCAAAAGAATGATTAAAATTATTATATTTTTCTTCGCAGTTGACTTCGTGTCGTTGTTGTCGTTGGGTTGCGAAATCCTCAGAACTTTCCGAATACTGACCTACATTTACATTTGACCTACTTTTGCTTACGTGATTCCGTGTAACCATATAGCCGTGTTGCGATGAAACAATGTAATTGGGTTGCTGAGACGTAGCAAAGTAAGCGTCCTGCTGAGACGTAGCTGCATAACCAAGTTGTTGCGAAGTATCGACATGATCGTACTGCTGAGTCGTAACATTACCGTACTGCTGAGACGTAACAGTGTTGCCGAGTTGCTGAAACGTAGCAACATTACCGTACTGCTGAGACGTAGCAGTGTTTTCGTTTGGCAAATACGTTACGTTTGTTCGTTCGTTTGTCACAAGCACTCAATTGGTGACGAAATCATTGCAGGTTGGAATGAACGCTCCTGCAATACTCTAATCGTTTTTTCTAATTCGTTATCTTTTTAGCCATTGATTGATTTTCCGCACTGGCGTATTCGTCGTCACTACAGATCGTGGTTAATTTTCTCTGTAATTGTTCTCGATTTCCTGACGTTGACAAACCAGCTTGTCTACATTTTTGCTGCAAAGCTTTCTTTGACACGTAGTTTTTCTGCGGCATTATTGTTGTCTCTTTCACACTTGTATGTTCGTTGATTTTTCGTTTTGCTTTTTCGTCTTTTGTTCTCGTTTCCACGAGTTCGTTCGTGCACAGAACATACACTATTACACTTTGCGAGTTTCTCATGCCACGCTATTCTACCGCGGAAAATTGCGCGTTACCTTTTTCTTCACACACTTCTACTTATGAAAAATATCAAAGAAGCTAACTTATATAAGTTTATATACCCTTGCAGTCTTTCGCAATAATTTTTTACATTTTGAAATTTCTTTCCCTGCACACTGAATTCATCAATTCACAAACAAAACATTCAAATTATTTCTCTTTTTATAATAAATTTTCTTTCTTCTTGCATCATTCCCTAAGCAAAGCACAACACGCATACACATACAGTTCTTGTAGCGCTGCGTCTGTGTGTGTGTATGCATGTGCTCTGTTTGAGCAGCAAGCACGCTGTTTACCCAGTACCCAGTAGAAGATTGTAGATGGAGAAGCTGTCAGGAAGGCTTCAGCGGGAGAGTGCGGCTTACGGGAACATATGGAAAATATCGGTATGTGGCCTAAGGCCACACTGGAGGGTTCCTCTTTCTTCTTCCGAAAACGACCAAATGAGACAGACGCCCTAGCTGCGCAGCTCAAAATTAATATGTTGCCATCGCTAAGTATAATTGTATTTTCAAAAAATAAATAACCTATTATACAATTAAATAATATAATACTTCTAAACACAAGTCAGTTTTCCTTTCTTACTTCGTATAAACTCAATATGTTAACAATTCATTTCAATTCAATTCATTTCTTTCATTCAATTCATACAATATATTTTCAGGTTTGCTTACAAATACTTTAGCGTTACCATTATTATTATTTTTTTTTTTTAAGTAATTTTTAACAACATTTTTCTTTTCACATTATTTAATTCTCTTCTTTAACATTACAGTTGTACAATCAATGCCCCACACGTCATGATCAAAACAAACATTAAAATGTTTTGCACTTGTGCTTGCATTATCATATAATCAAGTACTCTGCCCTTTTCTTTGGCCAGCCGTACAACATCATTTGTCACCCTTATTGGTGTACTTCACTCTCTTTAGTGACTTCAAGATTCGCAATATTTTCATTTTCACTATCTTCACAGGCTGGAACTGTGTTATCAATCTCAACAGTATTATTATAATCATCACATACATTCAGCTCCTCGGGCACTTGCCCCTCCGGCAATCTTCTTAAATCATCATGAGCATATTTGTAATTTCGTTTATTGGTTAAAGACCTACAAATGTACCTGTCACCATCTAGGACATCAATTATTTCAAACGGTCCCTTGAACTTTGGACTCAATTTGGTTTGATGCCTTACTTCGCTTTTAAGTAGCACAAAATCTTGAACTTTATGTCTAATTACTTTTGCCTTATTTTCATTAAATCGTTCTTTGTCATAAACTGCTGTAGCTAAAACATTCTTTTTAGTTTGTACTCTTACATCTGACAGATCAACCCCATCTTCAATATCGCTAGGTGGAAGTAATCCTAATGGACGTGCTATCTTTCTTATTAAAACATTTCTAACGGACTAGCCTCCGTCACGCGGTTAGTTGTACAATTGATTGCCAACTTCACCTCTCCCAACACATCTTGCCAAGACTGAGTTCCAGTTTCAACCGCAGTTAGCATATTTTTCAACGTTCTCATTGTTCGGTTCACTTGGCCATTAGCTCGGCTAGCACCAGTGGCAATCAAATGCAAGTTAATTTTCTTATCTGAACAGAATCGGCTAAACTTTCCACCCGTAAAACACCTTCCTTGGTCAGCTATTATTCGGTTTGGTACTCCAAACAACGAAACAGCAAATTGAACAGCCTTTATGCAACTCTCACTGTCTAATTTAAAGCTATGACTAAGATAGACATACTTGGTAAACTCGTCTACTTGAACAATTACATACTCCTTCTGGTCACTTTTGCCACTTAGTTTTTCAGTTATATCGATGTGGATAGTTTGCCAAGAAATATTGACTTTAGGAATGGGATGCAATTCAGCTTGTATTTTTCCTGAGGTTGATTTGGATATTTTACAAGTGATACAGTTATCAACAAATTTTCTGACATATTTTGACATATTGTCAAACCAATAAAAATCGTAGGTTTAGGTTCTCCGAACCTAAATGCATTATCGACTTATGAACTTGGTTGATAACAGACCATCTAAAGGCAAGCGGCACTACTGGTAAACAACGTGTTCTGACATTCCTCTGTATTTTTCGGTAAAGAACTTCTGCCCTTAGTTCATAGGTTTTCGCAATACCTTCAGCAAGAGAAAAATCTTTTAATTTAATCACAATTTCGGCTATGTTCGCGTCTCGACGCTGTTCAGCAATGAGCCAGTTGCTTGAATTTTCAGCCAAATTAACTCTCTTCTCGTCAATCACCCTTACCGCACAAGTAGGGTTTGGTAAAAGACGATTTCTTGACAAAAAGTCGACATGTGCCATTCTTTTCCCCCTCTCTGTATTGAATATCGAATGTAAACGCCAGCAAGTAAGCCCACCAACGCTGTGCTTTGGGGGTCAAGTCTTGTTTGTTTCTTGACGCCTTTAGCGAGTTACAATCAGTAAACACAGTAAAGTTCCTGGCTAACAGATAATGTCGAAAATGTTTAATGGAGTTTACAACTGCTAAAGCTTCCAACTCATATGAGTGGTATCTTGACTCTGCAGGGGAAGTAATTTTACTATAGTACTCAATTACGTGGGGTTTCTCAATAATTTTGTGTAATAAAATTGCACCGTAGCCATCACAACTTGCATCTGTATTGAACTCACTTGGATGATTTGGGTCAAAAATTACAAGGACTGGTTTATCAGTAAGAATAGAAACAACTTTTTTTCGTATCTGCTCATGTTCCGTTTTCCAAACGAATTTACTTTTGTCTAAAGTAAATAATACAACGGTTTCATCAATTGTGAAAATCCCCCAATAAATTGTCGGAAAAATGCTAAGCCAATAAATTGTCTTAGCGATGTGACTGACTGTGGTGGCGGAAGAGCAGTTAATACTACAATTTTCTGAGGGTTTGGACGAATTTCACCAGCACTAATATTGTAGCGTAAATATTGAACCAATGTTTTCAAAAAAGAACACTTTGAAATGTTTAATGAAAATCCAGCTTCTGCTAATGTGTTTAGAACAATTTTCTAGCGCTCGATCTTTTGTTGAGGCAATTATCATTATATCGTCCATATAGACGATAACGTACAAATTTGCTAAATCACCTAGAGCTTGCATTACTAAACGTTGAAACACAGAAGGCGCGTTTCTAAGCCCAAACGGCATTGATAAAAATTTATATTGACCATCTGGGGTCACAAATGCTGCATACTCAATAGAATCGGTGTGTAAGGGAATTTGGTTATAACCGCTGGCCATATCTAAGCACGTAAAATAATTAACTCCTTGAAGTCTATTTATTTGATCCTGTATAAGTGGCAACGCGTATTTATCGGCGACTGTATTTGAATTTAGCTCTTTGTAGTCAACACAAAGTCTATCTAAACCATTTTTTTTCTTGACCAACAATATGGGGCTTGCGTAAGGTGAACAGCTTGGTCTAATTATTTTTTATTTTAGCAATTCATTAATTTTTTCCCTTACTAAATATCGCTCGCACTTAAACGATATGGCCTTCTTTGAACTGTTTTACTTGGATCAATTAATCTTATTTTCATTTCACCAACCTTGACTTTAGTATCTGGAATACCTTTTATAAAAGAATTTGAATACTTTGCCAACAATGAATGCAGTTTTATTTTGTCTTGACCATCAAGTTCTGTATCAATATCGGTCGGCTCACCACCAATACATGAATTAATTATTTTTGTTCTTGAGATTTTAAATTGGTTTGATGAAACAACAATATCGAAACCCTGATTTAGTATTTCCCGTCCAATGACAATATTGTTTTCCATGTGATCATCACTTATTATATAAAACAGAATTTCAATGCAATTGTCATCAATTTTTACACTACTTAATATCTGTACAGTACCACAAATTCCACCACAATTGTATAACCATAACCATAACCACATTATTGAATCTTTTGTCAGAAAATTTTGTACTTATCTTTTCTTTCATCTACGAACATTCTGCTCCAGAATCGAAGGTGATTTCAAAAATTTGGCCTCTATGATCCATGTGTCCTTTGGGTTCTGCAACGCTACACTGCTCCACTCGCTTTTCCTGGTTGAATGTCTTGTTCCTTTTAGTTTCTTTTTTTGGGCATTGGGTAGATATGTGGCCCAATTCTCCGCACTTGTAGCATGTTACCACTAACTATAGAATACATAGATTCGTCAAACTCAAGATTTTTTGATTACAAACGCTAGCCATACACCCATAGGGTGAAATGGCATATTAGTCGCCAAAATGTATGTAACAGGCAGAAGGAAGATTTTCCGACCCCATAAAGTATATATATTCTTGATCAGTATCAACAGTCGAGTCGATCTAGCCATGTCCGTCTGTCCGTCCGTCTGTTCGTCCGAATGAACGCCTAGATCTCGGAGACTATAAGAGATAGAGCCACCAAATTTGGAATGTAGACTCGTGTAGTATGTAGAGAGATCAAGTTTATTTCAAATTTTTGCCACGCTCTTTCCGGCCCCGCAATTCAAAAAAAAAAACGTTTATCTCAAAAACTATTGCAGCTAGAGACACCATATTTGGTATGTATATTTGCATAGTAAATGCGCACATTTTGTATGTATAAAGATTTTGCCACGCCTCTTTCCGCCCCCGAAGTTTGAGAAACTCGATTATCTCCCGTAATTCTTTACCTTGTGCAATCAAAGTGGGCACACTTAAATTTGATACTAATACCCAGCAAAATACCAAATTTGATCAAAAAATAGCTGAGTTATCAACTATTGAAGGTAGAGGGCCAGATCCCACTTCTGATGTCGGGTCACTATTATTTTCGTCCATCGTAGCGCAGCGAGTTTCGATCTCACTCGAGTTCAGAATTGTACTAATTTGAGTCTGAACTCTCTTCCTTGTGCCTACCATCGAACCACACTCGGCGAGAGCGTCAAAACGCTGGCGCCTTGCTAAAACAGTACTTCTTAAAGCGACAAAACACAAGTAACCAATCACAACACAATTAGAGACTGATGCAATATTACAATAATGATAAAATTGTTATTAATGTGAAATATCCAAAACTACAACCACACGCACACAAACTCGACATGCAGCGACACGAGCAAAACCACAACCTCACACACACAAACTCGGTATGCACCGACATATACTTTAAGGCAGGGCCCGGCACAAAGAGAGCGCTAAAAAAATGTAGTTGTATGTGTGCACTTGCTTGTGTGCGTATGTTGCTTTACACTGTAAAATATGAAAATTCATCAAATTCTGTCTCAAATCAAGAAAACGATCGCAGCCGATAATCTGATGCAAGAAAAAGACAGCAAAAACTAAGTAGCGATCAATTTTTTCATGTGTGTTCTCTCAATAAAGCGACATAGATCTGTTTGCTTCGAAATGCTGAGGGAAACTAAATCCACCCTCATGCTCCTGATTTTTTTGTGTGAGGACTTCGGCAGCCGTTCGGTTACACGCATTCGAGTTGCCGAACGTGTTCGTCCCCGAGGGATATGAGTGCCGGGCCCTGCTTTAAACGGTCGGAAAAACTTCCTTCTGCCTGTTACATACATTTTGGCGACTTTAATATACCATTTCACCCTATGGGTGTATGGTATAAAAATTTGTCTTTTGAGTGCTTTCCTCAATATCTTGGCAAAGTGTCGTCGACGAAATCCGCGGATTTTTTTGTACTGTAGACACGACTTTTCGCTCTTCCCGAGGTGTCAAAATCTTGGGTCTTCCTGCACATTTGTGTTTTGCAGCCAAATCACCAGTGTTAATGTAATTTTGGATTACGCTATGGACTGTGGAATGGGCTTTACCGATTATTCTTCCAATTTCCCTCACACTCCGATTTTCGAGATGCAATTTTAGAATAGTTTTGCGCAAATCTAGTGACAAATCTTGTCCTCGACCCATTTTGACCACGCTGAAGCAAACCACGACCAAAACTAACATCGAAACTACGAAAAAACAGATTACAAAGCACAAGAAGCAGTAATATGGATAAAATACGCAAAAAGAAACTCCGATTACCGTTGCATTTTCTAAGAAAAACGAGTAACCGAAAATTGTCCGAATAATTGTTGTGCGTAAAAATGTGCTTTTTTTTTAGTTTTTTAAGTTTTTTTCATATGCCAAAGAGGGTTTTTTTGTTTTTATGTTATAAATTAGTATTAGGAACATGAATTATCAAAATGAAATAAAAATTTTTGTTTAAACTTAAATAGTTTTCAAGTTATTTATAAAGAAAGTTGAAATGTATGGGTGTCCGAATAAATGTTGTGCTGACTGTACATACATATGTACCATTTCACCCTGTGGGTGTGGTGTATGGTATAATTAAAAACTTGTAAAGAAATCCCATTAACTGTCTTTCATACATGAAATAGATTTCTGAATTGACCGACGCCCTTAAAGGCGCATATGTATTTTTCGGATGGAAGCCAAACGACCAAGCCATAAAATACACTACCAGAGTAAAGGTAATGGTAAATGCTATAGTAAGCCATACTAAAAGTCAAAGAGTTCAGATATTAATGGAATCAGGAAACTTTGTTTTAGCTAATGCCTTCGCAATATTCACCACCGGCATTATGACCGCGATAGACGACGCTATAACAACAGAGGTAACTGGAGAAACAACTCAAACTGGAACAGCAACAATACCCACAAAGCCCAACAAGGCAGAAATTATTCATGCCACCAAAGAGGCGGCCATGGAGGTGGATATCATAATAACAGACAGAACGGTTATAACACCAATAATGTCCGAATAGCACAAAACGCTCCCAAGCACCTTCAGATACCCAGCAGTAAAAAACAGCAAGATGCACGCCTTCAGTCTTATTCAAAATACGTTTGCTACTTTCACAAATGTGACAACAGGAAAAAAGTTAGTACTCTTATTTTATATACATATGTATGTACATATTTATTTAACCCTTTCGACACCAGCGTTGCCTGTGAGCAACATCAGCTGTTTAAAAGCGTACGGTTTGCTTTGTTTTTGTTTTTATCTGCTCTTTCTTTATACAGTCGGTATAATATTTCACAGGTAAGGACTTTCAATTCTAAGAAACTTTGCTAAGGAAAGTTTGTAAAAAAAACTAAATATTTTAGAAGTTAGAAGGAAATGGAAAAAATTCCGTTCAAAAAAATTTTGTATGAAACCTTAACTTAAAAAACTAATGATGCCGTGTCTTTTTATACCCTTGCAGAGGGTATTATAAAATTGGTCAGATGTTTGTAACGCACAGAAGGAGACGTTTCCGACCACATAAAGTATATATATTCTTGATCAGCATGAGAAGCTGAGTCGATATAGCCATGTCCGTCTGTCCGTCCGTCCGTCCGTCCGTCCGTCCGTCCGTCCGTCCGTCCGTCCGTCCGTCCGTCCGTCCGTCCGTCCGTCTGTGCAAATCAACTTCACGCTGGCATCTTAAGAGCTATCGGAATGAAATTTCATATTTGAGCTACTTTTAGCCGGGAGATAATAGAGTATGAAAATTGTCAGGATCGGACTACTATATCATATAGCTCTAGAACAAAATTTTTTGCAAAAATTGGAGTATCGCCATGAAATTTACCAATATAATAGAATTTGATATAAAATCTCAGATCCCAAAATTTGAGTTTGATCGGATAAATAGAACACAAGTTACAGTCAATTCAAATCGGTTCTACGTCATCAGCAAATCAAACAGAGCACATGCATACGCACACACAGACGTAGCGCTACACGTATGTATGCATGTGTATGCGTGTTGTGCCTTGCTTAAAAATTTGTAGTAAAAAGAGAAATAATTTGAATGTTTTGTTTGTGTGTTGATGAATTGAGTTGCAAGGAAAGAAATTTCAAAATGTAAAAAAATTATTGCCAAGGACTGCAAGGGTATATAAACTTCGGCATTGCCGAAGTTAGCTTCTTTGATATTTATACCCTTGCAGAGGGTATTATAAAATTGGTCAGATGTTTGTAACGCACAGAAGGGGACGTTTCCGACCCCATAAAGTATATATATTCTTGATCAGCATGAGAAGCTGAGTCGATATAGCCATGTCCGTCTGTCTGTCCGTCCGTCCGTCCTTCCGTCCGTCTGTGCAAATCAACTTCACGCCGGCATCTTAAGAGCTATCGGAATGAAATTTCATATTTGAGCTACTTTTAGCCGGGAGATGATAAAGTATGAAATTTGTCAGGATCGGGCCACTATATCATATAGTTCTAGAACAAACATTTTTGCAAAAATTGGAGTATCCCCTTGAAATTTACCAATATGATAGTATTTGACATAAATTGACAGATCCCAAAATTTGAATCTGATCGGATAAATAGAACAGAAGTTACAGTCAACACAAATCGGTTCAAATGATGACCTAGTAGACAGCAAGCAGCGCGGCTCAAACAGAGCACATGCATACACACACACAGACGCAGCGCTACAAGAACTGTATGTGTATGCGTGTTGTGCTTTGCTTAGGGAATGATGCAAGAAGAAAGAAAATTTATTATAAAAAGAGAAATAATTTGAATGTTTTGTTTGTGTATTGATGAATTCAGTTGCAGGGAAAGAAAATTCAAAATGTAAGGGTATATAAACTTTGGCATAGCCGAAGTTAGCTTCTTTGATATTTTTTTTTTTTTTTTTGAAAAAAACTATCACAGTGTAATTAGGTGAGTAATTTTTAAAGTTTAATGTTGCTTGTGGGCAGCGTTGGACCATTGTGGTTATTTGGTTATTATGTTATTTAGTTATGAGACGTAAAGAGAAAGGATTGTCGGATGATCATTTTGCGAGAATTATTAACTTCGATTAGGAATGCATCGACTTACGAAGAAAGTGATAATGATATGGATGGCATTTCTGCAGTGCTAAAAAAAAACTTGGAAGAAGAAATAGGGGAAACTGTGAGATTGACCTTCTTGAATATTTGAATAAGGAAGAATGTGAGCCGAAATCTTTTGTTGTTGACCCTAAGACACTAAAGTGGAGAAACAAGCAATTTTTACCTCCAGATATTAGTTGGAATAACAGTGCTGAGAAAGTCGCCGATTAATTGACGCCAGAAGCATATCCACATTTTTTGATAGGAAAGTTATCGATTTGATCGCAAATCAAACAGATTTGTTAGCAATGCAAGAACACGGCTCAGAGCTGAAATGCACTGGTGATGATATCAAACGCTATATTGGTATTTTGTTATTCTTGGGCGTTCTAAAATTACCGCAACTGAAAATGGCATGGTCAAATGATTTAAAACTTACCGCTATCACAGATGCAATGTCGCGCGTAAAATTTGAAAAAATAAAGAAATACTTACATTTCAATGATAATACCAAACAAAGCGAAAAAGGCGATATGAATTATGACAAAGTGTATAAAATACGTACTTTACTAAACGTTTTAAAGAAAATTTTGGTATGCTATCCCAGGAAGAACATCAAAGCATCGATGAACAAATCATTGCGTTCAAAGGCATGCATTATAAGTCCATAATGTCAAAACTGCAATTTAATTTTTTAATTCAGGTCGAACCTCTGGATTAGTTTACGACCTTACATTGTAAGTTAGTGATGGCACCTGTCCTGCTTGTGGCTTGGGCCTATCATCGAATGTAGTCTTATACTTGGCAAAAGAACTTCCCAAGAACCAAAATTTCAAGCTCTATTTTGATAATTGATTTACTTCAGTGAGCCTTCTAATGACATTAAAGGAAATGGGAATATTTGCAACGGGAACTGTACGTAAAAACCGCATTGGCAATTGTCAACTACAATCAAATGCAGAGTTAAATGAAGTAAGTAAGTCTTCTCGCCGACTTAGGTATACCATACACCAGTAAAAAAAATATTTCAAATTTGTAATAACTAATGCATTTGCCTATTTTAAAAAATTCTGTTCACATGCTTTTTATACCCTTGCAGAGGGTATTATAAAATTGGTCAGATGTTTGTAACGCACAGAAGGAGACGTTTCCGACCACATAAAGTATATATATTCTTGATCAGCATGAGAAGCTGAGTCTATATAGCCATGTCCGTCTGTCCGTCCGTCCGTCTGTGCAAATCAACTTCACGCTGGCATCTTAAGAGCTATCGGAATGAAATTTCATATTTGAGCTACTTTTAGCCGGGAGATAATAGAGTATGAAAATTGTCAGGATCGGACTACTATATCATATAGCTCTAGAACAAAATTTTTTGCAAAAATTGGAGTATCGCCATGAAATTTACCAATTTAATAGAATTTGATATAAAATCTCAGATCCCAAAATTTGAGTTTGATCGGATAAATAGAACACAAGTTACAGTTAATTCAAATCGGTTCTACGTCATCAGCAAATCAAACAGAGCACATGCATACGCACACACAGACGTAGCGCTACACGTATGTATGTATGTGTATGCGTGTTGTGCCTTGCTTAAAAATTTGTAGTAAAAAGAGAAATAATTTGAATGTTTTGTTTGTGTGTTGATGAATTGAGTTGCAAGGAAAGAAATTTCAAAATGTAAAAAAAATTATTGCCAAGGACTGCAAGGGTATATAAACTTCGGCATTGCCGAAGTTAGCTTCTTTGATATTTACAAGTATATCTAAGTATCTCGCGCACATATGCATATAAGCACCCTAGCGCACCCACCCGCCAACGGCAATCTCCGGCCTTATGGAAAAACGTTTATATGCATAACTCAGCAGCAAATTTAAGTGTGCCAAATTTAATTGCAAAAGTTACATAATTACGGGAGATAATCGAGTTTTTCAAATTACGGGGGCGGAAAGGGGCGTGGCAAAATCTTTATACATACAAAATGTGTGCATTTACTATGCAAATATACATACCAAATATGGTGTCTCTAGCTGCAATAGTTTTTGAGATAAACGTTTTTTTTTTAATTACGTGGGCAGAAAGGGGCGTGGCAAAAATTTGAAATAAACTTGATCACTCTACATACTACACGAGCCTACATTCCAAATTTGGTGGCTCTATCTCTTATAGTCTCCGAGATCTAGGCGTTCATACGGACGGACAGACGGACGGACAGACGAACGGACATGGCTAAATCGACTCGGCTGTTGATGCTGATCAAGAAAATATATACTTTATGGGGTCGGAAAAGCTTCCTTCTGCCTGTTACATACATTTAATATACCATTTCACCCTATGGGTGTATGGTATAAAAAGCGTGGAAGCGGAGCTTTTGATGTAAAATGTGAAATCTTGTATGTGTCAAATGGTTTGACAACAAGCCAGTTCAAGTAGTATATTCTTGTGAAAGCCATGAACCCGTTGGAATATGCAAACATTGGAATCCAAAAGACAAAGCTTATATTGATGTACCTAGACCTGCGATTGTTGCTTCTTACAATAAGGGTATTGGAGGAGTAGATTTGGCCGATATGCTATGCGAAAGCATCTAAAATTGGCAAATCCGAAGCAAAAACATATTCCTCTAATTAAATTTCAAGTAGAAATTGCTCATTGCTTACTATTAATACTTTGTTCGAAAAAAGAGGGGTCGACCGTCGAATGTTTATAGGGTTAGCTCTGAAGCAACTCTGAGCTCCACATCAAGCGACGCACAGTGGGGCATTCTGGCATTTAGCATTGCAAAAATCATAGCGTCTAAACCAATAATGCGATTTCAAAAATTTAAAAAGCATATTATAAAGAATACCTTAAGCTTCAAAATGAATGTTTATCAAAAGTGCTGGGTGTTCGGTGCTGTAATATTCAAGGTCAAAGTCAGAAAATATTTCCGAGCACGTTTTTCCTTTAAAAATGGATCGAAACCCGGTTTTTTTCATTCACAAATGGAATTTTTCATTGTTTTAGACGGCTGCGTAACATTATTTATTGTTTTAATTTGATTTTTTAACATAATTGCAAAAAAGAAAAAAAATTTTTAAATTTTTTTTAGGTTAGTTTTGAAAATTTGCTATTGATCTGAACCTTTTGTAGTCCTTGATTTTACATTCCTGTGCTTCATCGGATAGCTCTCCAAGTTGTAAACACTGATATTCCATTAAATCCTTTCCGTGAGTCAAAATCCTATGTACCGTTGGGGTAAGTTTTTTTTGCGGATACAATTCAGTCAAAAATTGAGCAGTCTTTGAAGTATATTTTTCACCATTTACCATTTAATTTTTTTCACGAAATATGCCAGATTTCAGAAGCTTGCGATCCATTTTCGCCTTATGTTATATTGCGAATACATATTTAATATTTACCTTAAGCTCCTTACAAGCGTTTTCGAATGAAACGCTCATTTCAAACTCATTTAAGTTTTCTCGTAAACTTTCAAAATCCTTTCATTCTTTAACAACATTTTTGCACAAATAAATAAAACTGTCTTGAATTATATTGACAAATACTATTCAGTCCTGATTTAAGGTGTTTCCACTTATGGAGTTAAAAATAAACTGTCGCAAACGAGAGGAATAATTAGCTCTTTATGTTTTATTTTTTGAATTAACTAGGTAGAACGAAAAATCGGTATTACACTTTTTGTATTAATTAGGTAAAAAACGCAACATTTACATCCAATTAGGTAAACGGAAATAAAAACCACCAACCCACAATTAGGACAAATTTGTCATCAACTTAAATAACATTTACCTGTCTTGTAAGTTTTTCCAAAGCAGGTAATTAGCAATTTATCATTGTAGAATGGCATATATGTAAATAGGTAGTATTTGCAAAACAGCATTACGCAATGTTATCATTTAAATACAAAGAAGCTACAGGCCAATACGCATGCGCTCTTCTTCTTCCTTATACCTGCAGCGCATTTATTAGGCGAGGTTGCCTTAGTTTTATGGCTTACGCATCGGTGTCGCAGGTCTCCGCATATTGGGACTATATACATCTGATAGGTAAATATTTCACCTACCTAGTGTATGTAGTTCGGTATTGATACTCGTTGATCCTTGCTAGTTTTATTCCACCAAAGTTCAAAAAATGCCAATATTTAGTACATTTTTAAACGCTTCTAGTTCAATAACGATTTAAGTAATTATTAAAATTTATGAAACATGCTATTCATAAAGAACATACTTTTCAAAAAAATTCAAGATCGATTGTTGAAATCGCCCAATATTCAGTTTCAAAGCTGCGATTTTTTTAAAAATTATCATTTTTTCCTATTCACTAAAAATGTCTCAAATTTGGGAGCCTCTAGCACCCATGAATCTCAACCGATTTTAAAAATTTTTTGGATTCATAATCTCTGAAGTATTTCCTATCGATTGCATATATCATTTTTGCCAAACGCGATTATGAAAAAACGTATTTTTGCAACGCTATCCGAGCAAAAGGCCCAACTGTGCGACGTGTCTTCCCAACAGTCTAAAAGGTTCAAGTTCCAGCCAAATCCTTTACTCCTTCACTGATAATATAGAACATTGGGTAGTTCATACCTAATTATTTGAAATAAATAAATTCATTTTAAAGTGCTGAAAGAAAAAATTTCTTTGTTGTGTATACCACAATGGCCCGACGTTGCTGACTAAAATTTTGCTTGACCTAAATTTTTCTAAAATTAATACATATAAAAAGATTAAGAGGAAAAAAAATTTTCATTCCATAGGGAAAAACTTGGTGTTGAAAGAGTTAAGAAGTTGGATAAATCGAAATTAAGTCTAATTTAAGATAAAAGCGCTGGCGTATGTAGAGGTTGCTAGTAATGTTTTACATATATGTATACAACTATTTTCATTTTGCGTAATTTAGTATTATTTTATAGTTTACGCATAGAGTAGGTGATTAGTTTACAATCAAATGAGATGATCGTTTTTTGAAAGTTTGAGGTATTTTATAATTTTAGAAATGTGTTCTGCGGTTGGATTTGAGGTCATAAGTAGGGGACATGTGTTTGCAAAGATTTGGGCATGGTGGGATGTTGATGTAGTGTTGTAGTATTAGCCTTGTGTGTCCTAGTCGCAGTCTTAAAATTTTGGTTTGGTCTTTGCGTGTGATGCTATTTTTGTTTGATATTACATGTTTGTTAAGGGCTTTTTATTACCCGCGTAAGATAAAGTATTAAAATCATCGGGATCGGACTACTACATCATATAGTTCTAAATGAAAGATTTTTGCAGAGATTGGAGTATCCCTATGAAATTTACCAATTTGATAGTATTGGATATAAGGCATCAGATCCCAAAATTTGATCTGATCGGATAAATAAAACACAAGTTACAGTCGATATAACTCGGTTCAAGAGTTGCCGGCAGCTCTGCTTGCTTCTTGCTGCCTACTACGTCATCACCAAATCAACAAAGCACATGCATACACACACAGACGCAATAATATGAATGTTTTGTTTGTGTATAGATGAATTGAGTTGCAGGGAAAAAAATTTTAAGATGTAAAAATAGTATTGCCAAGGATTGCAAGGGTATATATGTAGGATTGCGTGACAACCCCTAATGGTATCAGAATGCCGATAACGATATTGGTTGGGTAGATATCGATAGGTTATTAATCGACAGTAAGAGAGAGGCTCGAGTTGCTGGACGAAGAGGTTGTGTTGTAGAGCTGTTGAAACATCGATGTTTGGCCACATCGATGTTTCGATGTTTTCCAGGAAAAACATCGATGTATCGATACTACATGGAAGTAATATAAATCTTTGTTAAAAATAGCATTCTTTTTCCAAACTTAAAACTATGTTTGACCTGCCCAGTTGCAGATGGTACAACCTCCAATGCTCATTAGCATGTGGAGTGGAATAAGGAAAATAGGTCTTCTCCTCTTCGTTTTCAGAAGTCTTTTTTATATTTTGGTTTCATGAGTTAGAAGCTCTTCATGAGAACATGTTAATGTAAATACAGTGGTAGAAATTTCAATAATCTTAAACAAATAATATAAGAAATCTTAATATACATACTACAAACTATAAAGCAGAAATTTAATATTTTTCAAACGTAATACACTCCTCATCACTTGAATAGGACAGCCTGTACTGTCATTGTATTTTTGCGAAGAACTCAAAAGCGAAATGATAAAATAACGGTTTTTTTGCAAGTTGTCTTTTAGCAGTTATTCACGTCTCTCAGAGCGCAACAGAAACCTCTGGGAAAGAGCCGTTATATTTTTTTTTTTGCTTTGTGTTGGAATTCGTATGAAATTGAGTAAATTTTTAAGTAATGTGTCTGGATATGGAAAGAATATGAAAGGCCGCACTCATAGTGTGATTACCAATGCTGAGAGACGACTAATATTAAGAAAAGCGTCTAATTCCCACGACTCTGTGGCTAAAATTCGTGAAAAATGTGATGTTAACGCTAGTATATCCACTGTCCATCGTGTTATTTCGAAGGTTAAACATCTAAAGAGACTTAAAATTAAGAAGAAGCCTCCTCTCAACATGGCAAGAAAAGCGCAATGAGTCAGTTTTTGTCGCGAGCACGTGGCCTGGACCACACAGTGGCGGAACGTGGTGTTCTCGGACGAAAAAAATTCAATTTAGAAGGTCCAGACGGGTATAGTTATTATTTCCATGATATACGCAAAGAACCTCATCATTTGGACCGTCTTCATAGCAGAGGTGTGATGGTGTGGGGGGCCATTTCGTACTATCACTAACCATAGAATACATATGTACATAGATGCGTCAAACTCAAGATTTTTTGATTACAAACGCTACCCTGAGCCTGGAACCCCAGAGAACTTCGGCAAAAGCCGAACAGCGTGGAACCCCAGAGAGCGGCCGTTTTTTTTTTTTATATTTATTTTTTAATAAAAAAAAAGATTGAAACAAGAAAAATAAACAAAAAATTAGGGAAAAAATGAAAGAGCAAGAAAACTTAAAAAAACGAGGAAAAAAAAGAAAATGGTAATATAGAAAGATTACTTGATAAAATATGTACATATATACATACATATGTCATCCAAAAAAATTCAAACACTGCAAAATGTTATTGAAGTGGGAAGATGAAGAAAAATAATTGCTCAAAGCATTAATTTTTATTCTTCTAAGGCCTATAATTTTACTTTTTTTTCTTAATTTTTTGTTTATTTTTCTTGTTTCAATCTTTTTTTTATTAAAAAAATAAATATAAAAAAAGAAAAAACTTATTTCACAATTTTGAGCTAGGAATCGAACCAGGCAGCATTCGGATCGCCAAGCGAGCACTCTATCGACACAGCCACCGGGCTACATACAAAACTGATGCCAATATTTTTTGATATTCTTTCCACAGGGGCATGTCCTATTCGCTTAGTCGCTGTTTTGTCGAACATGAAAAATTTTTGTCGAGCGAGCTATTGAAATGCGGTGTTGTACAACTTCACGTCACACACACACTACGAAGCCTGAGCATGTACCGACGAGTGTACACATACATAGACAGAACGAAATGACAAGCGACATAGAGCTGCCTGCGTCGTTCGGTAGTCTGGGGCAGACCTGAATTATTTTCGATGCGTAGCGACACTGCTGCGAGCGAATGTTTTTCGCTCTCGCCGCGGCCGCTCTCTGGGGTTCCACGCTGTTCGGCTTTTGCCGAAGTTCTCTGGGGTTCCAGGCTCAGGGTAGCGTTTGTAATCAAAAAATCTTGAGTTTGACGCATCTATGTATTCTATGGTTAGTGGTACTATGGTACCTTTAAACTTAAATTTTTGTCATCAACAATGAATGCATTGTGCTATAAGGAAATTTTAGTAGAGTCTTTTCCACATTTCCAAACCCTTTTTGGGCCTCTCCCATGGATGTATCAGCAAGATAATGCGCCAATACATACAGCTCGGCTTGTAAAATCGTTCATAAAGAGCCAAAATGTGGACCTCCTAAGCTGGCCGCCCTACTCACCAGATTTAAATATAATCGAAAATGTGTGGGGATGGCTGACACGGGAGATTTATAGTTCAGGAAAACAATATTCAAGTGTTCCAGAATTAATAAAAGCAATTGAAATGGCTTGGGATTCCATTTCTTTGAATTATTTGGCCAGTTTGTATGAATCTCTTCCAAAGAGGATGATTGAAGTCTTGGAACAGAAAGGTGGCTCGACACATTATTAAGTCTATTTTTTTTTACTTTCTTATTTTCTATTTTTGTATGTAAACGAAGTTATGCATATGTTAAAACATTGAAACGAATTCAAAATGTATTTTTGTTGAGGTGTCCTATTCAAGTGACATACAATTTGACTGCCAAAATTTGGTGTAGTTTAAGAAAACCATTTTTGTTATAAACTAAAGCAGTATCATGAAGTTCTTCATTTGTTTAAAACATAAGTATTAAATAATCTTTAAATAAAAAAAAAATGGATAGATAGCCTTGTTGGTTGGGGAGTAGTGTGTCATGGAAAACATACGTTGGAGGTGTCCTATTCAAGTGATGAGGAGTGTACATACAGGTTTTTTTATAGCCTTGCAGAGGGTATTATAAAATTGGTCAGATGTTTGGAACGCACAGAAGGAGACGTTTCCGACCCCATAAAGTATATATATTCTTGATCAGCATAAGCAGCTGAGTCGTTATAGGCATGTACGTCTGTCTGTGCGTACGCGTTTTACTCAGCCGTCTTAAGAGCTATTGGGATGAAATTTTTTGTGGGCTTTTTATTACCCGAGTTAGATAAAGTATGAAAATTGTCAGGATCGGGCCACTATATCATATAGTTCTAGAACAAACATTTTTGCAAAAATTGGAGTATCCCCATGAAATTTACCAATATGATAGTATTTGATATAAAGTGACAGATCCCTAAATTTGAATCTGATCGGATAAATCGAACACAAGTTACAGTCAATACAAATCGGTTCAAATGATGAGCGCTGCCGGCAGCGCTGCTTGCTGCCTACTACACGTCTTCATCAAATCAAATAGAGCACATACATACACACACACAGACGCAGCACTACAAGAACTGTATGTGTATGCGTGTTGTGCTTCGCTTAGGGGAATAATGCAAGAAGTAGAAAAATTTGAATGTTTTGTTTGTGTATTGATGAATTCAGTTGCAGGGAAAGAAATTTCAAAATGTAAAAAAATTATTGCCAAGGACTGCAAAGGTATATAAATTTCGGCATTGCCGAAGTTAGCTTCTTTGATATTTTTTTATTATTATAGATGTAGTCGTACAACGCTCAGTACGAACAAGTGGCCCATATGACACCAGGCCCGGGCCTGTTACGAATGACCCTAAGTAAAGTTAATGTTACAACCTCTACCCACTCCGACCTAAGGGCATAGGCGTATTACATATATAAACATAAAATTAAACTAAAGAAATAGGAAGTATTAAATGTAATAAGATAATAGGTTACATATAAAAAGAAAACAGGATAGGTTTAAATAAAGATGATTACAACTAATTACGAGCGAGGAAGGACAAGATCGCAGATTTTATAACCGGAAGCGATGTTTCGGAACCGATATCGTGCCAAAATCTGTTGTAGTCACTACATAGTATACGAAAAGGTTCATGCAGAGAAAAGTTAGTTGTGCAAGTGGGAAGTATAAGCGGTGTGAATATTATAAAACATAATACTATAAAACAAAATTCAATCTTTTTCAAACTTAAAAATATAAAACAATGCTATTCAGAGATTCACTTGTGACAATGTATAAAAAGAAGCATGTCCACATTAAACTTAAGCGAACTTCTCTTCTCGCTTACAATGATTCCAGCCTTACTGAACAATCGTACAGTTTCAGTCGAAATGCTTTATTTGATGAGATCTTTTCTCAGTGATGGAAAAGCTAGCTAACAAAAACATCGAACATCGGAGAGAAAAAATCGATGTTTTTTACGAAAGGAGAAACATCGATGTATCGATACTACATCGATATTTCGCACAGCTCTATTGTGTTGGTCTCGTAAATTAAAAGTGTTCAATAAGATGGTTTCTTTTCGTTTGTTAATAATAAAATAAATATGATAATCTAAGATACCTAAAAGCAAAGTGGCGTGAAGTGTATTTTATTTTGGTCCAGTGGACTCAGCCCTTCTACATTTTGGGGGCTCGTCCGGGATAGTAACAAAGAGCGAGTGAGAAAGAAAACTTTATGAAGAAAACGCGCGCAATTGCGAGAGTGACGCCAACATAAGGAAGCATGAGAGCAAGCGAGACAAAAGAAAATGCGTGCTTTAATTTCTCCACCGAAAGACTTGAAGAGAGACGAACACATGAGAAATAAAAACAAAGACGAAAAGATGAGAAACGCTTAAAGACGACAATTTTGTTCAGAGAGGAACAAAATGTGGATAAGCAACAAAAAAGACGAAAAGATGAGAAACGATTAAAAAGACGACAATTTCGTTCAGAGAGGAACAAAATGTGAAAAGCAACAAAAAGACGAAAATATGTGAAAGACGAGCAACATCCCAAAGACGAAAATTTGTTCAGAGACGAACAAAATACGAAGAGCAACAAAAGACGAAAGACGACAAAGTTTGTTCAGAGACGAACAAAATACGAAGAGCAACAAAAGACGAAAATTTGTTCAGAGAGGGACAAAACGACGACGACATAAGAAGAAAACAAGAGAAACATTGAACTTGCTTGGATTCGGCGCTATCCAATCATTCAGGCAAGCCAAGAAGTAACCTGGAGCAGAGATCGGACTATGAGTCACACAGAGAGTGGCTGCTAATCGAGGAGTACCAGATCGAAACGAGACGACCCAACTCACCACTACATGCACAGTCAGAAGGCATCATCCATCAAACATTGTGTGTGTGTGAGTGAGAAGAAGCTAATTGTAAGACGTAAAGAATCCGACACATAAGAAGACAACTGCGTAAAGAAGACGACACGTAAGAAGACAACTGCGTAAAGAAGATCACGAGAAGCGGACAACAAAGACTTAAAATAACCAGGGCTACATCGCAAGTACATTTATTTTAATACTAACAATAGTTGAAGAACATAAAAATAAGAAATGACGAATCTAAATTGAAATTTAAATTAGAGAAAAGACGAGTTTAAAATTTTGAAAAATAAGGAAAAGATTTAAAATTTTGAAGAAAAAAAAGAAAAGTTGATTTAAAAGTTTTTGAAAAGAGAAAAGATGAATCACAATTTTTCAAATTAGAGAAAAAACGAGTTTAAAATTTTGAAAATTAAGAAAAAGATTTAAAATTTTGGAGAGTACGAAATAAGGTGATGCAAAAGATTCGAAATAAGAGAAAATATGAATAACAAATTTTGACATAAAATTTCTGGGAAATAAGTAAGAAAGAAAATTCAACAAGAGGAATCAAAATATTTGTAATCATATAAACTAACATCTAATTTAAACACTAATTTAAATTATTTTGTAATCAATATTTTTACATATGTTGTATAACGAGATCACCGAACTGACCGGGCTGAAAGAAAAGTTAAAAGAGCTGAATTTAAGCGTAAAAGGCAACAAACCTGAATTAAGAGAGAGATTAATCTCATATTTTAATTTAGACACGAACGAGGAATCCTTATATTCAGAAGCTAATACCAGTATTCAAGGCGAAAGTGAAGAAGTTGAGAGAGAAGTGACAATGGCGTTCACATTGAAAGATATTCGCGATTCTTTGACAGAGTTTGATGGGAGCAACAAAAAGGATGTATTAGAATGGCTTTCAGACTTTGAGGGTACTGCCGTAACAGTACAATGGAATGAGCTTCAGAAATTTATCTATGGTAGACAGCTGTTGACAGGAGCGGCTAAGTTGTTCATAAATAGTCAAGAGGGTCTAACAAGTTGGAGTAGCCTTAAGAACGCGCTACAGGATGAGTTTACCGTTAAATTGTCATCGAAAGAAGTTCACAAGCAATTAGAGAGTAGAAAGAAGAGATACAACGAGAGTCTAGTTGAGTACTTTTACCTAATGAAGAGTATAGCCAAAAGAGGTAGCGTAGATGAAGAAAGCATTGTCGAATACATCATTGAGGGTATCCCTGACTCTAAAATGAATAAAAACATTCTTTACCAAGCGAGAGATTTAAAGGAATTACGAGAGAAACTAACGATGTACGAGAAATATGAGAAGCTGCAATCGAGAAGTACTTCAGAGGATTTCAGATGCTTTAAATGCGGAGGAAAGAATCATATCGCTAGGAACTGCAAAGAAGAGGATTTCAAATGTTTTAAATGTAATCAGATGGGCAAGACAATTGCGAATAATCAACAGATGACTCTAAGGTTTAATCGTCTTTTTAAGGATGTTCCAATAGGTAATGGAGTATTAACTGCTCTTTTTGATTCGGGCAGTGATATTTCTATTATTAGCGAGAGTGCCTATAAGGAAATATACCCCGTTAACTTAAAGAGTGATCGCATGGAGCTCATTGGCGTAGGAGCGAAAAAGATTTGTACCCTTGGATGTTTTAACGTCAATGCAGAGTTAGCTGGCAACGTCGTGGAAATAGCCTTTCATGTTGTTCGAGATAAAGATACTTTGTACAAAGGAGTAATCGGAAATGAGGTTTTGGAAAACTTAAATGTTACCATTGGGAAAAGGGGAATTGTTTTCCACAAAGAGGATGAGATGCCAAAACCAATCAGCACTGATAAGCAAACCGAAACCAAAGTCCCAGATTTGCAAGAGACGGTTGAAACTATAATGACTATGACCTTAAATGAGGGTAACCCATGCCCAGAAATGAAGACTATAGTAGCAGAAGAGATCCCAATTCATCAGAGGCCAAGACGTTTCCCATATCAGGATCAGACGATAGTAGATCAGCGAATAAAGAGAGATACGAAGGTTGGAACAGTTCATCAAAGCTTTTCCAAGCACTTATCTCTTGTGATGCTAGCTTCGAGGAAAGATGGCAAGAAAATAGTATGCTGCGATAATAGAAAGCCAAATCCGAAGATAATACGACGCAACATTGAAGACCACGATTTTGAGATCAAACATCGACCTGGAACTAAGATAAAACATACAGATGCTTTGAAGATGACTCGTTGTTTAATGTCCGAAGATACGAAAGACGAAATGAGAACAATAACTAAGCAAGGTTTAAAGTCTAAGTCAGAGGAAAAATTATGTATAGAGTTGCAACGAGAAAAAGATGAAATCCGTAGATTAGCAAAAGATAATATAGCAAAAATACTGGAAGAAAATCGTAAGTCATATAACAAGTTCAGAAAGTCCGAAACAGAATACGAAGTGTGCGATATAGTCGAAGAGAAGAAGAATTATCTAGGGCCGTATAAAATTGTTAGGAAGTTAAGACATGGTAGATACTCAGTGGAAAAGATTGGGGATGGTGAGGGCCCAAATGGGACCAATACCGTAGTGGAGGACATGAAGATGTGGAATCCATCATTCGGGACGAATGAGGCTGTAGAATGGCCGAATGTAGGATTGCGTGACAACCCCTAATGGTATCAGAATGCCGATAACGATATTGGTTGGGTAGATATCGATAGGTTATTAATCGACAGTAAGAGAGAGGCTCGAGTTGCTGGGCGAAGAGGTTGTTGGTCTCGTAAATTAAAAGTGTTCAATAAGATGGTTTCTTTTCGTTTGTTAATAATAAAATAAATATGATAATCTAAGATACCTAAAAGCAAAGTGGCGTGAAGTGTATTTTATTTTGGTCCAGTGGACTCAACCCTTCTACATATATATATCTATATAGTATATATATATATTATATATAAATATATTTGGCTATGCCGAAACTAGCTTCTTCTTCATATTTCTTTTTCTTCTTTCATATTTTTTCTTTATCATTATTTGATAATAGGGATTGAGTAGCGCTACTCTTAAAAATTTTAAAAATTTTTTGTCCATATTTATGAAAGATTCTATTGAAATAGTTTCAAAGATATTTTCGCTCGGTGGCACTTTGACTTGGCTGGTATTAAGAATAGCGGCTTTTTTTCAAGCCTTTGAAGAAATTGACCTAAGTCGAGAATTCCATCGGTATACATATCGCAAATGTCAATTCTTACTATAACTTTCTTGCCATGTTTGAATGTGCTCAAATAATCAGTAATTCGTAAGGTCACTACTTTTCGTAATTCGTCATTTACAATAACGTCATATATGTACGTTGGGTTTAGGAAGCATTAAGAGATTGCTTTTGAAAATCTTCTATATTATTTTCTTTTTCTTTTCCAGCGCAGGAATTTGACTGTTTACTTTGATTTCTGGTAGTGACTTTCAGAATTTTGTTATTGCCTTGTTAATTTTGTAAGTCCATTATTGTTATTCTTGACAGCGCGTCGGCTACGACTTCCCTTTAGATACTCCCCTGTAAAATTATATTTTTCTAGTTCAATTCGCATTCCTGTTAGTCTGGGACTTAGATTTGTCATTGAAAACAAATAGGTTAATGCCCTATGGTCCGTTTTGCTAGTGAAATGTCTACCATAAATGTATGGTCTGAAATGCGTAATTGCCCAATGAATTGCTGCTAATTCTTGTTCTGTTGTACACTTGTTACTCTCACCTTTTGTAAAAGATCTAGATGCGTATGCCACTGGGAGCTGTAGTCAATTTTTATTTTGCGTTAGGACTCTACGTGCGTATTTACTTGCATCTGTGATTATGCAAAACTCTTTGCTAAAATCTGGGTACTGTAACAGAGTGGAATTTATTAATGCTGATTTAGATGTTCGGGATTTGACAATCACTTGTCCATTCAAATTTTATATTTTTCTTACATAATCCTGTTATGTGATGCTCAGCGATATTTTTTATATATCTTCGGTAATGATTGCAAAACGCAATAAATAAAATCAGGATGTAACTTTAAGTTGTGTTGCCTTCATTTATCATTTAAAATATCTGAAATCTGAGCATATGTTTTTCGGAATAACCTATGACTATTAAGTCATCCATATAATAAAATGCTTGCGAAGGTTCGAGTGCAGTGAATGCTATAGTCATCATTCTCTGGAAGAAGTTGGCGGGTTTTTTTTTAACCCCGGAGTGTCATGGGGTTATTAAAAAATAATATGCGCCCTTACGTGAGGAAGAGGAGGTAGCGCCCCATAATCTTCTTCTAGTTCAATTTGATGACATTAGGTCAAGGCATAAAAATTTATACTTTACTCCCTTTGATCCAAGATGTCATTAATTCTTAGGGAGTGGAAATTTATCGGATAACAGTTTTTATTAATCAATATTATTCCCATTCGCCTTTTTATTTTTGGAATTTGGTAACGATTTTTTCGGTACCAATAAAAGTGGGCTATTGTAAGCAGATACAGAGGGCTCGACTATTTCGTCATTTATTAATTTTTGGACTTGTCTTTGAATTTCATCTTTCTGACTACGAGGATTTCTATAATTTTTAATGTAGATTGGTTCATCATCCATCACTCTTAATTTTTGTTTATACAAATTATTTGTTGTTATTGATTCGGTTGCTAGTCGAATACATTAATATGTAACTTCGTAAGTTGGTTGTGAAGTTGTGTCGGAAAATTTTTAGATATTGTACCGTTTTTTCTCTTTGTTCTTGATACGACTACTTCGTAGCTTAAAAGTGGTTCATACTTTAAATTGTTTATATTTATTATTTGGTTTGTATATGTTGTGTTTATCAATTTTATGACCGCATTGCGGGAGTTGGTTATGGTATTTGCTTTATCAATAACATGCTGAATTTCCTAATTTGGAATCAATACACTGTCTTCTTGTGAACTTAACTCAACTTTTCAAAAAACGGGATCATGCTCGCAAAACGATTGAATAGTTACCAGAACTGTACGATATTGATACAAAGGAAAAAAAAGATATTGTTTTATTTGAGTTAAAAGCAGAAACTTTATCCGTTGGATGAATACTTAAAACTGAAGTACAAAAATGTCTTATAGTAATATTTATAGGCTAAAATTGTGAGCCCTTCATATGATAGATTTTATTGGCCAGAATTTTAATGATGAGTTAGCGTTCACACGCTTTGATTTTGAGGGGGACAATTGTTATTGCAAGTGTCCAGAAAACGGATGTTTACTTTAAAGTTATAAATTTTAGGGGCGAAAAATTTATATGTTATTGGGTATTGTAGTAGGCTACATATAAATCCCCTGGTCTATGTATATAATACTTATTTGCTTAACTTTATAATAACGCTAATCCAATACATATGTATATAAAATAACCCTATTGTATAAGCGATAACCTGTATTATGTAGCGATTAAGTTAATCGATATCAACGCTGTGATATCGATGACTTTTTAAAGAAACAACGCTGATACCTTCTTCCTATTCTAAAAGCTTGCAACGACAAGAAGTGTTTGTGTAAAACGTAAAATAATTAAGCCATCCATTATAATTTGAGAATAAAACTAAGAAGACAACAAAGACCCTTTACAATCTCAGAAGTGGTTCTTACTCGCCATAAACGAAGTTAACTTTAATTTGTGTTCCGTAGTGCTTTTAAAGCAGTGGCTACAGAGTCTCGGTCAGCCAACAACGGGCACTAAAGCCGAAATTATTGCCCGTTTGCTTGAAATTCCTCTAGAGCAGATACTCCGGTTGTGAACGTTGAGCAGGAGGGAAACCGTCATCAGCCCCTAGTTCAACATTTGGATGCGGAGCTACCGCATGAAGAGGAGACTGAAGCTGTCGAACAAGAAATCAGCGCTCAACCAGAACAATTGAGCGACAACAAAATTCAGATCGAGCACAGTCGATTGCCTTTTAGAATAGCGGACGTTGACGATACTATGCGCAGTACGTTCAAGTGGCCCCTACGACACCAGGACAAAGCCTGTTACGCGCGAGCCCAAGCAGATAACTGCCCACCTCCCACCCGACTGACCGAGGGGTGCAGCCGTATAACGCGCGGCACGAATCGCGTGGACAAATACACAATAGAAAAAACAGACAAACAAATAACTAAAAAATACTATAGCTATCTATTAACTAAATGGGATAGTATAGAAGTTTTAATCATATTAATAGAAAGCTCTGAGCCAATTACAGGGAATAGAAGGTTGTAATCAGAGCAGAGGACCTTAAAAGGTTCATGCAGGGCATAGTTAGAAGAACAACGACTAAGGAATAAAGGTATCAAAGGATGTCTACTCCGTCTACATGGTACCGACAGATTTACCTGAGCTAATAACTCAGGCGAGTCGATACCACCACTTAGGAGCTTGTGCATAAAAATAACACCAAGCATAATTCTACGGTTAGTTAGGGAAGGAAGGTTAATCAAGAGAAGTCTACTAGAATACGAAGCAAATTGACATTGCGATCCCAACTTAAGCCACGAAGAGCAAATAGCAAGAACTGCTTTTGAACGGATTCAAGTCTAATCTGGTGCGACTCATATTGAGGTGACCAAATGCAAGATCCATACTCTAAAATAGGACGGACAAGCGAAGTAAAAATAACTTTAGTTGTATAGGGGTCATCAAATTCTTTTGACCATCTTTTAATGAAACCCAGGACACTCATGGCCTTTGCGACCGTGGTGGAAATATGGGTGTTAAAATTTAACTTATGGTCCATAAGTACGCCCAAATCATGCATATTATTCAGACGTTCTAAAGGACTATTGTTTAGAAAATAAGTGACCAGTTGAGGAGAGTTACGAAAAAAAGTCATTACCTTACATTTGGTAGTGTTAAGATTTAGTAGATTAAACTGGCACCAGGATTGAAAGTTATTAAGATCAGCTTGTAGCCGACTAAATGAATCTGTATCTTTATAAGTAAGACAAAGCTTGACATCGTCAGCATACATAAGCACATGCGAATGAACAATGACTGATGGAAGATCGTTAATGAATAGTGTAAAAAGCAGAGGGCCAAGATGACTACCTTGAGGTACACCTTTGATAATTATTCATGTAAATTCTAAAAGGTTAGTGGTTGTAGATCTACGTTTCACAAACCCATGTTGGGATGGCGAAATAATAGAGCTGCAAAAATGTTGCAATTGAGAAGCTATAATTTTCTCAAAAGCTTTCGGAATAGCGGACAATTTTGAGATACCTCTATAGTTAGAGGCTTCGGACTTTTTGCCATTTTTATGCAGAGTTATGATATACGACTCCTTCCAAATAGATGGAAAAGAGGAAGATTCGACAGACAATAGAAACGATTTTAAAATGGGTTTGCATAATGCGTTTGCACAGAACCTGAGTACACATCCACGAAGACCATCTGGCCCCGGAGAATAAACAGGTTTAACTAATTTAAGTTCGCTAAGAATAGAACTTTCATCAAATACTGGATTGAAAATGCAATTAGCCTTTTTTAAATGATAAGGATACGGACTTGCTCGATATTCCGTTGAGGAATAAGTTGTTTTGAAAAAACTCGCAAGCATATCGGCAATTGCCTGATCAGTGGTCGCTTTTTTATTTTGAAAAGACAAAAAAGATGGGTGCACGGAGGACTTACGTTTAGAATTGACAAAATTATAAAATTGTTTAGGGTCAGAAGAAACCTGAAGCTTACACCGCTGAAGATAATTCTTATAGCATTGTGTATTAAGCATCATGAATTTTGAACGAGCGACTGTATAAGAGCATAATCTGATGAACGACGTGTTTTTTGAAACTTCTTACAATATCGTGTCTTCACATTTTTCAAATTGAGGGATGTTTGTTAAGCCGCTCCAGCCTACCAAGAGGCACACAAATTTCAAATAGTGAATTCAGTGTATCATAGAAAAAACGAACAGCTGAGTTCATATCTCTACAATTGTACAGATAAGACCAATCGGTATTAGTAATGTTTTCATTAAGGGTGACAAAGTCAGTCTTAGGAAATCACCTAGTTAGAGGTAACTCATTTGAACCAAGTAATAGTGAAAGCAAGGGCAGATCAATTTTTAAATTTAATGTAGGATGAAATTTGTCTTCTGGAAGAACAAATGGTTCGATCCTAGAAACCTCACAATAAGAAGTATCCGATACAAAAATAAGATCTAACGATTTTCCGTTAGAACTTAAGAAAGGATTGACTTGGGATAAAGATAAGCCTAGAAGCCCGTCAATAAAGTCATGTGACAAAGAGGGCAGCAACATGGTAAATTCATCTGTTAGTGACCATACTGAAGCGGGTAAATTAAAATCACCTACAACTATGAGCATGTCTTGACTGAAAAACTAAAGAGGAGACAAACTGAATTGCCTCTTAATGATTTAAATACACCACCATGTCTGACAATGGTGGAATATAGGAACAAGTAATAAAATCATTAAAAGATTTAAAATTTACTTTAACACCGACAAACTCAATCTCCTGGGTACTAGAAAATTGAATCATTTCAGATGATAAAGCAGCATCAACAGCTATTAGAACGCCACCACCTATGCGAGAAATCCGGTCACGTCTGAATATAGAAAAGTTTGTGGAAAACACTGATGCGTCAGCAATATCAGGTTTAAGCCACGTCTCTGTTAAAGCTAGAATGTTATGCTCAAAAGAAAGACTATCTACATAGAGATTAGGAAGTTTGGATTTCAGTCCTCTAACGTTCTGGTAACCCAGGTTAAGGGACGAAGCTAGTTTTTTGACACACCAGCAGATGCTGATGTGGCAGTAATAGTATTAGTTGTTGTTGTTGGCAAGCGAATCGGTTGCCGATTTTTTCTTTTTACAGTATATTCCTTAACTAATATATGTTTCGGCCAAAAATCTTCTCGACATATAGTGTCGAAGATATGGGCAGAAACACTAATTTTAAAGGACGAAATGTCCCGAGAATAAGAAAATTTAAACTTCTCCACCGCAATATTCGAGACGCTAACTTTCTTCCGAATATATGCTATTACATCATCAGATGTGACAACAGGGTCTAGCCTAGAAACAAATATATGTTTCTTTGGTGGTATGCCAACGAGAGGCCGCGGTCCCGAAGCGTGAGCCGTAGCAGTAACGTTGGACAAGTCACCCACTTCAGCAGTCAACTTGTTTACGGGGCCCTCAATACTTTTAGAACTATCGGCAATTTCCATTGGAATGGGTAATTGGGGGCTTCGTTTTTTAAAAGATCATTCCCAGGTGATACCGGTAATTCCTTACTAATAGCATTCACAACCGGGCTCTTAAACGATATCAACTGCTGTACATTAGGAGTGGAGGGTGCATGAGACCGGTCGGGGACGATAAGAGACGCTGGCGGATCTACAGATACTGAAACACCCCAAGGACTGGTCCTTTTACGTTTCGGAGACTCATTCATAAGCGATAAACTCCTGAACTGAGTCTCCACCGCATTAAACTCCGCTTGGAGTTTATTAAAACCTGTCCTTAAAGTGTCCAAACTATCTCTAGTCCGCCTCATGAAAGAGCGCATCTCATTCTCGACCCCACGGCAGTTAATTAGCAATAGACTCCTTGATTCTGCCTGTGTAACCTGCACACTTAACGTGAACCGCATTGTCACACAGCCAACAAAGAATATAATCATGGGAGTCAACCGGATTAGTGGCCACTATGCAATTATTTTTTGAGCAGACAACCATTTTATCAAAATTTAATTTAATTAAAAAAGGAAAATACAAAAAAATAAAAATTCTAAAGGTTAAAAATCTGTGTATAAGAATATACTGACCAGTTCTGACACAAGGGTTAATGTGCAGAGTAAGCCTTCACAACTAAAGAAAAGAAATTACAAAAATACACAAAAAAAAAACACGTATCACAGAGTCGCGGGTAGGCAAAAGACGAGAGCGCAAATCAAACAAGAATAGGAAAGAGCGGGAGAGCGCGTCAAATTGAACACATGCAATAACAATTTGTACGCAAGAGCGCGAGAGTTAGTTAAAACGGTAACGACACAAAAGCAAAAAGAGATAAACAAAACAACAACACCGCTAACGCAAGTATTGCTGTAAGTTTTGATTTTATTTAAATTTAAACAAATACACAAAAGCGACAGCAAGAATTCGCGAAATGAAAATAAAATTCGGATGCTGGAAATATTAGCCGATAATGAATTTATGTACAAGTTATAGAAAAGAAGTTAATCGCGAGAAAAAAATAAAAGTTGATAAGCGCAAAAAAAACACGTCCGTTCTCTGCAACGAGTGAAATATTCAATTATCCTTGACAGCATTAATGACGCACAGTTGGGCCTTTTGCTCGGATAGCGTTGCAAAAATACGTTTTTTCATAATCGCGTAATTGGCTAAAAAAATCGCATATTTAAAACTCAATATTGGGCGATACTTCAACAATCGATCTTGAATTCCAAAAATTTGGTTTTATCTAACACAAATCGGTTCTTTATGAATGGCCTGTTTCATAGAATTTTAATAATTACTTGGGATCTGTCTATTTATGTCAAAAACGTTCAAAATTGTACTAAATTTCATTGGCATTTTTTGAACTTTTTTGAATAAAACTAGCTTGGATCTAACGAGACTATACTGACTATAGTACACTAGGTAGCTGACAATATTTACCTATCAGATTTATATAGTCCCAATATGCGAAAAGCCTGGACCCGAAAAAAATTTCATCCCAAAACCTTTTAAGGCATACCTTGCCTAAAAAAAGCGCTGTACGTACAGACGAAGGACAGACGAGGCATGGCGTATATGGCCTATAGCTTCTCATGCTGTATCTAGAATGATAACATTGCGTAATGCTGTTTTGCAAAGTACTACCTGATTACATATATGCCATTCTACACATGATGATGAATGCTTTGGAAAAACTCTACAAGACAGGTAAATATTATTTAAGTTGACAACAAAATTTGTCCTGGGTGTGGTTTTTATTTCCATTTACCTAATTAGATGTAAAAATAAGTTTTTTACCTACTTAATACAAAAAGTGTAAGACCTGTTTAACGTTCTACCTAGCTTATTCGGACACACTTATTGCATCAATGAGCCAATGTTCCTCGCGTTCACGAAAGTTTATTTGGTAACTAGCCACTATAGTCCCGAACATGTTGAGTTTATTAGAGATTGAATAGTAAATTTGTGAAAATAATTTTGAAGAAAATCAGCCATCTTTAGCAAATTGTTCAAAAATTTGTTAAAGAATGAAAGGATTTTGAAAGTTTAGGTTTTTGACAGGATTTTGTTAAAAAGTCAAATTGAAACATTAAATAATGTTACACAGTCGTCTAAAACAATGAAGAATTCCATTTGTGATTGAAAAAAAACGGGTTTCGATCCATTTTTAAAGGAAAAACTTGCTTGGAAATATTTTCTGACTTTGACCTTGAATATATACAGCACCAAGAACACCCAGCACTTTTGATAAACATTCATTTTTAAGCTTAAGGTATTCTTTATCATATGCTTTTTAAATTTTTGAAATCGCATTATTGGTTTAGACGCTATGATTTTTGCGATGCTAAATGCCAGAAGGTCCCACTGTGTGACGTCAACATCGACAGTGGCAACGCTGGAAAAGACAACAACTGCAGTGGCAACGCTGGAAACTGGACCACATTGGCACCGCCAAAGATAGTAGTGTTGAACAGCGACCCAACCAAATGATAAACAAGTTAATGGATTCACCAGCAGCAGCTCTGTCGCTAGCAAAAGAAGTCGTTATGGATTATAATGGTGACACTTGTGCTCGCACTTGGATTTCTCAGATGCAAAATATTTCGCAAATATATAACTTGGACGTTGTATGCATGCGGATGCTGTTTATCGCTAAGCTAAAGGGTGGCTGCACAACAGTGTGACTCGTATTCTCGTTCCGGTCGATCAGCTATTTGACCAACTTTACTTGGTATTTGGAAATAAGATGTCGAAAGCTGAGGCTAGCCAGCGAGAATTTTGGTTTTTATTTCGATGAAAAGATGAGGCTGGCTGATGACATCAACATCGATATGGAGTAATTATAGGAGTGCATCATTGACGGGATATCATCCAAAAGTTTGCGCGATCAAGCACGTATCCAGTGTTTTTTTCAGCCAAACGGCAAATCATTCAGGCGTTTTCATCGGTGCGTCTACCGGAGCTAAAGAAACATCCTATTCCAACACAATCGGGCAGATAGTCTTATAACAGCGTCAATAAGGACGTGCGTTGCGTTAATTTCAATTCCAAGGGTTATCTAGCAATTGATTGCCATAAACCAAAAAGAGAGCGAGGATCTTGTTACGCTTGTGGTGTTTTTGGCCATTTTGTTGCCCAATGTCCGGAGAGGAAGAGTGCGAAGGGTAACCAATATGTAAGAATATTCAATATATATTTATGTCAAAGATCTATATCTCCATTAATTGCAGCGTGCCTCCTAGACTCTGGAAATTGTATTTCTTTTGTGAAAAAACGTTATATATCAAGTCACCTAACACTGGAGCCAGTATTGAAAGAATATTTCAAAGCCAATTAAACATATTTAGAAACACTTTATGTTATGTATTGAAAAGATCAATAAAATGTTCTTTTTATTTAAATGTAGTACAAAATGAGTCTATGAGTCACGATATAGTTCTTAGAAAAGACTTTTTTGTAATTTGATCTAAGCGCACTGAGGTTGGTTACAGTAAAAAAAGTGGAGACTGAAAACAAAGGAACTACAAATAATTCTAATTTAAACTATAGTAAACAGGTAGATGAAACAGCTAGTAAACAATTGGAAGTAACAGTAAATAATCGGTTAGACGAAACAGTTAGTACAAAATTAGAAGAAATAGTTAGTAAACAGTTGGATGAAACAGTTAGTAAGCAATTAAATAAATCAGTTAGTACAGAGTTGGATGAAACAATTAGGACATTAAATAACCAGACACAATAAAAAAATTGAGTGAGGAAGAATTAGAAAAGTCGTTAATGAATTATCAAATATGTAATTACACTAAAGACACAATCGATGATTATAATTGGACAAACCGAATATAAAAAAAAAAAAAAACAGGATATATTCGATTGTGTATTGATTTTAGAAAGCTAAATAAAGTTTTAATTAAAGACAATTATCCACTACTACTTATAGATGACCTACTTGACAAATTAGTAAATAAAACAGTGTTCACAAAATTAGATCTTAAAAATGGATACTTTCATGTGTATGTAAACAAAGAATTTATTAAGTACTCCTCCTTTATCACTCCGTTAGGCAATAATTTCAACGCTTTATAAATAAAATATTTTGTGATATGATTAAAGACAACAAATTAGTTGTGTATATGGACGATATCATGGTCGCCAGCAAGGATATAAATCAACACTTGAAACTCTAAAGGAAGTTGAAGTTAGCTGAGAATAAATTATAGTTACGTTTGGACAAATGTGAATTTATGAAGTCCTGTATCAAATATTTAGGTTATCAAATATCAAGTAAAGGTATAAGAACAGATGATAAAGGTATACAAGCGCTCAAAAATTTTCCAACACCTGTGAATAGGGATTCCCGGAGAACGGGAAAATAACCCAATTTTCATTCCTTGAATTCAAAATATGAACTGATTTTATTTGAAAACTCTTAAACTCTAAGAAAAGACAATTGTTCTTAAAAATACTTATTCTAATGCCCCACGTTTTCGGGGGTTGAAAATTGTTTATATTTCATGCTGAGCGCTGGTTACTTGATACCGCGCCGCTGTTATAATCTTAAGTGTTTTCCACAAAGTGTGGATGCATGTTTTGTTTGGTATTAAGCAATAATTGTCACATGAATTTTATGACCTACTTTTGTTTATGTTTCGTTTTTGTATATTTCTTTGGTCAATCTGAATTGGTGAAGCCGTTGCAGCTGACCACGATGTTTAATCTTAAACATTCTGCAACAGTCTGGTGTGAGTACTAGATGATTACACACGTCACACGCGCATCATCTACGATCATAAACCAAACACGACCAACAAACCGTTTCAAAGCCAGCAATAAGCGAACAAAGTGCAGCTGCCGTGATGTCACGAGTTAAAAGAAAAAACCCAACAACGTAGACACCGGTCAGCGCTCAAGCGAGCGTCAAAATTACTTCGCTCCATTGCAGACTTTAAACAATGAAGAAATTGATGACAGAGAAAGTGAAACAGAGCAAATCTGTGAAAAGACAACAAAAATTCGGGTCCCCCCAATAACTGTTATAAAATGTTCACTGCAAAACATTCATGATGTGTGCAGCATCACGAAGATCACCGAATACTCTATTCGAAAAATCTCAATAGGCGTTAAACTTTATTGTGCTCATAAAGTTGACAAAGCCTGCGATCAGCTTAAGACTAGATTCGAATTTTTTCTCATACGCTACAAAAGATGAGAAACCGTATAAAGCCCTGCTGATAGGGCTTGATAAAATGGATCCTTCGATTGTTAAATCGAAGCTTACTCAAATGGGCCTTAAATGCAGAGACGTCAAACTGATCGAACATAAACGGCAGAACAATTTGAAAATAAATCCATCACGCTTAACAACCTTAAGCACAATTACTCGGTTATTGATTTTGTTAAAGTTAAGTGGGAATTCCAAAAACAAAAATCCAACAAAATCACACAATGCTACAAATGCCAAATGTTTGGCCATGGATCTAGTCGTTGTGCAGTGAATACCTACTGTGCAAAATGTGCTGGAAATCATAGTACCGAAAACTGCAATGTGACAATTTTTAAATGTGCCAACTGCAACGGTCCACATAAGGCATCGTCACTTGATTGCCCTAGTCGACGCAGCTACTTAAACTTCAGAGAACGAGACAATTCGAGACGCTCAGTTCACCCGGGCAGAATAAAACCTTCGGCACCACCTCAGTTTAATTCGGGCGCATTTCCGAGGCTTCATAATAGCAATGTTCCAGTACTGCAGAGCGTTTGGGCGACCCCCACTGTCCCAGAAGCCAAGAGCAGTGATCTCTTTTCCATGGAGGAAATTAAAAGTCTAATGTTTGATTTAATTAAGAATCTTAAAAATTGCAAAACCAAAGCAGATCAGCTTGAGGTTATTACCTCATTAGCATGCAAATTTCTTTATTAATGTCGCACTTCATGAAAATAATTACTTGGAATGCCAGAGGCATTCGAAACAAAAAAAGAAGAAATTTTTGACCTTTTGTCCGAACAGAACATTGACATTTGTTTACTCACCGAAACCTGGATAAACAGTTCCTTGTCAATAAAACACCCTAACTATATATGTTATCGGCTCGACCGTCCAAATTCCAGGGGGGAGGGGTAGCCATTCTCATAAAGAAAACAATTCGCCATTCACTACTACCAATCCCACAAACTAATATCATAGAAGTTATTGGCATTCAAACTGTAAACGTCTGTGAATCGACAAGCATCTACTCCTGCTATTTTCCAGGAGGCCAATCGAACGATACTAAAAAACAGCAGTTTGCTGATGATATTCGGAAGCTTACGTCTATAAATGGTAATTACATCCTAGGTGGCGACGTTAATTGCAGACACCGTGACTGGGGGTGCATTCGCGCAAACAGCTGGGAAAATATTTTGCACGAAAAATTAATGTCGCTACATATTGATATGTCCTACCCCGCTAGCCATACTCTAGTCCCTGCCAGCCTTAGAGGTCAAGGCTCTACTCTGGATATCTTCCTCTCAAACTGCTTACAGGTATTAACTCAGGCCACGGTATTAAACCAGTTAAGTTCGGACCACCTGCCTGTTAAGATTGAACTACACACACAGCCAATATTAGAAGAACCCTCAAGATTCAACTATAAGCGAGCTAACTGGACGCTTTATGCCAGCCATATTAGCCACAACCTCCAATCAAACCTGATAGAGACCATTACTCAACCTCCACAAATAGACTCCATGATTGAGAAATTCACAAGCGTAATCAATGAGGCTAAGGATCGTTGTATCCCTAAAGTAAGGACCCAATTCAGCACAAGGCCTCTGCCGGCCCACATAAAGCTATTAATTACGCGCAGAAATAGCCTCCGTCGTTATTGGCAAAGGTCCAGGAACATAGCCCACCTAGTAGCGTTTAAAGAATTAAACCGCAGTATAAGCGCAGAAATAGTAACTCATCGGAACAAGTCGTGGAACACGTTTCTGTCCAACTTGGATAAAGGCTCCTCTCTCCCTTTTGGAAAGTCGCCAAAATAATAAAGAAAAAACCCTCAAATATCCCTACTCTTGTCATTGGAACAGATCAGTAGAAATCACTGCAGTAGAAAAATGTGAGGCTCTCGCTGTGCCATTCTTGGCGAATCATTCGAGTACCCAGGCCTTAAGTTTTCCTGATACTGAACACGATGTTCAAAACTATGTAGATTTACTAAAGACCATAGAGATTAACTCGACGTAAGTTACCTTACAAACTGTAGCGCCGTCTCGGAAATTATTAAAAGTCTTAAAATCAGAAAAACCCCAGGCTTGGATGATATCAACAACCTATGCCTAAAAGCGCTTCCTAGTAGCGGTATTCGTTTCCTGACCGCTATTATAAACGCTAGTCTCCGACTTGGTAATTTTCCGCAAGTCTGGAAAACATCTAAAGTTGTCCCAATTAGAAAGGCAAATAAACCTCTCGAGTTTCCATCATCATACCGGCCTATTAGCCTTCTGTCTTCAATCAGCAAAATATTGGAAACGATTATTAAACAAAAAATTACATCCTTTGTAGATGATGCCGAATTACTCCCTAAGGAACAGTTCGGTTTCCGTAAGGAACACAGCACAACCCTTCCGCTAGTCTGAATCAAAAAGATTGTTAAGCAGAATTTTAATAGGAAAAACTCTGTTGGTATGGTATTAATGGATATTAAAGCAGCTTTCGATTCCGTTTGGCACAACGGACTCATTTTCAAGATGTCAGTCCTTAATTTTCCTACGGAACTCATCAAAATAGTTCAAAGCTTTCTAAGCAGGCGTTCATTCTTAGTTTACATTGGAAGAGCTCATTCTGCCCCACTAGATATCCCTGCAGGATGCCCCCAAGGGTCCTGTCTTTCCCCACTGCTTTACAATATCTATACTTCTGACTTTCCGAACCTAAACGGCTGCACTGCCTCAATATTTGCCGACGATACTGCAATTATCACCACGGGTCTGTTACCAGCGGAAGTTACTCAAAACTTACAGGAGGCATTTGACACTATCCAATCGTTTTTAACAAGGTGGAAGATTCAGGTAAATTCCGACAAAACTCAAGCAATATTTTTCTCCAGAAAAAGATCGTCCAGGTATCTTCCAAATAGTCCCATAGATCTGGATGGCACCGATATTCCCTGGGATAAAAAGTTCGCTACCTGGGAGTCATTTTAGACTCTAAAATAAACTTTAAGGACCATGTAGGGTATACTATAGACAGAATCAATTCCCTTACCAGAATTCTATATCCCTTTATTAACAGGAACTCCCGTTTATCTATAGAGAACAAGTTATACCTGTTCAGGTCAATATTCCAGGCAGTTATGTTTTACGGAGCCCCAGTGTGGTCGGATGTCGCCAAGTGCCATATTAAAAGGCTACAAATAGACCAAAACAAACTATTAAAAATGATATTCAAACTCCCTTGGCACCATCCCACCTCAGACATTCATAACAAAGCTAAAGTCGAAATGATATCAGACAGATTATACAGATTGAATGCCGACTTCAATGATAAATGCAGATACTCAACCTATAATCACATAAACGAAATAATTATGTAAATATAGATGTAAGTAGTATTAATTTTTATCTTAAGTAGGATGGGGGTTTTTCTTGCAAAGTTTTCCCCTAATTTATTATGATAACAATCAAATTGTAGAATATTAATATCCCCACATATAACAAAGCTGAAAAGGTCCATAGACCTGAACTCTAATGAAATTGTATATTAGAAGCATACTCTTATTATTATAACAAACATATGCAATAAATACTACATTATAAACATTCTGTAACGGGGCGCCAAATGTGGCGTTTTGGATTCTGTGTTTAACTTTAGGTTGTCTTATACAAATTATTATTAATACTAAAATTAGTAAGATAACTAATATTAGGGAAGCATGACCGGTTGCATGATGGAAGTTTAACCCTAGTAATTTAATATGATGTTCCTTTAATGATTGTAACTGGCTTCCTATTTTCTCCAATTCTGCCGAATGTTTACTATGTTTGCTTCTACTGGACTCCATACGATACTTGCCATGTTACTAATGTCCCCTATGAGCGACGTTTTAATAGCTACGTATGATTCTGACTGGATGCTATGATGAGCAACTAAAATTTTATCCTCTGTCCTAGCTGTGCAGCCTGATTTGAGATTCAAAATTCCTTGCTCTGGAATATCCACTACCTCATGCTGTTCGTTACCGCATTGGACTCTGGCCTTAGTTTTAGGTGGGACCTTGAACAACCAACTACTGCTACTATCTAATTCTACCCAGTAAGATCTTGTCGCAACGATCGTTGTGTATAGGCAGTTAGATTTGGTACTTTGTTTAAGCGCTGTCAGCTCACAGTCATTATCATTGGCACTATTCCATGGCCAACTTCCTTCACATATTCTCCTGCTCGACTGCCAGTTACGACATTTTTGCATAGCTGTCTCAGACATTAGATGATACGAGTCTATTTCAAAGTTATATATTAAGTACTGGCTATCTATATGAACCATTATCATTTGATTATCGTTTAATCGTACAGGCACTGGAACAACTTTATAGAGAAAAGACGGATGCCTACCAAAAAGTGGTATTTTTGCATTTATGATTAGTTTTCTCTCAATGAAGATACCCTTGGCCGTCAACAGAGTATATATATCTTTTAACTCAGTACCTGTCCTTTTACCTGGTAGTACTAAAGCTTCGGACAACTTGTCCTTTATTTTCGTTATTTCCAACTTCATCTGGCTTGGTTTTAAAATGTTAGGGTTCAACCTACCATGATTAATGTCTATTAAAAGATTTATAATTCCTGTCTGGATTTTTTCACATTCATCCACCACTGAACTCAGTTGCCTTACAATCATGAAAAACTGGATGGACTCTCTATATACGTAATAGCTTTCTTTTAGTACTTCCGTCATATTTTCAATCCGGTTGTTCATGTTGTGAAAGCTATCATTTATTTCATCTATAGTTGTCTTTAGAATGTTTGCCGTGGAGTCTACTATCGATGTCTGCCTTTCTTCTAGGTGTTTCAGATTTTGCTGATTTGTCAGTAAATTCCTCATGTTTTCTTCCATCTGTACTCTGTCATCTGCATCCATTATGCCAAATAATATATGGTACAGTGAACCCATGAATTCAAACGGTGCTCGTTTGCTTCTTGGCTTATTTTGACTCATGAACAATCTATTATTTTCTTCGATTTCCGTAATGCGTTTTATCGTGTTGTCTAATACGAAATGGCACTGGTCTTCGAAATTATATAACTTTTGACATAAAACCCTCATTTTACGAATCAATCTGTCACCTTTAGTTAGTATTTCAAAATATGCCGACATGTCATAGTATACAACCAGATCCCATGAGGACGCTACTACCTCCACCTCACCCATTGGATCTAAGTACAATGCGGCTGTTGCGTTTAGTTCTTTTACCGTAATTTTTGGTCGATTATCTTTAATGCTTGCTGCATTCGACAATTGACAAAGTAGCATCAACATTGCTAACATCATTACGGTTCCTACTTTGGACAGATAATCGAATCTGGTAGTTTTCCGATATCGGTTCTCCTCCACGTCTTCTGATGATTTTACCCCAATGAGTGGACAAATTTTATTTATAGGTCTTGTAATTGACCCTTCCTGCAATTTGACTTTTACCACTCTTACTTTATCGTCCCTGCCTTTATGAATTTCCTCAATCTTGCCTAGAGGCCACCTAGCTGGGTGACAATTTTCATCTTTCACTTAGTAACTTTTATTTCACTTAGACTTTTGTTTCACTTAGTCTTTTACTTTTCACTTTTAGACTTTTACTTTTCACTTTTAGACTTTTACTTTTCACTTTTAGACTTTTTCTGTCAGGTTAGTTCCCCAGGGGGATTTCTTCACTCGCCTCTCTAGCCCGAGGCTCCCCTTTTTATAGGACCTGACCTGATGACAGATTGACAGATTTGTTTCTAAACATGTTGCTAAGGCAAAGATGCTTGTCATCCTGCAAAGTCAACATTCCCAGCAACATTCCAGACGTCAATCTGCAGCCGCTGCAAAGGTAATGCCAGGGCTACAATTGACATGCCTGTCAACTATCTAGTAGGCTTTGACTTATTAATCACTTAATTGACACGGCCATCCTGACCTTTACACGTCCTCGTGTAATATTTTAATTTTTAACTTCAAACTCGATCATCGTCTCATAGACGGATAACCAAACATCGTCTCTCCTAGACGGATAACAAAACATCGTCTTTCCTAGACGGATAACCATCGTCTCTCCTAGACGGATAACAAAACATCGTCTTTCCCAGACGAATAACCATCGTCTTTCCCAGAAGGCGACTTGGAAGTCCTACAAGTAATGCAATTATTTACAAACTTGCGAACATATTTATTCATGTTATGAAACCAATAATATTGGTAGAGCTTGTCAAGAGTTTTCTGCCAACCAAGGTGCATAATTGACTCGTGTATTTGATTTACCACGGACCATCTAAACGTTCGTGGCACCACCGGTAGACAACGTGTTCTACTGTTTCTTTGAATCTTGCGATGTAAGATACCTTTCCTTAAATCATAGGATTTAATTAAATCGTCTTGTTGCTCGTTAGAATTGAGCTTGCGAACTATTTCTACAATCTCTGGATCTAATTTCTGCTCCGAAAAAAAGCCACTCGCTTGAAATCTCAGCTAA
Organism: Drosophila equinoxialis; assembly: GCA_018150345.1. Lineage (NCBI taxonomy): Eukaryota > Metazoa > Arthropoda > Insecta > Diptera > Drosophilidae > Drosophila > Drosophila equinoxialis. The sequence continues at coordinate 187,996 of JAECWI010000034.1, forward strand.
GTTTATTCGCTTCTCGGTGATTTTTTCTAACACAAGTTGTGGCTTTGAAGGAACTAGATTCCTGGAAAATAAGTCTGCATGAGCCATGCGTTTTCCCTCTCTATATTGGATATCAAAATCGAAGGATTGCAGATAGGCCCACCAGCGATGAACTCTTGGTGTTAAGTCTATCTTTGTCCGTGAAGCCTTAAGCGAATTACAATCAGTATATACCACAAACTTTCGCCCAAGCAGATAATGACGAAAGTGTTTTACAGAAGCAACCACAGCCAATGTTTCCAACTCGTATGAGTGATATCTAGCCTCAGAGGGCGAAGTTACTTTGCTAAAATATTCCACCACATGAGGATTACCATTAATACGGTGTAGGAGTATTGCACCATATCCACATGAACTGGCGTCAGTGTGTAACTCAATGGGGTATTGTGGGTCAAAAATTACCAAAACAGGTTCGTTTGTAAGGAGGACAGTTACTATTTTTTTTTGAACATTCTCGAGTTCAACATCCCAGACAATACTTTCTTTTCCCGAAGTAAGAGAAGGAGGTGGTAATAAACTTAATGCAGTAATCTTCTGTGAGTTTGGCCTAATCTCGCCTGCTTTCACTTCGAAGCCCAAATACTGTACCGTTGTTTTCAGAAACGAACATTTCGAGATATTGAAGATGAATCCAGCCCTTGTCAGAACGTTCAATACTATTCTCAATCTTTCCAAGCCTAACTCAATTGTTGGTGACACGATCATAATGTCGTCCATATAGACAATTACATATTAATATGCAAGATTGCCTAAAGCTTGCATAACTGTCCTTTGAAAAGCGGAAGGCGCATTTTTGAGTCCGAAAGGCATTGTAAGAAATTCGTATTGGCCATCCGGAGTCACAAATGCAGTATATTCAACGGAATCGGGGTGAATTGGAATTTGGTGAAAACCACTAGCCATATCTAAACAAGTAAAGTAATACGAACCGCGCTACCTATCAATCTGATCACTAATGAGCGGCAAGGGGTATTTGTCAGCAACGGTATTTGAGTTTAATTCTCGGTAGTCAATACATAAACGATCGGACCCATTTTTCTTTTTTACAAGCAACATAGGACTAGCATACGGAGAACAACTTGGGCGGATAATGTTACATCTAAGTAACTCTCTTAACCTTTCGCGTACTATCTCTCTCTCTTCTGGACTGAGCCTATACGGCCGACGTTGCACAGTTTTGTTGGGGTCAATTAGTCGAATTCTCATTTCTCCTGTATTAACTCTTGTGTTTGGGATCCCTTTAGAAAATGCTGAGGTATAATTTTTAATTAAATCTAGTAATCTGCTTTTATTAGCATCAGCCAATTCAGTATCGATTTCGTCAAGATTAATTGGAGAATCATTAGCGGCACAAATATTTACAGATTTTGATTTTACGAATTTAAACGCATTTGGTGAAAGCACAACATTGAAACCCTGATTAAGGACTTCACGTCCAATGATGACATCGTGCTGCAAATCCTCATCTCGAACAACGTGAAATAATATTTCTACCATGTTTTCATTAATGGTAACCTGACTGAGAATTTGCATAGTACTAGAAATACCGGCATCGCCAATACCTTTTAGCATTACTATGTTATTCATGCGCTTTCCGGACAACCTGCCAGTTATCTTTTCTCTTACCAAGGAACATTCGGCACCAGAGTCGAAACAAATTGGGTAGCTCTCACCTTGATGTAACATAACTCCTGTTGGCTCGGACACAAAGCACTGGTTTACATGCTTTTGTTTTGTTGAAACGTCACTTATAGAGCATCGGTTCGCAAAATGCCCGGGTTGGCCACACTTGAAGCAGGTAACACGGGTCTTCTCTCGTTGGGTTTTCGCCTCAGCCTCTTGTCGCGCTTTTTTTCTGCATTCTGCCATTTTGTGTCCGACTTGTCCGCAGAAATGGCACAGCGTGGTTGACATTTTTCGCCTTTTATTGTCAGGTCCAGGGCTGATATCACGGCCGGTATCGCGATGCTTTTGAAAGTTGTAAGCCTTCAACTCCGCTTGCAGATCAATTCTTGTTTGCACCCTTGAATTGAATACAATTCGTTGTAAACGGCGGTCCATATTTGCCATATGTGCAAGCGCAACAGAAACGGCGATCTTCTCTATGTTTTTGTCCTTCCAGGCCGTAGTTAGCGATGAGACCAAGCGGCTAGCATATACTGCCAAGGACTCTTCATTAGCCGGACGACTGTTCAACAAGTTCAAAAACATCGCTGCTGGTGTTTCATCACTTTTGTATCGATGGAGGAACAATTCTTTAAACTCGCTCCACTTCATGCCAGGGTAGGAGATTTCTGTTAGCCATTGGGACGCACTACCCTCCATCGCATTACTTAACGTCATAATGAGCTTGCTTCCTTCTAGCGGCTGTTCAATTAGTATGATGTCTGCAGTCGCACACCACTTTAAAGCGTCTACGCCTGCGGCGTTGGCAGAAAATTTCGGCAATGTGACCTCACGCTTCTGTTGTTGCTCTGAAGTTGAAGCTTGCATTGTCCTTACAAACTCCAACATATTTTGATTTTGCATTTGCAAAATTACTCGCCACTGTTCGTCAGTAAATATAGGGGGTGGCGTAAATCCCACTTCTGATGTCGGGACGTCGGGGTTCTTGCTCGCCTCGCTCATAGTTCTTATTGGAGACGTTCACTTAGTAACTTTTATTTCACTTAGACTTTTATTTCACTTAATTGACATGTACATGAGTGCCCACATTGACTGTTCGCCGAAACTGGACGCTGCAGAGGACATTGACGTGTGCGTCTCTACACTTGAGTCGATGCTGGGAGCTGCAGCAAGAGTATCTACTCCACATGCCTCTACTTACGCTAAACCTGCTGTCAGGCCTACGAACCGGCGGATAGAACAATTAGTAACGGAAAAACGACGTCTAAGAAGAGAATGGCAGGTTACTCGATCACCAGCAGCAAAACTTCGCCTAAGGCATGCCAGCCGCAACCTCTCCAAGGAGTTAAGACAAGAGGAAATCTGGGCTCAAAGGAAATACATAGGAAAGCTCAGTCCATCCAGCATTAAACATCCTCTGTGGAAAGCCCACCCAACTTTAAGCGCTCCTACAGAGACAATTTCACCAATAAGGGGTCCAACCGGTGAAAGGGCCCGCAGTGACGAAGAGAGGGCATCCGTATTTGCCACACATCTTAAAATGGTTTTCCAGCCAAATCTAACATTAAACTCATTTGTACTTCCCCCTTCGAGCACATTAACGGATAGTGACCACTCGGAACTCCAATCGGATGACATCACTGCTGTTATTGAAAACCACAAAAAGCCGAACAAAGCCCCTGGCCATGACCTAATCACACCGAAAATGATCCTAGAACTCTCCACCATCGGTCCACTATCATCATGATTCCTAAAGTGGGAAAGGACAAAACCCAACCATCATCCTATAGGCCAATTAGTTTGCTGCCATGTCTTTCGAAGCTTTTTGAAAAGGTCCTGCAGATTCGTCTAAACTCATTTCTGGCATCGGAGAACACAATCCCTTCACACCAGTTCGGCTTCTGCGAAAAACATGGGACAATTGAACAAGTCAATCGTATAACATCCGAAATACGAACAGCATTCGAACTAAAAGAATACTGTACGGCTGTCTTTCTCGACGTTGCCCAGGCTTTCGACAGAGTTTGGCTGGAGGGTCTAATGTTCAAAATCCGGCAGAAACTCCCACAGTACACCCACAAACTCATGGAATCTTACCTTTATAATAGGAAATTCGCTGTAAGATGTAATGGCTCCGTCTCGGCTGACTTTGAAATCGAAGCTGGTGTACCGCAAGGCAGTGTACTCGGCCCATTGCTCTACCTGCTGTACACTGCAGACTTACCAACGAGTTTCGGACTTACAACGTCCACTTTTGCCGATGACACGGCAATCCTCAGCAGATCCAAATGCTCAATACAAGCCTCTGCAAAATTAGAGGAACACCTCAGGGTGGTAGAGGAATGGCTAGCAACCTGGCGTATTCGGGTCAACGAGCAGAAATGCAAACATGTTACATTTACGCTTAACAGAAGAAACTGTCCAGCTCTAATGCTAAACAACGTACCAATTCCTCAAGCCGTGGATGTCACTTACCTTGGTATCCACCTAGACAGAAGACTAACTTGGCGCAAGCACATCGAGGCAAAAAAGTCACAGCTTAAACTGAAAGCGAGTAGCTTACATTGGATCATCAATGCTCGGTCCCCTCTACGTCTGGAGTATAAAGTCCTCCTATACAACTCCGTACTGAAACCCATCTGGACTTACGGTGCCGTACTATGGGGAAATGCAAGTACCAGCAATATCGACATTATACAAAGGGCGCAGTCGAAGATTTTAAGATCAATCACTGGGGCTCCGTGGTACATACGGAACGACAACATTCAAAATGATCTAAATATACCTAGCGTAAAATCTGAAATAGGTAGTCAACAACTAAAGTATTCTGCGAAACTGGATGTACACCCTAATGTTCTTGCCAATTCCCTTACGCGAACTAATAATAGAACTCGTCTTAAAAGAAATGACAGACCAACCCAATAATAAATGATTAGGGCCGCCTGCAATATCCCCTGGATATATCATAAGTACTAGATTAAGAAAAATATCTCAAACTTGTTGTTAGGCTCTAATTTAAGAGTAGATTCAACAAATATATATTAAACGTTAAAAAAAAAAAAATTTAAAAGTTAGCTTTGTATTTCTATTTTCTGTCTTTGCGATGTTGCATACTGAGCATTTATTAATAATGTTTTGAATTAGGTTCAAATCGGGTAAATAATATTTTTCTTCAAACTATCTTATCTTTTTTTATTTCCCCCTGTAATAATTCGTTATTGTTGGTGTTTAGATTATATAAAATAAGATAACATTAAGACAATTATAATATAGAACAAATGGAAATGTATGCCAATATAAGTATGTAACCCATTATAGATATCGATGGCTCATCAGTCATAAGTAGATCTGATATGGTCAGCAGTTAACAATAAAGACCTAGTTCATCAAGTTGCTATAGTTAGCTATTATCAATAAAGACGTATTTTGCTGACCTACTACTATTGTAGTTTTATTTTAAAAGAAATGCATCATTCTTTGTAAGATCAGATACCAATTGTAGCTACATCGGGTGTGCATCGCTGTGTCTTTGGCCCCCATCTCTACCTTTGTAATCTCGCTCCGAAGTCCACCCAATTTATGTGTTGGTTGCGACGACTATTAGTCACTGGTTTATGTGCTAGTGCCTATTTGATTATAAATAAATAAACAATAATAAATTCAAGAAATACTAACGTCTTTCATTGAACATTTTGGTGACCCCGACATTGGCGGCTCCAAGTTGAAAGAGTTACAGACTTGGTGGAACCGTCATCAAGTGAGAATTGGTTTGGTTAACTCAGGCGACCAATCTCTCAACAACAAGGAAACTGGTCAACTAGGCGACTACTTTCTTTGCACGCTTTGGACACAGAACAATCCTAAGCGAGGGCACAAATTGATGAACATTTCACATCAATCTGGGGTCCCGACTAAAAACATCGCAATTGATTAACTTGGCAATCGTTGCGTAGCCACTTTGGCGACTAAAACAATTTATTGGAAAACTAGGAGTTAGTTTTCCGCAACGGGGTAGCAATTCATACCCATTGAATAAAAGTTGATCAACTAGGTGATCACTTTGGTAAATACAATTAACACGATTTGTGTCAACGAGGCGACCAAATCATAAAAAAGTTATTTAAAATAAAAAGTTTGATCAACTTATAAACTATATTGCATTCCCTGGCGTCAGCAATCTCTGACCTAGTTAACTCGGTCAGTAACCCAGGTAGTACGCACGAGTATATAGTTTGGCATTGGTCAGCAATTTTTAAAAATATATAATAAAGAAAAGAAACTCAAAAAAGAAACTGGTTTCACTGTCGTGGCGTTTATCAGTGTAAAAGAATAGGTATACTGGAAATAAAAATTAACTATTGGTAACGCAAAAATCAAAAGACGACTTCGATTTATTTCTTATTCTTATTTGTGCTACACTTGACCAATTTTAGGAACGAGTCGGAGCGTTCCCTGTCTTTGACAAAATAAATAAACTCCCATCGGGTCAAGTACTAGTACAAATAAGCAAATACATAAGAATATAAAAACATGGAGGAGTTTTATAAGCAGCAGACAGAACGAGGAGAAGCAATTCAGGCTTTCATCCGGAATACCAAAAAGGATTCGTTCGCCAGGAAAATGAAGCCCTCTTATTTCGAGGAGAAACTTGAGCTCCTGGAATACATGTGGGAGAACTTCGAGAAAAGTCATAAGGAGTTATTGGACAAATTAAACAACGTGCCAACAGAAGATGACTACTTTGTAACGGACTATTTCAGCAAAATGAAGGCGGTTGTAACTAACATAGTGGAAGATTGGAAGGACCATTTGGCAAAGATAAAAATAGAGAGACAAGCTCGCCAACGAGAAGAAGAGCGAGCCGGGATCAAACCACTGGTTCGCAAACAAAGTGCGCTGCTGGATTCATTGTCCAGGACATTAAGTCAAATTGTGCCTGAAGAAAAAATGAACTACAAATCAGTAGTCGACAAATTATGGAGGCAAATAGAAGAAATCCATTATGAGATTCATCGGCTAGCGGAAAATCCAGCCGAAGCAGGATATAATATATCTACGTTTGTAGCCGCAGAAAATACAATGCTAAAATTCTGTGTGGCACCAGTAGAAAATGTATTAATACAATCACCGCCTGTATTGCAATCATTGCAATTACCCAAAATTCCCATTCCAAAATTTGATGGGGATTACCTAAAATGGCAACAATTTCATGACATCTATAAAAAGGTGGTTCATGAGTCAAATGTATCCACAATAGAGAAAATGTGGTACTTAAAATCAAACCTTTCTGGAGAAGCAGAGAGATTGATACGGCACCTGGAATTAACAGAAGCCAATTACAACACTGCTTGGTCAGTGTTGCAGGAACGATTTAATAATAAAAGAGTTCTAGTAACAGCCATACTGGCAAAGCTGTTTGATCACCCAAATGTGGGAAATGACGCAGCTTCTATAAAGAATTTGCATGATAATATTTTTGAATCATTGCAAGCTTTAAAAAATGTAGGCGTTAATATGGAATCGTCAGATGCTGTCATAATGTTTCATATGACAAGGAAATTGGATAGATTCAACCACGCACTATATGAGCAATCTCTGTCCAACACCAGGGAGCTACAGGAAGTAAAGGATTTCCTATCATTCTTGGAACAGCGCTTCCTAACATTAGAGGCGATTGGGAAACCAAGAATTGACAATCGCAGCATTGAAAAACTAAACCCAAGGAAGACATGCGCGGCAGCATTTGGGACAAACAGTTCCTTGTGTGCTTTCTGCGAGAAGGCAAAGCACAAACTCTTCCAATGTGAAAAGTTTAAAATGAAATCCGCAGCAGAGCGGCTTAATTGGGTACAGAGACACAAATTGTGTGTCAATTGCTTCAAGCCGGACCATATGGCTAAAAATTGCTCTTGGAGGATGCTTCAAATGCGATAAAAAACATAACACAATGTTGCATTTAGAAACAGGCAACCAAGTTGCTACATCTGCGTCTGCAGTTTCTGCTTATGGAATTAGCAGAAAATACACTCTATTGGCAACGGCCAAGGTAGTGGTGAAAGGGATCAATGAAAGGAAAGGAGAGTTTCGAGCACTCCTAGATAGCGGCTCACAAGTAAACCTCGTCTCAGAGAGGCTAGTAAAGAAGTTATCGTTAAAAATTAACGAGACTCATGTGCACATAAATGGAGTGGGTGGTCAACCACAGATAAGCAAGGCGCGAGTAAGCTTGGTTGTACGGTCAAGATACAACAAGTTCGCAATGCTAGTTGAGGCATTTGTATTGCCACACATAATAGGTGACCAACCTACAGAACAAATATCGCAGAAAGTCAAATTGCCAGACAACATTCAATTAGCTGACCCAACATTTGATAAACCAGGAAAAATTGATATGCTGTTGGGAGCTGATAATCACTATGCTATACTGCTACCAGAAAGAAGACGGGGCAATCGAAACCGTCCAACATTACAAAATTCAGAGTTTGGATGGATTATTGCTGGCAGAATTAATATGTCAACGTCAGCTTCAATCACATGTATGGTAGGCATGACGAATCCAGAGGAATCTCTAGAAAGATTCTGGCAGCTAGACACACTAGAGCCAATGAAACGGTACAAGAGTCCGGAGGAAGAGTATTGTGAAAAATTCTTCCTCGATAACCTACACACGGCGGCGGACAATCGACTAATTGTAAAGCTTCCATTTGCTGAAGAGGCTTCATCTCTTGGAGAATCTCGGGAAGTAGCCATAAGAAGATTCATGTCGTTAGAGAGGCGAATGAGCCCTGACATAAAAAAGGAGTATGTAAAATTTATGTCAGAATATGAACAGCTCGGACATATGAAGCAGGTAATGGTGGAACAAATTCCCAAAAACCATTACTTTATACCGCATCACTGTGTACTAAAGCCAGAAAGTACCACCACCAAGTTAAGAGTGGTATTTGATGCGTCCTGCAAAACGTCGTCAGGAAAATCACTAAACGACATTTTATATCCTGGACCAGTTGTACAGAGTCAACTCTTCTCAATTCTTCTGCGGTTCAGGACACACAAATATGTGTTCACTGCCGACATTGAAAAAATGTATCGTCAAGTTTGGATAAACCCTGCCGATCAATTCAATCAGATGATTGTGTGGAGAGAGGACCCAAGTCAAGAACTAAAGTTTTATCGTTTAAAAACGGTAACTTATGGAACCACATCAGCCCCATATCTAGCGACGAAGTGTCTGGAATATTTGGCACTGAAAAACATGGAAAAATTGTCGTCTGGAGCATTAGCATTAAAAAATGACTTTTATGTTGATGACTGTCTCACAGGAGCAGACAGTTTACTAGAAGCCCTGCAAATAAGACAAGAGCTGCTAGAAATCTTGAGACCTAAGGGTTTCAATCTACGAAAATGGTGTTCAAATAGCAGTCAGCTTCTAAAGGAAATTCCAAAGGAAGATACCATTGCTGACATCAATCTCGGTGACACACTGGAACAAACAAGTGTCAAAACATTGGGAATCATATGGGCACCCAAAGAAGATCTATTATGTGGAAAGGCTCAAAAACATACAAAAGGAATAACCAGAAGAGTGGTACTATCTGAAGTCGGTCAAATCTTCGATCCTCTAGGACTGTTCGCACCGGTAGTGGTAAGAGCGAAAATATTTCTTCAACATGTTGCTACCGAACGAATTGAGATGGATGGTGATCTGCCGCCGTATTTGGAGAAGCAATGGGAAGCCTACCGAGAGGATATACAGGCACTGAACCACATGAAAATTCCAAGGCATATTTTTGATGGCAAGGTCCCCACTTCAAAGGAACTGCATACATTTGTTGATGCATCAGAAAAGGCTTATGGAGCGGCAGTTTATGTCCGATCAACCTTTAAAAATGGCCAAGTTTCGGTCAGATTGTTGTGCGCCAAGTCAAGAGTGGCTCCCCTTGAAAAGCAGACACTGCCCCGGCTGGAACTATGTGCAGCTGTACTTGGAGCTGAACTTACGGATAGAGTACGACAGGATCTTCAATTAGGATCGGAAAGTATTGAAACATTTCTCTGGTCAGACTCAACAGTAGTACTCTCTTGGATTAATTCACGGGCATCACATTTCCACACTTTTGTGGCTAATCGGTTGACCAAAATACATGCAGTATCACATCCAAGGCAATGGCGTCATGTGTCATCAGCGCTCAACGCAGCAGATGTTCTGTCTCGAGGCATATCAGCAGCCCAGCTTAGCACACATACATTATGGTTATATGGACCACTATTTTTGCATGGACCACAACGTGGCTGGCCAGCACCATTTAAGCCTACAGAGCACACAATGGATACCGCTGAAAGGAAAACCAAGGTATTCAGCATGGTGACTGCCACTGCCAACAACACGAGTGAATGGATATATACGGTAAATCACAGAAATTCATTTTACCGGCTACAGCGAATAGTGGCGTATGTGCTACGGTTTTGTTACAAGCAGAACAAGAGACCAACGGCTCATTTAGAGTTGGAAGAGTTAGACCAAGCACGTAGAGTAATTATTAAGCAAATTCAAGAAACAGGATTTGCATATGAATTACGACACTTAAAGAAACGACCTGATCAACCGCTAGATCGCAAAAGCACGGTGGCAACATTGCCACTAATACTGGATGAACATGCAATCATACGAGTAGCAACTCGGCTGCAACAAGCACCAGTATCAATGGAAACAAGGAATCCATATCTTTTGCCGTATAATGATCCAGTGGTAAAAATGATACTACGGAAACTTCATGAAGAGAATCTTCATTGTGGACATGAGGCATTGCGCGGAATAGCTCGGCAACAGTACCACATCATCAAGGTGAAACCAATGGTCCGGAATGTAATCCAGGGCTGCGTAGTATGCACCAAGCACCGGCCTCAGTTCTTCAAACAAGTCATGGGCGACTTACCTGAGCATCGGGTATCTCAGACTAGACCCTTTCTCAACGCCGGAGTAGACTATTGTGGACCATTCTGGATCCACCATAAGGTTCGGGGAAAACGTCCCGACAAAGCTTACATTGCAGTATTTGTATGCTTTGCAACCAAGGCAGTACACTTGGAGTTGGTTGGAGACCTGTCCACCTCCTCATTTGTGGGCGCCCTTCAGCGCTTTATTGGGCGCAGAGGAAGATGCCAGACATTATACTGCGATAATGCAACAAACTTTGTTGGAGCAAACAACCAACTTAAGGAGCTGACCGATACAATACACTCAGAAACGGCATCAGGTAGTATTAAGGAATTTTGCAATCAAAAAGGAGTGCAATTTAAGTTCATACCACCACGGTCTCCACATTTCGGAGGATTATGGGAAGCTGCGGTAAAATCCGCTAAGCATTTACTGTTAAAAAACGTATCGACAGCAAACTTAACGTTTGAGCAACTGGCTACCATCATTGTCAATGTTGAAGCAGTGTTGAACTCTCGCCCGTTAACTCCAAACTCAGACGATCCCAATGACTTGACAGCTCTAACACCAGGCCATCTATTGATCGGAGAACCATTAGTAGCCCAACCAGATGCAGAGCCAGTAACACATCGATCGATTCCAGAGCAATGGGAATTAGTGCAACGGCTTAAGCATACATTCTGGACACAATGGTCTCAAGAGTACCTACAAGAATTGCAGGGTACATCTAAATGGAAAAAACCCTATAACAATGTCAAAGAAGGCATGATGGTAATTTTAAAGGAGGATAATGTGCCAATCTTACAGTGGCCAATTGGACGAATTGTTAAATTATATCCAGGCCTGGATGGATACGTCCGCGTGGTTGACGTTAAAACAGCCAGAGGTACCTACAAGCGGGCTATCCATAAATTGGCTCCCTTGCTTAGAGAGACGGGGATAAAACGTAAAATCGAGGCATATGACATAGGATCGAATTCCCAAGAAAACCCTGGTATCGAGGACAAAGCAGAACCAGAGACAAAAAGACGTTTGTCGATCGGTCTGCCACCGTTAGCAATGACGATCTGCCTAATGCTGTTGTTACTTCCCCTGGTATTTGCTCAAAGGACTAACATAACTCGATTCAACCCCAAACCAGGCATATACTATGAAAGTATTGGCACAGGAAGGATGGCAACGTCTGACTGGACTATTGTGGCATTTTACGATCTCGAACCATATTGGGCCGACTTGAAGACATTTTCAGACGGATTAGTAAAGGTTGGAGAAATATGCGTGTTAATGAAGGTTCCAGAGGCATGCACCGCAATGCAGAGGCACTTTGAGCATGTCAACTCAGAGCTCCGGACGGGAAATGATCTCCTTCACATAGAACGCCAACGACGATCGCCGTTAGATATAATTGGGAACATTGCGAACGGCTTATTTGGTGTGCTGGACTCAAAATATGCAACAGAGATGTCAGGCACCATAAGAAAGGTTAAATCAAATGAAGACTACTTATTGAACTTGCTGCAAAATCAGACATCTGTAATTGACTCAACGATAAATATCATTAAGCGAGACGAAGCCACGATTGAAAATCAGATGAAACTAATGGAACAACAAATGAACGACATGACCAAGGTCCAGGACAATGCAGTAAAGGCATTGCAATGGTACATCACGCTAACTACTCAGATGACAGTTATTGCAGGGAATTTGCAACGAATTCAAACCGAAATTTCCCGAGTATTTACAGATGCCCATCATAGCAAAATAAGCCCGTTACTACTATCACCAGGCCAGCTTCGCGAACATCTGAACCAACTTAAGAGACATCTTCCGTTTGGTTTGGATTTGCCAGTTCCAGATAACGACGTCTTGCAATTATATGGCTTAATGAAGGCACAAGGCACAATCGCAAACAATCATGTGATATTTAAGGTCACGTTTCCATTAGTGGCAACGCAGGCAGTGCAACTGTATAACCTGGTACCCATTCCAGCAATTGGAACTCATGGGATTGTAATCATGAACATTAAAATTCCCCTCATTGCTGTCAACAAGGAACAGAATCAATACATTGGGCTCTCAAGAGCCGATTTAGAACAATGTCACCAGCTCAACAACGAACAATATATCTGTTTTGATAAACAAACGACGTTTACGGCTAATAGCAACTGTGAGTTCCAGCTATTCAAAAACACAAAATCATCAACCTGTCAAATACAACACACAAACAGGTCATTTGTCTGGTACGACATGTATCACAAAAATCAGTGGATTTTTGCCACCACCAGACCAATTGAACTCGCAGTGACCTGTGACGATAATATAGATAGTGTCACTATCAAGAAAACTGGATTGTTAACTCTAGACCCGACGTGTACAGCAAGGAGTTCTGCTATACGAATAACAGGTCACCGTATTACTACGACAGACACAATGAAATTGTCATATGTCCGATTTGGCAACTTCAGCATTGGCCCAACAAAAGTAGCGCCAACAACCACACAATTCATGAAAATGCAACTAAGCTACGACGAATTAAGCAACATTCAAGGAAAACTGGAAACTAAGCAAAACTGGAAGTTACCAGAAGACCCCAGCCAGCCGGCACACCATGTTATCGTTTCCTACGTAGCACTAACTATACCATTGGTTCTTGTGATGGTATATGGAATAAGGAGATGCTCCCAAACCCCAAGGCACAATGGTCCAGAGCAGACAACCGTGAGGATCGTCAATCCTATACCGACTCCCGCTGCAGCAAACCCAGCCCCCAGCAATTTTGCGGTCAACGTTGGATAACGTTGAACAGGTGTTCAACGGCCGGGAGTATGTTGGTGTTTAGATTATATAAAATAAGATAACATTAAGACAATTATAATATAGAACAAATGGAAATGTATGCCAATATAAGTATGTAACCCATTATAGATATCGATGGCTCATCAGTCATAAGTAGATCTGATATGGTCAGCAGTTAACAATAAAGACCTAGTTCATCAAGTTGCTATAGTTAGCTATTATCAATAAAGACGTATTTTGCTGACCTAACACTATGTCGAACTATGCACTGGTGAGCTCTCTAGTTTTACTATAAAAGAAATGCATCATTCTTTGTAAGATCAGATACCAATTGTAGCTACATCGGGTGTGCATCGCTGTGTCTTTGGCCCCCATCTCTACCTTTGTAATCTCGCTCCGAAGTCCACCCAATTTATGTGTTGGTTGCGACGACTATTAGTCACTGGTTTATGTGCTAGTGCTTATTTGATTATAAATAAATAAACAATAATAAATTCAAGAAATACTAACGTCTTTCATTGAACAGTTATGTTGTTTTAGGATTATTTCTTTAAATTGTGCAAACGGTTTAATGTCCTCTAACTTAATGCTATATTTTGATGTTTTTTTATACCCTTGCAAAAGGGTATAATTAATTTTGTAAAAAAGTGTGCAACGCATAGAAGGAAGCATCTTCGACCATATAAAGTATATATATTCTTGATCAGCACGATGAGACGAGTTCAAATAGCCATGTCAGCACGATGAGACGTCATGTCCGTCCGTCTGGATCACGCGAACTCCTCCTGGTATTGGTCAGTTTTGTGCTCTTATTAATAATTGTGCCAAATTTGATCAAGATTGGGTGACTATATCATATAGCTCCCATACAAACGGCAAAGTCACGAACAGTGACTTTCTCAATAACTTCATTAATTTTATAGCTTTTATCATAAAAGTTGGTATTTGTCAGAAACTATTTTTTTAATATTGGCAATTTGACCTAATTTATTATCATAAAAGTTGGTATTTGTCAGTTTTGTGTTCTTATTAATAATTGTGCCAAATTTGATCAAGATCGGGTGACTATATCATATAGCTCCCATACAAACGGCAAAGTCACGAACAGTGACTTTCTCAATAACTTCATTAACTTTATAGCTATTGTCGTGAAATTTAATATAAGTTAGTTTATTGTAGCTATAAACGACTGTGCCAAATTTGGTCAAGATCGGGTGACTATATCATATACCTCCCATAGGAACCATCGGTCGAAAACAGTGACTTTCATCGAAAAGTTCGTTATATCCTATGCTAAGATTGAAGGCCGTTCTTTCGCAAACATTAGACTTTTTGGATAAAAGGTTTTGACACTTTGATATCTATGGGTAAGGAAAGAATTACCAAAACAGTTGCAAGGGTATACAAACTTCGACGCGGTCGAAGTTAACCCCGGCCCTCTGGTTTAGATAATCATTATCTAATTGAACCATTGCCTTCTGAATATTTTCATGTTTTACTGGCTCTGGAATATATACTTTTTCTTCCCCAATTTTCACTTTACCTCCATGTGAGGTCCTGCCGGCCATTAATTTATTTCTTGAGTTTTGTTTGATGTATTTCTTTGGAATTGTATTATTTTTATTTTGAATTTCATCTTTATTTTTCTCGCAACGTTGTTCAAAACCTGTGTTATCTATTGTTGTTTCCACTACAGATTTATTCTGATTTGATTTGGAGCATCCCGAGACGATCCAACCAAATTGAGTATTTTGGCCTTGCAGGCCGTCAATCTTTGTAATTCCCCTTTATAAGATTTGGGTATATACGTTTACTCCCATTATTATATCAATCCTACCAAGGTAGGATCAGCTAGAACGTAAGTTTGCCATTTAGACATATCCACGTTTGCTATTTTTAATGGAAGAGCTTTCATTAAACTTTCGCAACACAATTGCCTCAACCTTTATATGTCCTTTCCAAGGATTTCGCGTCTTTACATCTATTTTTACCTTATATTTTGATTTATAAGATTTTATTGAGGACACGCCACTTATTTCTGTATATTGTTTAATTTTAGGTAGTTTTAATATTTGAGCGGCCTCTTCAGACAAAATGGTGCTCTAAGAACCACAATCAATAAGGGCTCTTAGAGTCTTACATCCTCCATTTAAATTTTTTACTTGTATTACAGCCGTGGCCAACAGTGTTGGTTGTGCGGTTACACAAGTATTAACTCTCTCCTGTTTTTCTTGGAGTAATGTATGGTGTTCCTTACTGCACAATGAACAGACCATTTCATTAGTGCACACCTTATTGCTTGAATGGTTCAAGCATCTTATGCAAAGCTGCACTTTTTTGGCTATTTCATACCTTTCAGTAGGTGTCAAACCTTTAAACCTATAGCACTTATACGCTTTGTGCCCGGCAATTTTGCAAATCGGACATTTATCTTCGACTTCCGCATAATTTAACACAGTTTTTAGCGGTTTTTTCTCTTCCTTTGCTCATGGCATTTAGCGAGCAATATCTTTGCTCCAGGTATTCCATGACATCAGATAGCATTTGTATCTGCCTTGTTTTTCTAATTTGACTCTCATATGTATTTGTTGTCTCGCTGTCAAATTTCCTTAGAAGTAGGAGTTGTGCGAATATGACGTCAACTTTATCGGACAAATTTGCTTTTATTTTAATTAAGTAGACTGACTCATTAACTATGTCAATCACTCCTTTAACACCTTTTGCGGATTCATTGTTGATCATCGGTAAATCAACAATCCGACTTAATTGTTTGGAAAATACCCTCCGATTATTTTCATACCTCTTGATTAACGGTTCCCAAGCAGCACTATAATTATCAGCTCATCCTGACAATAGATGGGCTACCATGCTCTTTGCTTCGCCCTTTCACGCGGATTTTAAATAATTGAACTTAAGGCAAGCCTTAAATCCTCTCTTTTTCAATCAGTTCCGCAAATAGTTCTACAAACAGGTCCAGAAAATGTGGGTACCTGTATTTTCGGCAACACCGGTAGTTCGCCTCTCACGGTTACATTCTCAACTTTCAAATTTTTCTGATCGTTTATTTTCTCTTCGAATGCTGACAAGGTATTCTGAACATCGAACTCTAGTTCTTCTATGACTTCTTTAAACGTTTCATTACATATAAGTTCATCTGTATAAGCTTGGCACATCTGTACCTTCTTGAACAATAATTTAATTTTTTAATATACATTTCGCCTGTTCTATTGTCTATCATACGTAAATCTTTGCTGACCATGTCCAAATATTGCTGAAGCTGACGGACCTTTCCTTGAACTTATTCCTGGCTAACATTAGCGTAGCGCTACGTATCGCTATCGGTCCAGACGTTGAGAAGCTTTCAAGTTGCCGGTGGTGGTCTTCGCACAGACGTATTCGCAATGAGGTGATTCAAATGGTCTAGGGCAGTCATTGGGACCCGTCTTCCCCGGTGTTTTTTTTTTTTGCTGTGTCGCTGCTCAGCTGCTGTTGTCCAGGGCCTATGGGCTCAGGCGGTACCGGTGTCGGTCATCGCACCAGATTTTCTCGTATTAGCAGCCTCTTTGCAACTACCTTGTTGCTCTGCTGCTGTGTGTAGTTGCCGACTTGCAACTACATCTAAACTTTTAACTTTAACTTTTTTTTTCGATATTAGGGCTTCGAATACGCCACACACCAATTCTGTAATTATTATACCATACACCCATACTGTGAAATGGTATATTAAAGTCGCCAAAATGTATGCAACATGCAGAAGGAAGCTTTTCCGACCCCATAAAGTATATATATTCTTGATCAGTATCAATAGCCGAGTCGATATAGCCATGCCCGTCTACTCCGTCTGACCATCCGTATGAATGCCTAGATCTCGGAGACTATAAGAGATAGAGCCACCAAATTTGGAATGTAGGCTCGTGTAGTATGTAGAGTGATCAAGTTTATTTCAAATTTGCCACGCCCCTTTCCGCCCCCGCAATTCAAAAAAACGTTTGTCTCAAAACTATTGCAGCTAGAAACACCATATTTGGTATGTATATTTGCATAGTAAATGCATTTTGTAAGTCCAAAGATTTTGCCACCCCCCTTTCCGCCCCCGCAATTCAAAAAAATCTTTTAACTCAAAAACTATTGCAGCTAGAAACACCATATTTGGTATGTATATTTGCATAATAAATGCGCACATTTTGTGTACAAGTTAAGACCAGATATGCTTCACCACCACAATCACACTCACACCACACCCATAGAGAACATTCAAGAGTTATCATAATAAGCACTGACGTAATGAGCATCGACATAATGAGCATCGGCATGATCATAGAAGGCACCGCCAAGAATGTCACCCGATAACCTTGCAACACACAATCATCTTCACACAATCGCCAGACTAAACATTCCTAGGGTAATGGTGTCAAATTCGGTACATCAGACGGCAAGCCGCCTAATCCCATAAATCAATTCGGCAATAAGCATCATGTTCGGTGCACCAGTCGTCACGTCGCCCAAATCAATTTCATGATAAACAGATCCCACGCTCGCGTTGGACCATTGGACTCAACAAGCGTCGCTGTCACCATCGACGCCCAAAATCAGAGGCTTCATTTAAACATAATCGATCTACACAATTCAGTCTTTAATCTTAGTACAAACTTGTCACTTCGTTAGAGCTCCGCGATCTTAGTTCAGTCTAGTAGTCACAAAGTCTTCCAGTAAAAAAGATAGATTTCCAAATGTGTACTCAATATTAAATAAACTCAAATAAAACTTTATTTTTTTATGCGACTAACTAAGATTGTGTTTAATTGGCGCCCGAGCAGGGACCCCGCGTTTAAAAGTTGATCAAGTGAAGTAAAACGGCAATTGTGATAAGTGTTAATCAAAGTAAACGCAAATAAATACGCCTTTAGAACGATAACCGAAATATACGCAGTGCCAACAAAACTTCGCTGAGGTCAGACGGGGTTATAACAAAAACTGATCGCTGCATTCCTCTAGTATCCGTTCGGAGGAAAATTGGTACAAAAGTGTCTGGATTCGGAGCGTTAGTACCCCAACGTGGGAAAAACGAGGACCCCTACCAACCAACCAATACAAGCACCGAAATGAAAATAATTCTAATGTAAGTTAAGTTTAAAATAAGAAAAACAAAAAAAAGAAAGAGAAAAAATCAAAACCAGAAACGAATTAATATCCTAAGGAACAAAAATTTTTTTAATAAGAAACGAATTAGCATCATAAGAAACGAAAAAACTAACTAACATTTATAATAATTACCTCTACTAACAAAATTTTTAAACCAAAAGCCATTTCCATCCAAAATTTTTTCTCTAAACGGTATCGCGTCGCGAACAAATTTTCTTGTCTTTCGAATAATTATTTGACGCGTAGTGCAAGCGTTTGTTTTTTGAAGTGAATTAATCCCCTTTGAAATCGAAAATGCCTGAAAACGACAGTTGGGTAAAAGCCGCAGTCCTTCAGCCAGGAGGTCGCCCTACGACAGAGTCGCAGAGTGCGTCAGCCGTCAGCCGCCGCGAAAGAAGTATAGAGGCTATATCCATACAAGGTTTAGATGCAGCCATTGATAGTCTTTTAGCAGCTAGAATGGGGTCTTATATCGAACAAATAAAACTGGCCCAGCCAGCAACCTCAGAATACAGAGACTTAACTCTAAATTTGCAAGACAATTGGAATGAGGTAGATAAAGTTCCAGACCTAGTGAAAGGCCTCAAAGAATTCTCTGGTAATCCAGCAGAATTTACAACTTGGTTCTCTTCAACCTCGCGTGTAATGGATGCCTTTGCTCCTTTGCAAGGAACGCCAAAATTTTTCTCGATTTTACTAACGGTCAGAGACAAAATCACAGGACATGCGAACATAGTACTAAAGGTGAATGATACCGCGTTACATTGGGAGGCAATCTCGAAATGCCTTCTAGAAGAATATTCAGACAGACGAGATTTGGGCACACTAGAATATCAGTTGTTCTCCATGAGTCAGAGGAATAGCACAATCCTGAGTTTTCCTTGCAGTGAACCATCAGACGTCCTTAATCATTAGCCAAATGAAAACATGGGACACGGTCCCGAGGTCATGGCTCTTTCAAACAGATAAGGGACAGAGCCCTAGATACTTTTATTAGGGGCCTGAACGGTGATCTATCAGATAGAATAAGTCTAGCGCAACCACTTAACTTGAAACATGCGTTGCAGATGATAGAAGACTTAACCAATAAGCACACTAAAAACTCGATCGGCTCAGGTTATCAACACCCTCGTCCAAATCTAACACACAGGACAGGACAATACACCAGAATTAACGCCCCCCACAGTGGTCATACCCTCCAGTACTCCCCCCAAAACCACATAACAACATGAATTGGTACAACCCCAGACAGATTCAAAATACTTTCACACCTCAAAATAATTTCCCACAGAACCATGGTATTCCCCAAAATATCCCTTTCCGTAACAGTAACCAAACCTTCTTTAACGCACCACCTAGACCTCTCGCCCCAAAGCCTCAACCCAAGCCTACACCAATGGATGTAGACGGTTCCATAATGACCAAGAACGTGAACTACATGAATAGGCCAAACATAAATCCTACGCAACCAGTTTTATTAAAGAGAGTAAATCCGTTTAATACGAATCTCCCAAACAAAGTCCAAAGACAGTTCCACATCGGAGCCGAGGTACAAGAAGGGCAATACAGTGCCCCACCACCAGAAGACTTTCAAGTCAATGTAACCGAAGCTCAGTTGTCCGAATACCAAGAACAGGAAGACTATTTTCAAACAGTCCCATACTCACAATTTTCGGAGTATGAACAACAGCAAAAGTACTCCACCACTCAAGGTGGTATGTCCGAATTAAGTCCGCAAGATAAAGAGACACCACAACCTACAGTACAGGATTCTTACCCACAAATCGAGGACACAGTTAATTTTTTAGGATGAAGTGTTCCTCTTTGCCGTACTTTGTAGTCCGGGACAAAGACGGAACAGTATACAATTTTTTAATAGACACCGGTTCAAACAAAAACTATATTCAACCCGAAATAGCCAAAAACATAAAGCCAAATGAGCGTAAATTCTACGCGAATACTGTAAGTGGACGCATCCTGATTACGGAGCATGTCCACCTGGGTCTCTTCAATGAACCTAACAAACCTATAATTTTTTTTCTACTCCCAAATTTAAAATCGTTTCATGGAATTCTAGGTAATGACACACTAAAAGAATTAAATGCCATTATAGATGTAGGAAAAGATTTGTTACAAGTCAACAACTCTCATGTTGTTAAAGTGAGACAGATGCGAGCTCAGCAGGTCCACGCGATCAACTCAGATCAATTATCGGGTCATCAAAAGTTAAAGCTAGAAGCACTTCAAGAGGAATACAAATCTTTATTTGCAAGTCCGGATATGAGGTTGACTTATGCTACCACTGTCCAAGGTGAAATTCGAACATCGTCAGACACTCCAGTCTACTCAAAACACTACCCGTACCCAGCCTCCTTGAAAGAAGTAGTAGAAGAGCAAATTCAAGAACTATTAAAAGATGGTATAATACGACCCTCACGGTCGCCCTATGGCTCTCCTGTATGGATCGTCCCAAAAAAAAGCGACAGTTCGGGAAAAAAGAAATATGTAGGATGGTCATCGATTACAGAAAATTAAATTCAGTCACCATCTCGGATAAACACCCTATCCCAGAAATTGGAGAAATGATTGCTCAATTGGGCAACAACAAATACTTCTCCGTCCTTGACTTAAAGAGCGGATTTCATCAGATCCCTTTAAAAGAATCCGACATCGAAAAATCAGCATTCTTTATAAACGGAGGAAAATATGAGTTCACCAGACTCCCTTTCGGGTTAAAAAATTCCCCAGCTATATTCCAAAGAGCCCTCGACGATATTTTAAGAAAACATATAGGGAAAATATGCTATGTTTACATCGACGACATCATAATATTCAGCAAAACAGAGGAGGAACATTTTAGCCATCTGGCCAAGGTATTCTCTACCTTAGCAGAAGCAAATATGAAAGTGCAAGTCGCAAGTGTAAATTTTTAAAACATAGCGTTGATTTCCTAGGAGTAGTAATATCAAGCGAAGGTGTCAAAACCAACCCAGAAAAAGTACAGGCTATAAAAAATTTCCCTACACCAAGAAACTTGAAGCAACTAAGATCCTTCTTGGGTTTAGCTAGTTATTATAGGCGGTTCATTAAGGATTTCGCGAAGCTAGCAAGACCCCTCACAAATCTGCTACGTGGCGAGCACGGGAGAACGAAAAAGAATGTCTCCAACAAAATCGAAATTCGTTTTGGCAAGGAAGAGTTGGACTCTTTTAGAAAAGTTAAGAATGCACTAGTTTCACAGGATGTATTACTAGCATACCCTGATTTCAATAAAGAATTTCATCTGACCACAGATGCCTCAAATATAGCGATAGGTGCCTCACTAGAACAAAATGGCAGACCAATCACATTCATATCCAGAGCATTATCTAAGACAGAGGAAAATTACGCTACGAATGAAAGGGAAATGCTGGCCATAGTATGGGCCTTAGAAAAATTGAGGATGTACCTTTATGGGAAATCAAAAGTGATCATTTATACAGACCATCAACCGCTTACTTATGCGCTTAGTCCAAAAAACAATAACACGAAACTAAAAAAATGGTAGAGTTACCTAGAAGAATACAACTACGAGTTGAAGTATAAACCGGGTAGCTCCAATGTAGTAGCAGACGCACTTTCGAGAAATCCTACCAGCATAAATGCCAGTAGTACGTCAGCAGCTACTATGCATAGTGACGAAAGCTCAGGGCACGAACTAATACCGACTATGGACATCCCTATCAATGTATTTAAGAACCAGTTGAAATACTGACCAATATCCATCTTCGACAGGTTAATATTGATACCAGTCTGTTGGGGACATACGACTATCCTGGATTACTCAAAATCAAGGGTAGTAATGCTGAAAACTGGGATGGCAGCGAGGCAGAATGGCACGTTCAAAATTATACACGTTGTAGAAGTAGAAAAATATCAACAGGCATTGTCGGTGTTAAAGGAGGTTGTACGAAATTCAACTAAAACAAACCCGTATTACCCTTTCCTTATTTACGAAATAACCCGAATCGAAAATGAAATCAAAAGATTAAAGCCTATAAAGTTCAGAGCTAAACGCTCTCTTGACATACTTGGAACAGCGTGGAAGTGGCTCGCGGGTACCCCAGATCACCAGGACCACAAAATTGTAATTGACAAAATTAATGAACAGCTTAAAAATAATAACAAACAAGTAATAATCAATAAACTAGTAGAAAATAAGATAAACGATTTGATTAAAATAACTAACACTCTATTACATAAAAGCAAACCGGAAACAGACGAAAAACTAAAAGAAATAGAAGTAACAAAATTTAAACTGACTCTCTTAAGAGAAGAAATTACAAATATCATTTACGCAATAGATTGGGCTAAAGCCAACACAATAAATTCTTTGATCTTATCACCAGCAGAAATAAACATTATCGAAACATATGCTGAAGAAAGCCTAACATTTGTAAATATCGAAGAGCTCATAGAATTTGCCGAAGTAAGTGTTGCTTCGGATGGCAGAGCTCTCCTTTATATTGTCAGCATACCTAGGGGGATTAAAGAACAATGTAAAAAAATCACGGCATTACCCATAAAATATGGAAAAACAATCAAAAAAATAGATTATAATCACATATTAAAATGTAATAAACAATATTTCGGTTTAGCTAATAAGAACAAATGTAAAAATTAAAACAACAAAATATTATGTAAACTGGAAGATTTGATTGACTTAAAAAATAGCAAATGCATAGGAGCGTATTTTCACAGGAAAAAACCAACTTGCCAAACAACTAACAATCAACATGTGAAATCACACTCGGAGGTAGCTCCTGGCACGATCTTGCTAAACCAATTCAAGGGTATTATCAATGTCGATGGAGAAAACCTTACTTTGGACGGAACTTTTATAATCCAATCGCAGAATGCAACAATCAACATAGATGATTCGTGTACATCATGAAGACAAAGCGTGAAGTAGAAATCCAACCCCCATTACTTCAACTATTATCGGACAAACAGCACCAAGGCGAAACCCTATCTCTGGAGATGATCAAAGAACTGCACTTGAACAACACGAACAGCCTGGAAAAAATCCAGACTGACAATGTCATAATTTCATCAACCTATTGGATCCTCATAGCAATTTTAGCGATTGCAGCAATTACATACTGGGTGATCAAGAAGAAATGCAACCACAGGCCAGAAAATAAAAGTCCACCAATAGCAATGCCGGTTACACCCGTACAATATCTGGTAGCGACCGAGGACGTCCGCACTTAAGAGGGGAGCAGTTAAGACCAGATATGCTTCACCATCACAATCACACTCACACCACACCCATAGAGAACATTCAAGAGTTATCATAATGAGCACTGACGTAATGAGCATCGACATAATGAGCATCGGCATGATCATAGAAGGCACCGCCAAGAATGTCACCCGATAACCTTGCAACACACAATCATCTTCACATAATTGGAAATTGTATTGTGTTTAATTTATGTACCATCGACAGCCAAAAGCGATGCTTCAAGTCAAAATTAATCTTGTAGAAATTTACGTAGCCAGGCTCCAAAATCTACGTATTTGTAAGATAGCCAAAGTGTACTCAATATTAAATAGCTGAAATACTTTTTTTGAAAATTTTATTTATTAGATCTACGTACTTTTTTAAAACTTAAAAACAATAAAAAAATTAATAAACTATTAAATTTTTAAATTAACTGTATTGTACTTCGTTGTTATTATTTTCATTTGTCATTTTAGAAAGCAAATTACATTGTTTAAATTATACATATTAATTTATGTACATGTTTTACAAAAATTTATACATGTTTTGATTAAAATATTTTAGGTGTTTGTCAGAAGGCTCTAAGTTTTCCTTTAATCCACTTTTGGTGTGAAGCAATCCTTTTAAAGTGTCCGTTTCTAATTTGTTTCTGTTATTTGTCTTAATTAAATTAATTTCTGAAAATAAACGCTCAACATTAGCACTGCTATGTGGCAAAACAAGCAAATTTTGGGTTAACTCCGTCAAGAAGGGAAACATGTGGGTTGAATTTCCGTTTTTTACGTTTGAAACATAACGCCAAAAGACGTCTGGCGGTACCGCTTCCTCCTCTTTGAAGGGAAAATTAATGTTCCGGAGAAGTCGCCATTCGCGGTCTAGCTCTGTCATATCTTGTGAACACAATACTGTAAATAATAAGAACTAATTAAATAATTCTGTTCATAAGACAATAAAAAACATACCTGGAAACATTTGCCCCAAATGTGCAATAGATGGTAGCTTTGCTTTCAAACTATTGTTTAGTATTGTCGCTGGATTTAAGAAGTGTAAGCTTTTCATTTTCTGCAGCTCCTCATCCTCAAAGGAAAACCGATTTTGTAGTTGCCTTAAACTTTCAATATAAAATTGAAGGCAGGAGTTTTGAGTCTCGATGATTTTATCTCGTTCCATATTATGTTTTTTTTTTTTGTCAACAAAGCCGCAAAGTTTCCTCCGAAATACATATCTTTTAAGGGCAAGTGGTTCTCATTGTTAACGAAATCAATCTTTAGTAATTCTTCATCAGGTAATAATAAAAACTCCGATTTTAGAAACCACTCAACTATTGTCTTGTAAACTGTAAGAAGATTTTCGTACAACAAATACAATTTTGGACTTTCTGACTGCATTTCCTTGTTTAAATTGTTGAAATAGGGCAGCACAAATTTCAGAAACTCCAAATACAGTTCTGTCGTCAAATCTAAGCACATTTGGAGAATCGGCTCTGCAGATTTTAACTGGATCTTTTAATGCAGCTCCTTGAAAGTAAAGTTTTAACGCAGGCAGATGTTCTAACAGCCTTTCAACTACTTGAAGCAGAGATAGCCACCTTGTTTGTCCGATATGTAAAAGTTTGTGTGGTTTCACATTAACGAAAGACTGAAACTCCTTATACTCTCCGATACGTTTTGGGCTTTTTGATATAAAGTTATAGACATCTCTTGCAAATCCTTCCACTTTTTTTGGCAATTTTTTGCAAACATAAGACTCGCAGAGGTGAAATGAGTGACATATACATTTCATCAAAAACAAATTCGGAATATCCTTCTTCAGCAGTTGCGAAAGAGAGTGGTTTTGGCCCATTACATTGACATCTGCAAATCCTATCATGTTCTGCTCATATGGTATGTCCCTTTCTTGAAAAAATTTTTGCATTCATTATGCAATGCCGTGGCAGAGCTGTCAGTGACTGCAATAAGCCCCAAAAAAGTATCTTTTACTTTAAATGCCACTGCAGTTCTTGTAATAAGAGCGAGATGTTTCGTTGTAGATCTGTCAGTACTTTCATCGACAATAAGCGAAAACTTATTCGATTTTAACTGTTCTATTAAGTCGTCCTCTGCCACTTGTCCAGTTACCGATGTTATTATAGCTTGAGCCTTTGTCCGTCCAAATTTTAGTGAATGTACGACTTTGGGATCGCTAGCAACAGATTGTATGATACTGCTGAGATCTTCCGCCAAAGCAAAGGAAAGATTGTTTTTCGCCAAAAAGAAAGCCATCTGTATTTCAGCACATTTAACCTTATTTTTAAAAGAAGTTGACGGCTCAGGCAATAAAGAAAATATAGTTGGTTGATCGATGCCTAAGAGTAAAGTAATAACAATTAAAATAACATATAAAAACCAACATGAAACACTGTTTAATAAATTTTTCACATAACAATTTGTTAAAGGAAATACTAACGTACATATACATAAAAAGAGCACAAAAAGCACGCGGACACACGACAAGAACTTAACAAGTATAAAACGCAACTCTATACATACTTTTCGAATTTTTCTTATGCTTAACAGAAGCTTCATGCTTTTCTAAATCCCTCTTGCCTGAAGAGCATTTGAGGTCTGATTTGCAAGATTTGCAATATGACAAACCATTACCCTTACTGCTTTTCGTCAACCAGGAATACTTCTTTTCCCAAGCTTCTGAGTACTTCGCGTCGTAGTGGACTTTCCTTTTCTTGGTTGGAGTTACGTTTGCTTCTTCGTCGGTGTCACTTGTTAAAATTTCCATTTTTCACATAAATTTTTCACTTCCAATTTCAAGCACAAATTCTGAAGTAAGCTCTGCCAATCTTTTTGCAATTTAGCGCTGCTAACTCATTGAAAAAACGTTAACATATGGAAAACGGAATTTAGAGCTGCTAACCCAATATAAATCATATAATCTTTTTTTTATTTAATTCATAATATATTGATATTACCCAAAAACTTTGGGTTTTACAATTTTTTCAATATTTTTTGAAAGTACGTAGTTTTAGTCTCTTCGAAATACGTAGATCTACGTACAAATACGTAGACTTGGCAACGCCGATCACAGCCGACAATGGTCGAAACATGATAAAGGCAGAATTACTCAACAATGATTCCGAAGATGAAGAAGAAGCTGCTGAGGACTTCGATGATGATGGACTGCTAA
Source organism: Drosophila equinoxialis (assembly GCA_018150345.1). Taxonomy (NCBI): domain Eukaryota; kingdom Metazoa; phylum Arthropoda; class Insecta; order Diptera; family Drosophilidae; genus Drosophila; species Drosophila equinoxialis. Next base: position 214,977 of record JAECWI010000034.1, read on the forward strand.
AAGATCTCAACATTTTTTCAATACGTTCGATCAAATGTGCAGCACATACACTTCAACTGGCGGTGAAGGATTTTTTTTCAACGCCACGAAGCTGCTAGCTTCATCATCAAAGCACGGAAGATTGTGAAGCTTTTAAAGACACCAGCATATAGGTAAGATTGATTTCGATAATTATAATAATAATATAATTAAATGTTTATGACGTTTTTTTTTATTTCGAGTGTAGGTATTTAATAACGGAGGAGTCATTGCCACAACCAATTTTAGATGTCGCGACTCGGTGGAATTCCACCTATTGTATGTTGAGTCAGCTTAAAAACTTTGAGGTAGCTCCTGGCACGATCTTGCTAAACCAATTCAAGGGTATTATCAATGTCGATGGAGAAAACCTTACTTTGGACGGAACTTTTATAATTCAATCGCAGAATGCAACAATCAACATAGATGATTCGTACATCATGAAGACAAAGCGTGAAGTAGAAATCCAACCCCCATTACTTCAACTATTATCGGACAAACAGCACCAAGGCGAAACCCTATCTCTGGAGATGATCAAAGAACTGCACTTGAACAACACGAACAGCCTGGAAAAAATCCAGACTGACAATGTCATAATTTCATCATCCTATTGGATCGTCATAGCAATTTTAGCGATTGCAGCAATTACATACTGGGTGATCAAGAAGAAATGCAACCACAGGCCAGTAAATAAAAGTCCACCAATAGCAATGCCGGTTACACCCGTACAATATGTGGTAGCGACCGAGGACGTCCGAACTTAAGAGGGGGAGGAGTTAAGACCAGATATGCTTCACCATCACAATCACACTCACACCACACCCATAGAGAACATTCAAGAGTTATCATAATGAGCACTGACGTAATGAGCATCGACATAATGAGCATCGGCATGATCATAGAAGGCACCGCCAAGAATGTCACCCGATAACCTTGCAACACACAATCATCTTCACACAATCGCCAGACCAAACATTCCTAGGGTAATGGTGTCAAATTCGGTACATCAGACGGCAAGCCGCCCAATCCCATAAATCAATTCGGCAATAAGCATCATGTTCGGTGCACCAGTCGTCACGTCGCCCAAATCAATTTCATGATAAACAGATCCCACGCTCGCTTTGGACCATTGGACTCAACAAGCGTCGCTGTCACCATGAAGCCCAAGAGGCTTCATTTAAACATAATCGATCTACACAATTCAGTCTTTAATCTTAGTACAAACTTGTCACTTCGTTAGAGCTCCGCGATCTTAGTTCAGTCTAGTAGTCACAAAGTCTTCCAGTAAAAAAGATAGATTTCCAAATGTGTACTCAATATTAAATAAACTCAAATAAAACTTTATTTTTTTATGCGACTAACTAAGATTGTGTTTAATTTATACCATCACAGCCAGCGATGCCAAGTCAAAATTTGAGAAATACGTAGCCAGGCTCCAAAATCTACGTATTTGTACGTAGCACAATTTTGCTGAAATACGTAGATCTACGTACTTTTTTAAAACTTAAAAACAATAAAAAAAATTAATAAACAATTAAATTTTTAAATTAACTGTATTGTACTTCGTTGTTATTATTTTCATTTGTCATTTTAGAAAGCAAATTACATTGTTTAAATTATACATATTAATTTATGTACATGTTTTACAAAAATTTATACATGTTTTGATTAAAATATTTTAGGTGTTTGTCAGAAGGCTCTAAGTTTTCCTTTAATCCACTTTTGGTGTGAAGCAATCCTTTTAAAGTGTCCGTTTCTAATTTGTTTCTGTTATTTGTCTTAATTAAATTAATTTCTGAAAATAAACGCTCAACATTAGCACTGCTATGTGGCAAAACAAGCAAATTTTGGGTTAACTCCGTCAAGAAGGGAAACATGTGGGTTGAATTTCCGTTTTTTACGTTTGAAACATAACGCCAAAAGACGTCTGGCGGTACCGCTTCCTCCTCTTTGAAGGGAAAATTAATGTTCCGGAGAAGTCGCCATTCGCGGTCTAGCTCTGTCATATCTTGTGAACACAATACTGTAAATAATAAGAACTAATTAATAATTCTGTTCATAAGACAATAAAAAACATACCTGGAAACATTTGCCCCAAATGTGCAATAGATGGTAGCTTTGCTTTCAAACTATTGTTTAGTATTGTCGCTGGATTTAAGAAGTGTAAGCTTTTCATTTTCTGCAGCTCCTCATCCTCAAAGGAAAACCGATTTTGTAGTTGCCTTAAACTTTCAATATAAAATTGAAGGCAGGAGTTTTGAGTCTCGATGATTTTATCTCGTTCCATATTATGTTTTTTTTTTGTCAACAAAGCCGCAAAGTTTCCTCCGAAATACATATCTTTTAAGGGCAAGTGGTTCTCATTGTTAACGAAATCAATCTTTAGTAATTCTTCATCAGGTAATAATAAAAACTCCGATTTTAGAAACCACTCAACTATTGTCTTGTAAACTGTAAGAAGATTTTCGTACAACAAATACAATTTTGGACTTTCTGACTGCATTTCCTTGTTTAAATTGTTGAAATAGGGCAGCACAAATTTCAGAAACTCCAACTACAGTTCTGTCGTCAAATCTAAGCACATTTGGAGAATCGGCTCTGCAGATTTTAACTGGATTTTTAATGCAGCTCCTTGAAAGTAAAGTTTTAACGCAGGCAGATGTTCTAACAGCCTTTCAACTACTTGAAGCAGAGATAGCCACCTTGTTTGTCCGATATGTAAAAGTTTGTGTGGTTTCACATTAACGAAAGACTGAAACTCCTTATACTCTCCGATACGTTTTGGGCTTTTTGATATAAAGTTATAGACATCTCTTGCAAATCCTTCCACTTTTTTTGGCAATTTTTTGCAAGCATAAGACTCGCAGAGGTGAAATGAGTGACATATACATTTCATCAAAAACAAATTCGGAATATCCTTCTTCAGCAGTTGCGAAAGAGAGTGGTTTTGGCCCAACATTGAATTGCAAATCCTATCATGTTCTGCTCATATGGTATGTCCCTTTCTTGAAAAAAATTTTTTGCATTCATTATGCAATGCCGTGGCAGAGCTGTCAGTGACTGCAATAAGCCCCAAAAAAGTATCTTTTACTTTAAATGCCACTGCAGTTCTTGCAATAAGAGCGAGATGTTTCGTTGTAGATCTGTCAGTACTTTCATCGACAATAAGCGAAAACTTATTCGATTTTAACCGTTCTATTAAGTCGTCCTCTGCCACTTGTCCAGTTACCGATGTTATTATAGCTTGAGCCTTTGTCCGTCCAAATTTTAGTGAATGTACGACTTTGGGATCGCTAGCAACAGATTGTATGATACTGCTGAGATCTTCCGCCAAAGCAAAGGAAAGATTGTTTTTCGTCAAAAAGAAAGCCATCTGTATTTCAGCACATTTAACCTTATTTTTAAAAGAAGTTGACGGCTCAGGCAATAAAGAAAATATAGTTGGTTGATCGATGCCTAAGAGTAAAGTAATAACAATTAAAATAACATATAAAAACCAACATGAAACACTGTTTAGTAAATTTTTCACATAACAATTTGTTAAAGGAAATACTAACGTACATATAAAAAGAGCACAAAAAGCACGCGGACACACGACAAGAACTTAACAAGTATAAAACGCAACTCTATACATACTTTTCGAATTTTTCTTATGCTTAACAGAAGCTTCATGCTTTTCTAAATCCCTCTTGCCTGAACAGCATTTGAGGTCTGATTTGCAAGATTTGCAATATGACAAACCATTACCCTTACTGCTTTTCGTCAACCAGGAATACTTCTTTTCCCAAGCTTCTGAGTACTTCGCGTCGTAGTGGACTTTCCTTTTCTTGGTTGGAGTTACGTTTGCTTCTTCGTCGGTGTCACTTGTTAAAATTTCAATTTTTCACATAAATTTTTCACTTCCAATTTCAAGCACAAATTCTGAAGTAAGCTCTGCCAATCTTTTTGCAATTTAGCGCTGCTAACCCATTGAAAAAACGTTAACATATGGAAAACGGAATTTAGAGCTGCTAACCCAATATAAATCATATAATCTTTTTTTTATTTAATTCATAATATATTGATATTACCCAAAAACTTTGGGTTTTACAATTTTTTCAATATTTTTTGAAAGTACGTAGTTTTAGTCTCTTCGAAATACGTAGATCTACGTACAAATACGTAGACTTGGCAACGCCGATCACAGCCGACAATGGTCGAAACATGATAAAGGCAGAATTACTCAACAATGATTCCGAAGATGAAGAAGAAGCTGCTGAGGACTTCGATGATGATGGACTGCTAAAAGATCTCAACATTTTTTCAATACGTTCGATCAAATGTGCAGCACATACACTTCAACTGGCGGTGAAGGATTTTTTTCAACGCCACGAAGCTGCTAGCTTCATCATCAAAGCACGGAAGATTGTGAAGCTTTTAAAGACACCAGCATATAGGTAAGATTGATTTCGATAATTATAATAATAATATAATTAAATATTTATGACGTTTTTTTTTATTTCGAGTGTAGGTATTTAATAACGGAGGAGTCATTGCCACAACCAATTTTAGATGTCGCGACTCGGTGGAATTCCACCTATTGTATGTTGAGTCAGCTTAAAAACTTTGAGGACTTTTGTGAAAGGCGCCTCAACTGTTCAATGCAGCTTACAACGACTGAGTGGGATGACTTAAAAAGACTTGTTACTACCCTGGAACCGGGATACACAGCTACTATCAAGCTACAAAGCACCCAACTATTCATGGGTGACTTTTACAAACTATGGTTGGAGCTCAAACTTACTATTGCAGCAGTAAACACGGCTGAAAGTAAAGCTTTGAGCGAGTGTATCGCTGAAAGGGAAATTGGCCTCTTAGGGACTGACTCGGTGATTTGCAGCATATACTTGGATCCACGGATAAGACGGGTATTGCTGCAAAACCCTATAAATGTTATGCTAGCTAAAAGCAAGCTTAAGCAGCTTTTTTCTGCAAATATTTCATTTGAAAAAACCTGTAAGTTTTTCCGTCATTGAAATATATTTATTTATTTATTTATTTTATTTTACGTCAACTAAGTCAGCAGTCGACGAAAAAGCTTAAGCTAAAATACAGATAAAAATTAATTCATGAAGGTAGCTTAGCTTTATGCACAACATCCCCGACCCGGTGGAGGTGTTTTATTTGCAACAAGGTGCCAGCTATGCCCCGATTCACAGCCAATGTGGTCAGGGATGAGTTGCAGCCGATCCAATATCCAGTCCAGAATACTTTCAGTGGTTACGCTGTAGATAATTAAAAAGTATAGCGCGAAGAGAAGTGACAGATAGATGAGGAGAAATAAGGTGAGAAAGGTTGTTAAAAGATTGGCAAAGAACACGAAGAGGTTCGTGAAGAGAGTAGTTAGTCAGACATCTACTAAGGTGAAGAGGAAAAAAGTTTCTGGTCCGACGTGAGGGAACACAAAAATATAGCGTATCTAGTAAATTGGTAGAACTGACTTCGCCGTTGACTACTTTATGTAGAAAGAGAATCCCAAATACGAGCCTACGGTTGTAAAGTGAAGGAAGATTAATAAGAAGAAGTCTGTCAGAATAAGAAGGTAGGCGAAGATTCGGGTCCCAATTAAGACCGCGTAACGCAAACTTAAGGAATTGCTTCTGTACCGATTCAATACTACGCTGGTGAACATCATATTGAGGGTTCCACACTGGTGAGCAATATTCTAGAGTAGGGCGAACTAACGAAGTGTATAAAACCTTTGTCACATATGGATCATCAAATTCCTTGGCCCAACGTTTAATGAAGCCAAGAAGACTGCATGCTCTATTAACAATTGAAGATATATGAATATTAAAAGAAAGCTTTGGGTCAAACATAACGCCTAAGTCTTTAAATGATGGTACACAATCTAACAGAACAGACTTAATAGAGTAATGAGCTAGGAACGGCGACAAACGACTGAAAGTCATAAAAGAGCATTTAGAGGCATTAAGGTGTAATTTATTAACGTGACACCAAACACAAAACGCATCGATATCTGATTGCAAGTACTGTTGGAAAGAAGGATCATTATATGAATAACAAATCTTGACGTCATCCGCAAACATGAGCACGCGAGAATGAGCCAAGGAAGCCATGGTGTACAAGGGTAGTCAATTCTAAAAGGTTGGTAAGCGACGAACGACTTTTCATGAAGCCATGCTGACAAGGAGAAATAGTGGATCTGGATAGGTGTTGAAGGGAAGACGTAATAATTTTCTCAAACAGCTTAGGTATTGCCGAAAGTTTGGCAATGCCACGGTAGTTAGAAATATCCGATTTGTTACCCTTTTTAAAAAGCGGAATAATAAAAGACTCCTTCCAAATATCAGGGAAGCGACAAGTCTCACTCGATATAAAAAATAACCGAGATAAAGGCTTAGATAGGGAAATCGAACACATTTTAAGGATGCAACTAGGTATATTATCAGGCCCGGGTACGAAGGAAGACGTCATAGATGACAAGCTAGAGATAATACAGTCTTCAGTAATATTAGGAAAAAACATACAATTTAAATGTGGAATTGTGAAGGGATAAGGTGTGGGATCCGAAGCAGTAGAAGAATAAGTCGACTGAAAGAATTTAGCAAACAGATCTGCAATATCTGAATCACTATTAGCAGTCTGGTCATTAAGTCTGAAGGTGGAAGGTAGTAAATTAGAACGTCTTTTGGAATTAACAAAGTTATAAAAACTTTTAGGGTTCTTATAAAATTCAACCTTACAGCGAACGATATAATTATTGTAGCATTGAGTATTTAAAAGGCAAAATTGAGATTTGGCTACACAATAATTTGCATAGTCACGTCGCGAACCAGTTTTTTTTAAATCTTTTAAAATATCTCGATTTAATGTTACGGAGATTAGAGAGCCTACGTGTGAACCAGACTGGCGCACTGGAGACGGTAGAGACATTCACATAAGGAACGCATTTATCAATTAGAGAATTAAGAGCAGAGTAGAAAAAAATTTACTGCACAATCTATATCACAGCACTCAAATAGAAATGACCAATCAAAAGAGAAAATAAGGCTGTTAAGAAGATTGAAATTTGTTTTACGAAAACATCTACGACGAGAATTTGAGATGTTATTGAATGAATTATTAACGGAATTGTAAGAAATAGTAATTTCAATGGTAGGGTGATAAGTATCTTCGGGCTTCACTAGGGGCTGTGTTTGTGATACAGCACTAACAGTGGGATCAGAGACAAAAACAAGATCGAGGATTCTTTTAGAAGAGTTAAGAAAAGAATTCAACTGATATAGCGGACATTCAAGTAGGCTATCAAGAAAAACATGTTGAGATGAGGGAATTAAGAAAGATAGATTATCATCAGCAAGCCAAGAAACATTAGGCAAGTTAAAATCACCTAAAGCTATAAAAAAATCACGATCTTTAAGACGACTAAAAATAGTTCGCAAAGCATCAGCATGGTGCATGTAGATCATGATATCAGAAGTTGGAGGAATATATGAACAAGAGATATATAAGCTAAAGTTAGAACATGTAACTTCGACGCAAATAAACTCAACACCTAAGGGGAGATCAATCGGCACAACACTTGAACACAGATTCGAGTTGACAGCAATGAGTACTCCACCGCCACGTCGACCAACACGATCAAGCCTATAAGAAATAAAGTTATTAGAAAGAATTTCATTATCCAAAACAGAGGAATTAAGCCAAGTTTCAGAGAAAGCTAATATGTCAGCCGAAAAGGTTAAGCTATCGCAGAATAATTTAGAGAGCTTGGTAAGAAGTCCTCTTACATTTTGATAGTGAATGCAAAGACTAGACGTTATTAGTTTTTTGAAGCAGAAGATGCATTAGGAAGGTGGACAGGCAAAGGGCGGGAGCGCTTATTGGGCGCAAATTCGTGTACAACTAGGCCCTCTGGCCAAAAGTTAGGGTCAACCATAGCTGAGAAATACTCATTTGGTACAGTAATTTTAAAAGAGGAGATTTCGCGAGGCCTAGAAAACTTAAACTTTTGAATTAAAACCTTAGCAGGGCATATATTACCAATGTAAGCTGCCACAGACGATTCAGAAGTATCTGGAGCAAGCCTAGAGATAAATAATTGTTTACGATGGGGCACTACAGTTAGTGGAGGCGGAGGAGCATTGGGATCCGCAAGTGATTGAAAGCCAGCATGATCAGAGTTCCCGTGAGGGATAGATTGAGGTACACCAGGGCTTGTAGTGGGTACATCAATCTGAAAAGAAGAGCATAAAGAGGGACAAGAAGATGGTGTAGGCGAAAGTAAAATGGGAGAAGATGTAATAGAAAGTGCGGGCGACTGCTTATGAGGCAACTCAAGGGTACATTTCTTGGGCAATTCCTTAGAAGGTGAACCAAACTTGAATTGCGACAATAAGTGTATGCTAGAGTCACACTCATTAGACAGCTGTTTGGCCATTTTATTAAGAGAAAGAAACTTTAAACGAAGATCCCTATACATTCGGCTAAAATCAAGCTGCTGGCTGGCACAAGATGGGCAAGTCCAGCGCATTAAGCCAAGCTCAGGCTTAGACACAGACAAACCAGAAAATTTGTCGTAATCACGGCCGTTGAGGCCAGCACATTTTAAGTGAATAAGATTATCGCAAAGCCAACACGATATTGCTCTATACTGATCGTCAAAACGATCAGAATGCTTGCAATTGGGTAGACAACAAGCCATTGAAAAGCCAAAATAAACAAGGCAAAAAAAAAAAAAAAAAAAAAACAATAAAAAAAATATATAGAAAAATTTAAATAAACAGCACAAAGATAATTATCGATAAAAAATCAATAATTACAAATAAACCAAAGAGACAGCTGGAGTACACAGCACAAGAGAGAGTGCAAGAACAGTTATAAGACGAGCTTTGAGAGGCGGCTTTATAAAAGAGATTACGCGGGAGGGAAGCTGAGCACAAGCACAAAGCAGAGGGAACAACAAAACCACTAGCACAGATGGTATGATGGGGGCGATGAGGGGAGCAACTGCAGAAGCAATGACGAGAGAGAACAATAAGAAAAAAATAAAAACAATTTAAATGCACCAAACACTAATCACGAAAAAGAAAAAAAACAAAACTGTTTAATTTGGCGAATTATGCAAATAAAACACAAGGGTTTCAAGCAAACGACACCAGCGAAAACGAAAACAAACTAGGCACAATTAAAAATTGAGAGAAAACCATATATATTAATAAAACTCAGGAGCTAAGCAAAAACACGACCGTCACGTCAGAGAGCAGAAGCTTGAATCTAAAACGAATACTAATAATTTTATTTATCGACAGTCGTCGACTGAACCCGCAAACGATCGGTTGTGTTATCACAGTGATTCGCAGTTTAGTTCAAAGCTTTTCTAACTCCAAGCGCACTCTCTTTTACCTACCCAATCCATACATCTCAAACCAACAAAAAACACACACGGTAAACTTATATATATATATATATAAATAAAAATGCCCCCTGGGCATTACAATCAAGGGGCAAATCGCTTTGCATTGCTAAGCGATAGCCCCAAATCCAAGAGGAAAAAGCCCTCTCCGTTGCACGAAGTTTTCCCAGAACTACCAACCTGTAAAAACCCTAACCCCAAATATATAGTCATGTCGGCTACTAACTCAGAAAAACCACTATCATCATATTCGTGCTTTGCAGTGGATAGAGCCATTAAAATCATCAGCTCAAAGATATTAAAAATTAACCAAATGCGAGATGGTAACCTTTTAATCTTTGTCGAAAATGCAACAATCGCAGAGAAATTTATTGGTGCCACAGAGCTCCACGGTGTGTGCAAAATTAAAACCCAATACCACACAAACCTCAATCACTGCAAAGGAACGGTATATGCCCCCTACCTCAACCACGTTACAAACGAAGAAATAGTCCAAGAACTAAAATCACAAGGAGTTGTAGACGTGTATAAATACTCAAAACAAATAGACGGCAAACCAACCCCAACTGGTGTGGTTCAACTCACCTTCAACTTGTACACCCTACCACAAAAAATACAAATTTCTTGGAACACTGCACGTGTTAAAGAGTATATCCCTAATCCCATGCGATGCAAAAATGCCAAATTATTGGACACACAACCAAACGTTGCCACGGCAATACAACTTGCGACCCATGTGGTCTCCCCATACACACACCAACCAACTGCACTCGCACATACTGTGTAAATTGCAGCGGAGAGCATGCTGCCAGCAACCGAGAATGTCCAAAATATAAAGAAGCCCAAGAAATAATAAAAATAAAAACAATAGAAAAATGTACGATGTATGAAGCCAAAAACAAATATTACAAACAAAATGCACAAAGACCAACCACTTCCAATAAAACATACGCAGAAACAACCGCTACACAAGTAGCACCCAAAGAAGTTGAGACGAACCTCTCATCACTTCCTTTAATAACAGAAAACAAATCAATACACAAAACAAAAACCAAAAACACAGCAAACGAACCACTCAATTTTACAGAATTAAAATTCGCGCAAGCAGCGCTCAAAAACAGCACTAGCAAAACGACAACGCAACACACACCAAAAACAACAAATGTAACAACCGAAGACATCACAACAACAAGCGACTCAGAATTAGACACAGAAAACATTAGAAAAATATACAAGCCAAACGGAAAAAAAAAACCTCAACGCTCTCTGATACAGATAGTATCAGAATAGACGTTGAGACCTAACAAACCCAAATCTATTAAGCTCTACTTTCCGCTCCTCTTGCTCCCCGCGGTGGCCTATAATGATTCTAAGCATTAAAGTGTACGCCGCCCAGCAGAGGAGAGTTAAGAGAGAATTAGAAAAAACAATAGAGAGATTTAACTAAACAAAAACAACACAAGTACTCTATACCCCCTACACTATGTCTCTCAACACTGTACAATGGAACATAAATGGGTACAAAGATAAATACCATGATCTCTCTCTCTTAATAAAAAACTACAACCCACATATTGTAGCTTTGCAAGAAACCCACCTCCACACATCTGACAAAAATATTCAAACACCCAAAAAATATGCATTATATCACAATAACGATATAGATGTTCTAGCCCCAAGAGCAAACAGAGGAGTAGCTCTTCTAATATCTAAAAACATTGAACACAAAATCATTAATTGTCAGTCTAACATTTTAGCCATTGCCGCAGAAATACAAGCAAAAATCCCGTTTATAATTATTAATATATATCTTTCACCTACAGACAAATTTATTGAGCAAGATTTTCATAACCTGATAAATAACTTCAATAAACCAGTGATGTTAGTAGGAGATTTTAATGCCTGGCACTCAACCTGGGGATCTCCCACAAACAATCAAAGAGGAAATGTTATAGCTCGCTTTATTCAAAATAGTAACCTCATTCCTTTAAATAATGGGGACGCCACTCACTACTCCACACATAACACCTTCACCCATGTAGACTTAACATTCTGCTCTCCACCCCTTAATCTCAATGCATCCTGGTTTACAGACGAAGATCTTTATGGAAGCGACCACTACCCCATACGAATTCAACTATTTCCGTCAGCCCACACTCACACAATACACAAAACACACAGATATAAACTTCATTTAGCAAACTGGAAATTATTTCAGGAAAACTTAAATAAAAATGCACAAGAACTAACTATAACAAATAATACAAATCAGTCAGCAGCCAGACTGCTAAAAATAGTCAAAATATCTGCTAACAAGTCAATACCCACCTCCAACCCCAATAAAATAAAGAAACACAGCGTTTACTGGTGGACCACAGAGCTAAACGAACTAAAAAAGGAAAAGACTAGGTGTCTTAACAAGCTTAGAAAACACTTAAACACCGAAAATATGTTAAATTACAAAAAAGCGAACGCCAAGTTTAAATATGTAGCAAAAAATACACAAAGAACAGCCTTTACAAAATTTACGGAAGACATAAACCCTAACACAACAACAAAAGCTCTCTGGGACAAAGTACACTTCATCACAGGGATTAGGAAAAACACATACGTACATGCCATAGAAACGGAGACAGGAAACACCTGCGACCCAACAGAGATAGCGAATGCATTTTGTAAAACATGGTCCGATTACTCACAAGACTCAAACTTCTCAGAAGCTTTCAAACAAAACAAAAACACCTACCTAGCACAAACCACGTACAATCTCAGACATAGAGCCAAAATAATTGAAAAACCCATAACATCTATTGAACTCCAATCTTGCGTCAGTTCTCTAAAAGGATCTACTCCCGGACACGACAATATAAACTATGAGATGATAAAAAAATTTACTCCATCAGCATACAACAAGCTCCTAGAACTCTACAACAGAATACTAGATACCAGCATAATCCCCCACCAATGGAAAATTGCAACAATAATACCAATTAACAAACCTAACAAACCAAAACATCTGCTAAACAGTTATCGCCCCATATCCTTGCTTCCCTGTCTATCCAAGATCCTAGAAAAATAATATCAAAGCGGATTATTTGGATGCTTAACCAAGAAAACCTCCTCTCTACTAACCAATATGCATACAAACAAAACCGTTCCTCCATTGATCCTCTACTAATAATGGACAATTACATCTGCAACAATTTGTCCACCAGAAATCACATATCGGTCCTATCAATCGATATGGAAAAAGCTTTTGACAGAATAGGCGCACACTGTATCTTACAACAACTACTTGAATGGAAGCTCGGCCCAAAAATAATAAACTTTGTACGCAACTATCTAAATAATCGAAGGATCAGAGTCAAAATTAACAATACTCTCTCAAAAGCTTTTGATTTAAAAAATGGAATCCCTCAAGGTTCCCCGTTGTCTGTTACCCTTTTTCTTGTCGCTTTCAATAAATTAAATCAACTGATCAATGAAAACAAGTTTTTCTCTCACACCATGTACGCGGATGACCTCTGTCTCTTTTTTAAACCAAACGAAGGCTACAACACTCAAATAAACAATCTCTTTGCCAAAATCCACAATTGGTGTGACATTAGTGGCGCAAAGTTGTCCGCCGAAAAATCTACCCATCTACACATCTGTAAAAAACACAAATGCAAAAACATAGAAATAACAATTAATAATGTAAACATACCAAAAACAAAACACCTTAAAATTCTAGGTCTAACATTTGACAATAAGTATACCTGGAATGAACATGTAATGGGATTGACCAATGCTTTAAATAATAGACTAAATGTAATCAAATGCTTAAGTAATTATAAGCTTAAATGTAACACCTCATCCCTCATTAACATAGCAAAATCCATTATCCTCGCTAAAATTGATTACGGCTTTGCCATTTATGGAAAAACCTCTAAAACAAATTTAAAAAAATTATCCACTCCCTATCACTCCTCTATACGACTTTCACTTGGCGCCTTCCGCACTACTCCCATCAAAAACATGATCGCAGAAAGTGGACTCCCTGACCTAAACAGTAGGCTGCAATGGAGCTTCAGCAGACACATTAAAAACATTATAAATGCAAAGGGATCTTCGCTACAAGACCCACTAACCAAACTACTGAGACGTAAGAGACGCATGAAAAAACCATCCAGTCTGGAAATTATAAGCAACAAAGCTGCAGATCTTAATATAATATGTCCAACGGAAAGAAAATACAAGGAAAGCCTCCCACCATGGACAATAGCCAACAGCTCCATTCTGTTCGACCTTGCGCAACACAAAAAAGACACAACACCAAACGAAGTCTACAAAAAACGATACAACAAAATCAGAGACGAACACAACCTATGGACTTTTCTCTTCACTGACGCATCCAAATCAGATAACACAACAGCCTTTAGTGTAGTCACTGAGGACAACAGAATTATAAAAGAGGCAGTAACCCCACAATACACGTCAATATTCACAGCAGAAGCAGAAGCCATCCTCAGCGCGGTAGAGTTTGCAGTTAACGCAAGGAGAACAAAGTTTGTGATTTGCACTGACTCACTCTCCACACTCCTGGCCGTTAGCAACCCAAACAAAAGCGATCCTACAATAACAAAAATTCGGGATAAAATCAACTCAAACCCCAAAAGGCTAAAACTACTATGGACACCTGGTCATATTGGTATCAAAGGGAACACACAAGCGGACACAGCAGCAAAATGCGCCACAAAATCTCCTCTACATCTGCATAACACTTACAACAAAAAGGACATCAACAAATTAATCAATTCAAACACCACAGCAGAGCTGAAGTCAACGTGGAATCACTACACACATTTCTACAAAACCAATAATCCAGAAATGCAACCAACTAACCTGCCAATAAAAATTCAAAGGAAACATGCAGTAATATATACACGATTCCGGCTTGGTCACACAAAACTTACTCACGAACACATACTAAACAAAACACCTCCACCCATCTGCCCGTACTGCAATAGAAATAACCTCACAATCCAACACCTTACCTACCACTGCCAACACATTATCAATATTAGCAAATCCCTAAATTGTCCACCCCCTAACATTCTCATCTCAGAGGCTAACCTCTCTAATATAAAAAACTTTATAAAAATAATTAATACATTAAATATCTTAGAATAATTGTAAATAATAGTATAAAAACTCTAGCCTGAAGGCCTTTGTCGCTCTGGCTCAAAACTCATTGTAACCTAGAATTAATTCTTTTTACAATTAAATAATAATAATAATAATTTTATTTATATTTCAGATCGTTGCAACAGAAGTGCCTTGCTCAAGTGCCTTGCTCCTCCGTGGCATCCACATCCTTTGAGGTAGACATCGCATTAACGCAAAGCACCGCAAACACCTGCTCTCTGTTGAACGATTTTTTGCAAACCATTGAGGTAGCTTCGGATAACGAAACTAACGATGGTGAGCGATCGGATCTGCTAAAGAAGGGGTATGCGGAAATAGAAGCCTATAGCCCGAAGCCAATTTCCTTGTCCTCCAATATAATGGAGTATTGGGAGGAAAAGCGCTACATATACCCAACTCTTCATCAGGTGGCCAAAGTGGTGCACGCGGTTCCCGCAACACAAGTGAGTGTCGAAAGAGCGTTTTCAGCCCTTAAAATGATGTTGACGGATCAACGATGTAACCTCGTCGAAAAGTCACTGGAACAACTGCTTTTTGTCAAATTAAACAGCAAATAATAAAAAAAAATTTTGTTACTGAATACTTTATAAAAAAAAAAAAAAAAATTATGGAGGGGTAGTTCTTGAACTCCTTTTTAAGGATGTGCAAAAATATTTTGAAAATATTTAACACAGAAGCCGTTTTTCAAAAGTGAGTTTTATTTCGAGCGAAAAAAATAAAAATCATTAGCTTTAGCTATTGAAAATTGTATGAAAAAATGAAGTAAGTAAGTCGTCTCGCCGACTTGGGTATACCATACACCAGTAAAACAAATATTTCAAATTTGTAATAACTAATGCATTTGCCTATTTTCCACAATTCTGTTCACATGCTTGTTACAAGCATATCTCAGTATCTCGCGCACTTATGCATATAAGCACCCTAGCGCCCCCACCCGCCAACGGCCATCAAAGGCCTTATGCAAAAACGTTTATATGCATAACTCAGCAATTTTTGTCCGATTTTCATCAAATTTGGTATTTTGCTCGGTATTAGTATCAAATTTAAGTGTGCCAAATTTGATTGCACAAGGTAATAAATTACGGGAGATAATCGAGTTTTTCAAATTTCGGGGGCGGAAAGGGGCGTGGCAAAAACTTTATACATACAAAATGTGCGCATTTACTATGCAAATATACATACCAAATTTGGTGTCTCTAGCTGCAATAGTTTTTGAGATAAACGTTTTTTTTGAATTGCGTGGGCGGAAAGGGGCGTGGCAAAAATTTGAAACAAACTTGATCACTCTACATACTACACGAGCCTACATTCCAAATTTGGTGGCTCTAGCTTTTATAGTCTCCGAGATCTAGGTGTTCATACGGACAGACGGACAGACGGACGGACGGACAGACGGACAGACGGACGGACAGACGGACATGGCTAGATCGACTCGGCTGTTGATACTGATCAAGAATATATATACTTTATGGGGTCGGAGAAGCTTCCTTCTGCCTGTTACATACATTTTGGCGACTTTAATATACCATTTCACCCTATGGGTGTATGGTATAATGAAATCAATGATAAAATTGGTATTAATACTTATACCAAAAAAAAAAAAAAAAATTTATGGAGGGGTAGTCCTTGAACTCCTTTTTAAGGATATGCAAAAATATTTTGAATATATTTAACACAGAAGCCGTTTTGCAAAAGTGAGTTTTATTTTGAGCGAAAAAAATTAAAATCATTTTTAATCATTATTTTTGATTTTTATTTTTTTTGATGAGAAAAGAATTTTGGATTTGGATAATTCTTATTAAATTACTCAAAATTAATGATCTTTTTCGAAGAAAATTTGAAAAAATTGAATTTTTAAAAATCTTTCCAAAAATGCATAGATGGTATCGAATTAAATATATTGGTGTAATCTATTCTTTTCTAAGTCCTCTTTAAGTAAATGATTTTTATACCATACACCCATAGGGTGAAATGGTATATTAAAGTCGCCAAAATGTATGTAACAGGCAGAAGGAAGCTTTTCCGACCCCATAAAGTATATATATTCTTGATCAGTATCAACAGCCGAGTCGATCTAGCCATGTCCGTCTGTCCGTCCGTCTGTCCGTCTGTCCGTATGAACACCTAGATCTCGGAGACTATAAAAGCTAGAGCCACCAAATTTGGTATGTAGGCTCATGTAGTATGTAGAGTGATCAAGTTTATTTCAAATTTTTGCCACGCCCCCTTTCCGCCCCCCGCAATTCAAAAAAACCATTATCTCAAAAACTATTGCAGCTAGAGACACCACATTTGGTATCTATATTTGCTTAGTAAATGCGTACAATTTGTATGTATAAAGATTTTGCCACGCCCCTTTCCGCCCCCGCAATTCAAAAAAACGTTTATCTCAAAAACTGTTATAGCTAGAGACACCAAATTTGGTATGTATATTTGCTTAGTAAATTCGCAGACTTCGTATGTGTAAAAATTTTGCCACGCCTCCTACCGCCCCCGCAATTTAAACAAAACCGTTTTTCCTGAAGACTATAATAGCTGGAGACATCAAATTTGGTATGAATAATCCTTTACTAAGCGCGCAAACATTAATTGTTGAAAAATTTTGCCACGCCCCCCTCCGCCCCTGTAATTTAAACAAAACCGTTTTTTTAAAGACGATAATAGCTAGAGACATCAAATTTGGTATGAATAAACCCTCCGCTGCAATTTAAGCGATCTCGATGTTCTATAAAACTATTATTTGCTATACAATACGCCGCTTAAATTTGCTACCGACACGATAAATAAGTCAGCACCCAGGAAACGCCACGTGGAGGCTTTAAGTCGACTTAAACTACGCTTATTATTTTAGGTAATTTCGTATTCCCCATGCTTATATGTAAACCTATGTTAACAATATAGATATAGCTTTTTTTCTTTTTTTCTTTATTTTTATTAATTTAAATTTTTTTTTTATACCATACACCCATAGGGTGAAATGGTATATTAAAGTCGCCAAAATGTATGTAACAGGCAGAAGGAAGCTTCTCCGACCCCATAAAGTATATATATTCTTGATCAGTATCAACAACCGAGTCGATCTAGCCATGTCCGTCTGTCCGTCCGTCTGTCCGTCTGTCCGTCCGTCCGTCTGTCCGTCTGTCCGTATGAACACCTAGATCTCGGAGACTATAAAAGCTAGAGCCACCAAATTTGGAATGTAGGCTCGTGTAGTATGTAGAGTGATCAAGTTTGTTTCAAATTTTTGCCACGCCCCTTTCCGCCCACGTAATTCAAAAAAAACGTTTATCTCAAAAACTATTGCAGCTAGAGACACCAAATTTGGTATGTATATTTGCATAGTAAATGCGCACATTTTATATGTATAAAGTTTTTGCCACGCCCCTTTCCGCCCCCGAAATTTGAAAAACTCGATTATCTCCCGTAATTTTTTACCTTGTGCAATCAAATTTGGCACACTTAAATTTGATACTAATACCGAGCAAAATACCAAATTTGATGAAAATCGGACAAAAAATAGCTGAGTTATGCATATAAACGTTTTTGCATAAGGCCTTTGATGGCCGTTGGCGGGTGGGGGCGCTTGGGTGCTTATATGCATAAGTGCGCGAGATACTGAGATATGCTTGTAACAAGCATGTGAACAGAATTGTGGGAAATAGGCAAATGCATTAGTTATTACAAATTTGAAATATTTGTTTTACTGGTGTATGGTATACCCAAGTCGGCGAGACGACTTAGTAAATGCGTACAATTTGTATGTATAAAGATTTTGCCACGCCCCTTTCCGCCCCCCGTAATTTGGGAAAACTCGATTATCTCACGTAATTTTCTACCTTTTGTAATCAATTTTGGCACACTTAAATTTGATACTAATACCCAGCAAAACACCAAATTTGATCAAAATTGGACAAAAAACAACCAAGTTATGCATATAAACGTTTTTCCATAAGGCCGTAGTTGGCCGTTGGCTGGTGGGGGCGCTAGGGTGCTCGTATACTTGAGTGAGGGAGATTATAAGATATGCTTGCAATAAAAAAGCATGTGAAAATGCATTGGTTTAATAAATTTGAAATATTTGTTTTACTGGTGTATGGTATACCTAAGTCGGCGAGACGACTTACATACTTCATTAACATCGAAAATGTAGCTATTAGGCATTAATGTAGCGGTTTTGATCCGCCTTTCCATCGATCGCCAGCGATTGCATTCCGAGCTATGTTTACCACTTTCTGAATTGCATCTATAGATGGGTCTGAAGGCAGAGGGCTCTCACATTTGTTACCCTGGTTTAGGCAAGAGCACCAGGTTCTGCTGTTTGTATAGGTCAGAGAACGCGCCATCGTTAAGAAATTTATTGAAGGAGGATATCAACTTTTTAGGGTACTGAAAGGCAATCTTTAATGCCTCGTTCGGGATACAGTCGGGGCCAGGGGACGATTTAATTCTGAGGCGTCCTACAGCTGACAGTACTTCGTGTGTTGTGACCGGCGGTATGTCTGCTATATCGTAGGGCATTTTGAGAAAGTTTCAAGGTGCTTGGGAAGGAAATAGTTCTTTTACTATTGCATCCACTGCAATGCTTCAGTTGAGGTGTTTCTATGCGCTGGAAGGATTTTAGCCTCTTCTATATGATATAGTGTTCCGATCCGATCTGAGATATACGTACAACCCCTGCAGCCTACATGCAAAATTTGAACTCTGTAGATCCAACGGTCTAGGAGGAGTTCGCTTTGTTCCAGACGGACGGACATGGCTATTTGAACTCGTCTCGTCGTGCTGATCTAGAATATATATACTTTATATGGTCGGAGATGCTTCTTTCTATGCGTTGCACACTTCTGACCAAAATTAATATACCCTTTTTGCAAGGGTAGAAAAATTAATAATGGATCTTTTTATTTTAGTGGAATAGAAATCCCAAGTTTCAAATTTTGGCGACATGCACTGGATAGTCTCAGGAGAATCATGTAGTCTAAATTAGTGCGTGTCAAAAACAATATCCACAAAACTAGAAAGACCTATCGTTAAAGACACGCGATACACATTTGGAACAAAACTAGCGCTTGCAAATCTGGCTGGACCGTGTGTGTTCTTAACTAAAAACATTACGTAAAGTGGTATTAAAACTACTACCTAACAATATGTTTTTTCCCGAAATGTTAGAAGTCTAATTATCTGGTTGATTACGATTCTACTTCTGTTTACTGTAAAGCTACTGTCAACGCCTTCACCGATAAGACAACTTTTGGCTGCCCCAAGCAGGGATACGGAAATAAAAATCATGGAAATGCGCAAAGAAGATTTTTTGAAAATGAGAAAAGGATATCTTTAATTACAGATGTTAATCATGAGATCAAAAAAGGAAATGATAAATGATACAAAATTTAACAAATACCTAAGCATCAAAAAACAATTTGACTATGATTATTGCCAAGTAAAATAAGCAAGTATTGTTCATTGTCGCCGCATTAAAAAATATCGCATTCATGACAATAAAAACGAATTCGCAAAACGGAGATGAAAAGTAGGCAACAATTGAAAATCACGTGGGTACCACGAACCATAGGGCTGAGCTAATGGCGAAAGGAGCAAGTAGTGAAAGCAATTTAAGTGGTATGTGGAAAACGCTTTTTTTATAAGATCAAACACCCACAAAAGGAAATGTAACCGATACTACTACACTGTTATAAATATTTTTGGTCATTTGCAAGAGTCGTGCTAATAAACGTTTTTAACTAGGCATTAAAAGAAAGCAATATCATATCAATTTGGTCCACTGAAGTTCCCTTGGCTCAGCGAAGTTGACATGATTTACTATTTGTGCCGGCTTTAATAATTTGAGCCGTGCTCCCAACTCTTACAAAAGCACTCTTTAAAAGGGTCTAACAGACTGAATGGGGCTGATGTCAAAGTCTTGTCAAAGACTGCTCTCTTAGTGTTCGTAAGTCAGTCAGTGATACTTTGCGGTTTTACACGTCTGTAGTTTAGCTCCATAGCTGCATGAGGAGTGGGTTGTGGGGATGAGTTTTAGGTTCGAATTACGTAAAGATACTTACTTTTCGTCAAAGGCATATTGTGAGTTGAGCACTCTGAACATCTTTCGATAAAGAGTGCTGAAGAATTTGTCGATTACCTCCATTAGATCATCGCGGCCGTGGGCAAAATATTTATCGAGTTCGCTGACAGATCCGAAAAGACGTCAGAATTCTTCTGATAGATAACTCCATAGGTACGCATAAACATCGTGTAGAATTGAGTCTTTGATTCCAACAGCAGGCTACGGGAAATCTCTAAAGAAAAAAAATACGACAAAATATTTACACATCCGCTTAATGTTTAAAGATCGCATGATTCTTCGCAACTAGTCGCATCCGTTCTAAATTAATCTCAGCACCCGCAATATCGCCCTTCCCGAATGCCTGTCTCCTGCCCAGCAGCCCATGTCGATTGACATTTTTAACTTGAGGCCAGCATGATTCAAGCAATTGTTACCTCTCGACTACTCTTTGGCTCGTTTTCGATTCCCCCCAAACTATTTCTGGTTTCCTTTTCTTTTTGTTTCAAGTGGCTTACTGACAACAGATTCTGCTTCGGTAGCCGCAAACCGTACCATTAAATTTGGTTGCTTTGCTTCCCAACAGTCCGGACATTTTGGTTATCTGCTCTTTGAAATGCCATTCAAGTTGCTGATTCAGTTTCCGTTCAACATTTGGCTGGGCAAAATAGAATAAAATTTTAGGTATCGAGATACTCCTTGTGTGCAATGCTGCCTGATCGATTGCAGCTATTGCTGCCCCTCATGACTTAATTAGTAGCCCTGGAAACCGAAATTGTGTATATTTATATCTAAACGACTGTAAGATGGAGAAGATTCATTTTAGTTCGTTTTTTATATAAACCAAAACTGCAAACACCTAGTTTCTTGTTTGATTGTATTCTAGTTTGGTCTTTCATGTACCAAATGAAAAATTCGCTTTTATGGTCTCCAAGATCCATGTGTTCATACAGACGGGCGGACGATGGTCTTCTACCTCACAGTAGCCCCTAACGTATGACTTGACATCGCAAGCAACGAATCAATAACAATTCATAGAAAAACAAACGAAAAGTAGCTACCAACCAAATGCCATGCGGAGAATAAAGAAAAATTAATCTGAACCGTAGATCGGGAGTGGTTCATTCTCGCGATAAAGATACATACATGTGTGTACATATAAATTTTATTTACGCAAACATTTAACACATTTTCAGGTAGAAAACGAGAGACAAAAATATGCATTCGGTAGGTGCAGGGCCCTTCATCTGTTTATCTGGGAGTGATTGTGTGTGCGCATGGTTTCTATAGCTCCCGCTCCCTTTTTTGTTTATTTAGATAATTCTCATGAATACTGGATGTGAGGAAGAATGAGTGGGGTATTTGCAACGCGAAAGTTGCAGCACTAATTGACAAGGCTGCATGCTTTCAAAATAAATTTGGTATTTGAAAATTTACATTTTCCTTTGACTCATGGAATCTTCGGGAATGCACGAATGAAAATGAGAACTGCAGCTCAGCTTTGCTCTTAAATGTTCACGGCCCAGTTAAATCTACAAATCATATGTGTGTATGCAAACGTTCCTTCCTACATTACACTTTTCCTCCCCGTTCATCCTCGAGGATGTGCCTTGCTTTTTATGGACTAGGCTAATTGTTATGTTGCACGAGATATGAATTGATTGTGGCATATTAAAACAAAACGAACACAAAAATAAGAAGCGTTCCCTACTTCCTTTTTCTCTCTCCCTCCATCCCTCCCTCTGCTTATCGCTCTCTATCTCTCTCGCTCGCTCTCTAGGTTAATTTGGAGTATGATTTGTGGGCTCTAAAGGCTTATCTAAATTGGCTAGCAGTTGCCTCGTTTGTGGGTTTCCTTTTTAATTGTCTGGCAAAAACAGTCAACGGTGGCAACAACTTTTGACTGTCATGGCTAATATTTTTTTGGAAAATACTTTTTGTTGGATAATTAAAATATAGTAGTAAGAATACTACAGCGTTGAGAGATTGCTATCATAGCAAGATAATTCCCAAGGATATTAAGGGAGAGTAGTTTCTCGAGTTTTATTAATATTAAGCCGCGAACTTATTTCCATCATCCCTGTTTTCAACACCTCTGGCAACATTATAGTATTGATCGATAAACAGCTATAAACTTTGCCGTTCATAAAACTGACTAAACCCAGAGGGCCGGGGTTAACCTCGACCGGGTCCATCTTTGTATACCATTGCAAATGTTTTGGTACTCTTTCCTTACCCATAGCCATCAAAATGTAAAAACGTTTTATCCAAAAAGTCGAATGTTTGCGAAAGAACGAAAGAAAGAAAAAATTACAGCACTAGCTGGAAAAGTGTACAGGCACTTAATGCAGGGCGACGCCTGACGAATATGGCAACTTTCGCTTGTTATTTGAATTGTATAAAATTTTCTGGATTAGTAACACTTTTTACAGACGGACACTTTTTCTTGAGCTCAGTTATGGAAAGTTGGAACCCACCACGTATCGGGTGATATGCTTGCGTTTTCGTCTGCTTTGTTTGCATGGGCAATTTACTTAGTTTTCCCATCTCTCGAAGGCTGGCAATAGCAATCAACACATCACGACTGCACGCATAGAGTGAAAGAAGCAAGTCGAGTGAAATTCATTTCAGATGATTTACTGTAACGATCAACGAAGGAACAACTCCTGCAGCGACCAGACAACGGAATGCCACCCCTTAGTAGGAATCGCTCTAAAGGGGTGGCAAATTTTACCAATCGTATCTACAAACAACAAACAATAACAACCATACCAAAATGTTGTCTAGGCAAAATATAACAGCTATGATTAAGAAGAGATAGGAAAAAATATGGCAGGTGCCCCGCTGGCTGTCTACTTATGAGGGTTGACCCGTGAGGCGGCCGTTTCTTTGCGTTAGAAGTTTCAATTTTTATACCATACACCCATAGGGTGAAATGGTATATTAAAGTCGCCAAAATGTATGTAACAGGCAGAAGGAAGCTTTTCCGACCCCATAAAGTATATATATTCTTGATCACTATCAACAGCCGTGTCCGTCTGTCCGTCCGTATGAACGCCTAGTTCTCGGAGACTATAAGAGATAGAGCCACCAAATTTGGAATGTAGGCTCGTGTAGTATGTAGAGTGATCAAGTTTGTTTCAAATTTATGCCACGCCCCTTTCCGCCCCCGCAATAAAAAAAAACGTTTATCTTAAAAACTATTGAAGCTAGAGACACCAAATTTGGTATGTATATTTGCATAGTAAATGCGCACATTTTGTATGTATAAAGATTTTGCCACGCCCCTTTCCGCCCCCGAAATTTGAAAAACTCGATTATCTCCCGTAATTTTTTACCTTGTGAAATCAAATTTGTCACACTTAAATTTGATACTAATACCCAGATACTAATACCCAAACTGCCTTTATTTAACTCGGTCGCACGAGGTACCTACCCGGTCACCACACCAACGAATTCACCTTCAACTACGCAAACCATGGACAACACTTCTCTTGATTAACCTTCCTTCCCTAACTAACCGTAGAATTATGCTTGGTGTTATTTTTATGCACAAGCTCCTCTATTAATATGATTAAAACTTCTATCATATCCCGTTTAGTTAATAGATAGCTATAGTATTTTTTAGTTATTTGTTTGTCTGTTTTTTCTATTGTGTATTTGTCCACGCGATTCGTGCCGTGCGTTATACGGTCGGTCGGGTGGGAGGTGGGCAGTTATCTGCTTGGGCTCGCGCGTAACAGGCTTTGTCCTGGTGTCGTAGGGGCCACTTGAACGTACTGCGCATAGTATCGTCAACGTCCGCTAACACATCAAAAAGGGCAACAAATAACACACATGTACACATATACGTACATACATATTTACACATATACATATATCCATACATACATATATAGACACTTACATATATACATACGTACAGATATACATACATACATATATACATAATTAACTGAAGGAGAGAACGGCATTGTCGCCGAATAAAAATAATAATTGTGTGTTGAACGTCAAACAAGACGGAGGTTTTAATTTTGTAATAAAGAAAAATACTAAAGAGTAAACACAGGGAAAGGTTACTCTTTTTCCTCGAACACGACTTGGCCAAGATGTTAACTCACGCACTTTTTTATTTATTAAGCAAAATATTGCTTAATAAATGTAGCAATATAGCTTAATAAAAATAGCTTCAAGGGGTATTTGTCCAAATAAGTTAAAAGATTGTGAATTGTGGTGGAATGGGCGAAAGAGGCTCGGCGAGGCAAATGACAAATGGCCTAAACCAAAAACAGATAATGACAAGAATTCCATACTATTAAATACAGAGAGTAGTATTACGCAGGAGCTAATTGAAAAGTATTCCTGTATAAATAAGCTGGCCAGAATTACGGCATATGTATTAAGATTTATTGGCATTAAAAAAAAAGATAGAGTGTACCCATCATGAAAGGTCGTTCGTCGCTTACCAACCTTTTAGAATTGACTACCCTTGTACACCATGGCTTCCGTAAAAAGTGTCAAACTGATGTTATTTATACTGACTTTAGTAAGGCTTTCGATACGGCTGATCATTCTATGCTTCTCATGAAACTTAACATCATGGGTTTTTCCCCGAAACTATTGGCTTGGTTAAAGTCGTATCTTATTGGCAGAACCCAAAAGGTGTCTTTTCGTTCCTCGATATCTAAAACTGTTCGAGTTACGTCAGGTGTCCCCCAAGGCAGTCATCTGGGCCCACTGTTATTTACCTTGTTTATAAACGATTTGCCTTTGGCCTTGGCTCATTCTCGCGTGCTCATGTTTGCGGATGACGTCAAGATTTGTTATTCATATAATGATCCTTCTTTCCAACAGTACTTGCAATCAGATATCGATGCGTTTTGTGTTTGGTGTCACGTTAATAAATTACACCTTAATGCCTCTAAATGCTCTTTTATGACTTTCAGTCGTTTGTCGCCGTCCCTAGCTCATTACTCTATTAAGTCTGTTCTGTTAGATTGTGTACCATCATTTAAAGACTTAGGCGTTATGTTTGACCCAAAGCTTTCTTTTAATATTCATATATCTTCAATTGTTAATAGAGCATGCAGTCTTCTTGGCTTCATTAAACGTTGGGCCAAGGAATTTGATGATCCATATGTGACAAAGGTTTTATACACTTCGTTAGTTCGCCCTACTCTAGAATATTGCTCACCAGTGTGGAACCCTTAATATGATGTTCACCAGCGTAGTATTGAATCGGTACAGAAGCAATTCCTTAAGTTTGCGTTACGCGGTCTTAATTGGGACCCGAATCTTCGCCTACCTTCTTATTCTGACAGACTTCTTCTTATTAATCTTCCTTCACTTTACAACCGTAGGCTCGTATTTGGGATTCTCTTTCTATATAAAGTAGTCAACGGCGAAGTCAGTTCTACCAATTTACTAGATACGCTATATTTTTGTGTTCCCTCACTTCGGACCAGAAACTTTTTTCCTCTTCACCTTAGTAGATGTCTGACTAACTACTCTCTTCACGAACCTCTTCGTGTTCTTTGCCAATCTTTTAACAACCTTTCTCACCTTATTTCTCCTCATCTATCTGTCACTTCTCTTCGCGCTATACTTTTTAATTATCTACAGCGTAACCACTGAAAGTATTCTGGACTGGATATTGGATCGGCTGCAACTCATCCCTGACCACATTGGCTGTGAATCGGGGCATAGCTGGCACCTTGTTGCAAATAAAACACCTCCACCGGGTCGGGGATGTTGTGCATAAAGCTAAGCTACCTTCATGAATTAATTTTTATCTGTATTTTAGCTTAAGCTTTTTCGTCGACTGCTGACTTAGTTGACGTAAAATAAATAAATAAATAAATAAATAAATATGTCACCATCAATGAGCTTAAGAATGCTAAAAGCGTGGGGGGGGGAGATTGCAAAATGCCAACATATGTTTTGATACTAAACATCCTGTGGTTTTGGATAAATCACATCTAGCATTGCTATTGATTAAAGATGCTCATAAGGAAACTCTACACGGAGGAATTAATCTTATGAGAAATCAAATTCAATTGAAATTTTGCATTTTCGGCTTAAGAAACGCACTTAAAAATACCTGAGGGAATGCGTCACTTGTGCCAGATACCGCCAAGTAACTACGGAGCAAATTATGGGTAACCTACCCAAAAACAGGGTAACGGTGTCATCTCCATTTCATAACACGGAGATTGATTTTGACGGTCCATATCATATAAGATGGAAAAACCGGGGACAAAAAACATTCAAGGGATACATAGCAGCAATCGTGTCAACTAAGGCAATTCACTTAGGAGTTGCTAGTAACTTGACAACTGATGCCTTCGTAGTATCATTTCGGAGATTTGTTGCAAGACGGGGTAAATGCGCTAACGTATATTCCTATAATGGTACAAATTTTGAGGGAGCGCTAGGAGGCTCGATGAAGACTTCAAAAAAGCAGTTTGAGATAACGTTCAGTTTGCCCCTGTTCCAGAACAGATCTGATCTGATGATCAGCTGGCATTTTAGCCCCCCGGCAGGACCTCATTTCGGAGGTATTTGGGAAGCGGGAGTAAAGTCGGTCAAGTATCATTTAAAAAGAGTAATAGGAGATAGTAACCTCACATATGAAGAACTGGCAACTTTATTGTGCCAGTTAGAAGCAGTACTAAATTACACGACCCGTTGTACACGACGGGTGAAGATATGGACAACAACGAAGTGTTAACTCCTGGTCATTTCTTGATTGGAAGACCAACATTAGAAGCAGCCGAGTGCATATCAAAAGAAATGAAGTAAGTATGTCGTTTTGCCGACTTAGGTATACCATACACCAGTAAAACAAGAATTTCAAATTTGTAATAACTAATGCATTTGCCTATTTTAAATGAAGTAAGTAAGTCGTCTCGCCGACTTAGGTATACCATACACCAGTAAAACAAATATTTCAAATTTGTAATAACTAATGCATTTGCCTATTTTAAAAAATTCTGTTCACATGCTTTTTACAAGCATATTTCAGTATCTCGCGCACTTATGCATATAAGCACCCTAGCGCCCCCACCCGCCAACGGACATCTCCGGCCTTATGCAAAAACGTTTATATGCATTACTCAGCTATTTTTTGTCCGATTTTGATCAAATTTAGTATTTTGCTGGGTATTAGTATCAAATTTAAGTGTGCCAAATTTGATTGCACCATGTAAAAAATTGCGGGAGATAATCGAGTTTTTCAAATTTCGGGAGCGGAAAGGGGCGTGGCAAAAACTTTATACATACAAAATGTGCGCATTTACTATGCAAATACACATACCAAATTTGGTGTCTCTAGCTGCAGTAGTTTTTGAGATAAACGTTTTTTTTTGAATTGCGGGGGCGGAAAGGGGCGTGGCAAAAATTTGAAACAAACTTGATCACTCTACATACTACACGAGCCTACATTCCAAATTTGGTGGCCCTATCTCTTATAGTCTCCGAGAACTAGGCGTTCATCGACGGACGGACAGACGGACATGGCTAAATCGACTCGGCTATTGATACTGATCAAGAATATATATACTTTATGGGGTCGGAGAAGCTTCCTTCTGCCTGTTACAAACATTTTGGCGACTTTAATATACCATTTCATTCCAAATTCTGTTTACATGCTTTTTACAAGCATATCCTAATGTCTCGCACATATGCATAGCACCCTAGGAACCCCAGGTCATCTGTGGCAACAGCCACGTTGTACTTAGGTCCAATGGGTGAAGTGGAAGTGGTAGCGTCCTCATGGGATCTGGTAATATGCTATGACATGTCGGCATATGTTGAATTGCTTAGTCAAGGTCACAAAATGATTCCTAAAATTAGGGATTTATCTCAAAAGTTATATAATTTCGAAGACCAGTGCCATTTTGTACTAAACAGCACGGTACAACGAAATCGAAGAAAATAATAGATTGTTCATGAGTCAAAATAAACTAAGAAGCAAGCGTTCACCGTTTGAATTCATGGGTTCACTTTACCAATAAAGAATCAGCAAACATAAGAAAAATAATTTTGCAAGCTGCCCATCACACTATAACACAAACATCCCCACAGCATTTCAGCAAGAACACCAAGGGGTGGAATAAAACCTTGAGTAAGCTTCGGGCATAGAAATTTAAAACTTGGCAGAAATTTAAAACGCTTTAACAATGTTGACAATCTGTTAAAATACAAACAACCCAATGCACTCTTTCGAAGGGAGCTCAAAATTTCAAAAAATAACTCCACAACAGATTTCACCTCGACAATTAATCCCAACACGCCCCCCGAAAAAATTTGGTCTAACATACTTCGATTTTGTGGACTTAACCCAACCAAAAGTATTCAGTGCATCGCAGACACAAACATACTAACGACAGATACAACCTCTATAGCCCACGCCTTCGCTCAACATTGGTCCAACCAATCGAAGGACGAAAGCTTTAACATAAACTTTACTCGAAATAAATATTCAGAAAAACCAATAAACTACACATCCTTCCCTTCAGCACAAACAATTGAATCAGATATCACACAGATAGAACTTATATCTGCACTAC
The DNA here is from genome assembly GCA_018150345.1 of Drosophila equinoxialis. Lineage (NCBI taxonomy): Eukaryota > Metazoa > Arthropoda > Insecta > Diptera > Drosophilidae > Drosophila > Drosophila equinoxialis. The sequence continues at coordinate 244,228 of JAECWI010000034.1, forward strand.
ACTCCCTCAAAAGAACAACGCCAGGCCTAAACCGTATATCTTACCCTATGATTAAAAACACCTCTTACTCAGTAAAAACCAGAATCACAGACCATTTCAACAATATTTTCAACAACTTTATTCCTCAATCTTACAAAACTAGCCTAGTTTTCCCTATCCTAAAACCTAACTCAAATAAAACAGTAATAATCAATTACAGACCAATCTCACTGAACTACTGTTTATCAAAAACATTGGGAAAAATCATAGCCAAACGTCTTTGGTAGTTTGTATCAAAAAAAGTCTCATTCAACCCCAACCAACCAGGGTTTAAACAAGGCAAATCGGTTTCAGACGGTCTGCTTCTTGCAGATCATTTGATTTTGATTTTTCAAAGGCTTTCGACAGAGTAGTTGTGCATATTCTCGACCAGGTAATTAACTGGAAAGCAGGCCCAAAAATCATAAACTTCGTCCTTAACTTCATGTCCAAGAGGAAAATTCAAATCAAAATTAAAAACGTAATTAGTTGTCCTTACCCACTCTTTAACGGCATTCCCAAAGGATCACCAATATCAGTCATCCTTTTGCTTATTGCTTACAATAAACTAGCAAACACCATCAGTCTGCAAAAAGAAATATAATTCAGTGCCTATACAGATGATTTCTTTCTAATTATCCCCCTCAAAAAAAACATAACGCTCAATCTGGACAACCTCTTCTAAATATTCAGGAATTGTGCTTATACTCAGGAGCAGTATTATCACTAGAAAAATGCCAACATCTTCATATTTGCCGAAAACAAAACTCTATTTGCAGCATAAAAGGCAACCGCATACAAAAACACCTAGTCTTCGAACTTAAAATCTTAAGACTAACAATAAACAGCAAATACAGGTGGGACTCACATACTAAAAATATCCACCCAGCATTAAACAACAAAAATATCCACCCAGCATTAAACAACAAATGTTATCAAATGCCTAGCAAGTCCCAAATTCAACTGCAATACACACACTGATCAACATAAAATCTATATTGATATCTAAAATAGACTACGCAATATTTATCTACGGGCACGCACCAAAATCAAGCCAACAAGCTTAAATCTTTGTTTAACGCAGCAACACGCACATCACTTGGCGCCCTACGATCAACACCTACATATATCAACGTACTTTTCGAATCAAATATACCCACAATAGAACAACAGAGAGACCTCATTACAGCCAAAACATACAAAACACTACTTAACAGTTCAAAATCACCACTCTACAAACATTAAACATCGCGAAGTTTGATTAAATTTATTAACATTTAGTTATATCAACATCAAAATGTTAACAAACGCAAATATAATTTTGTTGTTGCGCTGCTTAGTTTCTGATTTCGTTCTATTTTTTGCTCCCCCCCCGCCCTCATTCTTCTGCTTTCTCTTTTGATCGCGCTCGCGGCCTTTAACTTCGCGCTTGTGACAAGTTTTTGTTGTTGTGTGTTGTAATACAAAAAAAAAAAATATTCACTTTTTTTCTTGTTTTCTCTTTCTAATTTGCATATTGCAGTTAGCTTTTGCATTGGTTTGTATACACCTCTCTTAACATATATACATTTTTCCCCTTTTTACTTACATATTGATTTATAATTTGTTTGTGATAAATCAATTATTTAATAATGTCTGTCTGTTGCAAATATAATTGTTATAATCCCAGCAAGACCAGTGAAGACTTTCTTTACTGTTGGCTGTGTGACAATGCACTTTAAATGTGCTGGTTATACAGTCAAGGTGCGGGATAGTATTGCACAGGGTGGCGGCCTTAAATGGGGCTGTGATTTGTGTCGTGGCTTGTAACTCGAGATGCGTAGTTTTATGAAACGGACTGGGGATGCGTTTAAAACCCTGTCAGCTGGCGTTCATAAGCTCCAAGAAGAGCTTTTGGCGATAGAGGTTCAATTCAGAAGTTCTAAACTTTTGATTGAATCTCCGACCCGAAAGAGGGCCAGGTTTCAGGGCGCGTCCCTCAGTCCGTCGGCATATCGTTCTCTACCAGTTCCGGCTTCCGACAATGACACTATGTCACCAAATATACAGCAGCTGATATCGTTTAGGAGTCCGGCTTTGGAAGGTGTGGAGTCTCTTCCCATTTCCCCTGGTGAAAGTATCCCACCTACTAACACAATATCGGTTGTAGTTTCCGAACCGTCCGGGCAAACATCCGTTTCCAGGAATATTGCCAATAAAGTAGTTACAAGAGGAGCTAGTAAATTGTTGGCTGCTTCAGCTGCTGCTGCATCTGCTGTTGATGCTACTGCTGTGTCTGGCACTTCTAGTTCCCTTGTTGTAGTTCCACCCAAAAAGCAAATTTTTATTTCGCGTCTTGATCCCAATACTACTCCTAAAGAAGTCATAGTCAAGTCATACATCCAGGGCAAAGTTCAAGCACCAAACATTGCTGTGGAAAAGTTCCGTTTTTCATATACTTGGGACATTTCGTCCTTTAAAATAAGTGTCTCCCCAGATCTTTTTGGCCAAATATGTCATAAAGATTTTTGGCCGGAACACCTTATTGTAAAAGAGTATACAACAAAAAAGAAGAATAAGCCTCTGATTAGCCTGCTACCTGCCTCAGTGAATAACGTTCCTTCCGGCTCGTCTGCACCTGTTGGCGAGTCAAAAAACTAATTTCGTCCCTAACTCTGGCCTATCAGAACGTGCGGGGACTAAAGTCTAAACTCTCTAGACTCTATGTAGATAGTTTAGCTTTTGACTTACATATTCTTGCCTTTACTGAGACTTGGCTGAAGCCTGATATTGTCGATGCTTCAATTTTCCCCTCAAAATATTTATTATGTAGACATGATCGGACTATCCGTAATGGAGGTGGTGTTTTGATCGCTGTTGATGCGCCGTTCTCGTCTGAAATTGTACAGTCTTCCAATTAGGAGATTGAATTTGTTTGTGTTAAAATTTCTCTTAATTCTTTTTCTGCCTATATTACGTCACATTGTTTCATAGATGGTCTGTTTGAGTTATCCCTAACTCAAATAAATCATGTCTGGAATAGTCGGAACAGATCACTAGATCTGGTATTTGTGTTGGATTCTTCGAACTGCGATATTTCCAGGACTGATCCCTGATCCCTTAGTTATCCCTGAGGACAACTTTCATCCAACTCTGGATGTAACCATTGACCTTCCTTTTGGGGTTATGTCTCGACATAATAACTCGATGCCTCCAGTCCGATGTTTTCGCATGACAAACTTTACTAAACTTAAATGAAGTAAGTAAGTCGTCTCGCCGACTTGGGTATACCATACACCAGTAAAACAAATATTTCAAATTTGTAATAACTAATGCATTTGCCTATTTTAAAAAATTCTGTTCACATGCTTTTTACAAGCATATCTCAGTATCTCGCGCACTTATGCACATAAGCACCCTATTTTGATCAAATTTGGTATTTTGCTGGGTATTAGTATCAAATTTAAGTGTGCCAAATTTGATTGCACAAGGTAAAAAATTACGGGAGATAATCGAGCGTTTCAAATTTCGGGGGCGGAAAAGGGCGTGGCAAAAACTTTATACATACAAAATGTGCGCATTTACTATGCAAATATACATACCAAATTTGGTGTCTCTAGCTGCAATAGTTTTTAAGATAAACGTTTTTTTTTTAATTGCGGGGGCGGAAAGGGGCTTGGCAAAAATTTGAAACAAACTTGATCACTCTACATACTACACGAGCCTACATTCCAAATTTGGTGGCTCTATCTCTTATAGTCTCCGAGAACTAGGCGTTCATACGGACGGACAGACGGACACGGCTGTTGATAGTGATCAAGAATATATATACTTTATGGGGTCGGAAAAGCTTCCTTCTGCCTGTTACATACATTTTGGCGACTTTAATATACCATTTCACCCTATGGGTGTATGGTATAAAAATTGAAACTTCTAACGCAAAGAAACGGCCGCCTCACGGGTCAACCCTCATAAGTAGATAGCCAGCGGGGCACCTGCCATATTTTTTCCTATCTCTTCTTAATCATAGCTGTTATATTTTGCCTAGACAACATTTTGGTATGGTTGTTATTGTTTGTTGTTTGTAGATACGATTGGTAAAATTTGCCACCCCTTTAGAGCGATTCCTACTAAGGGGTGGCATTCCGTTGTCTGGTCGCTGCAGGAGTTGTTCCTTCGTTGATCGTTACAGTAAATCATCTGAAATGAATTTCACTCGACTTGCTTCTTTCACTCTATGCGTGCAGTCGTGATGTGTTGATTGCTATTGCCAGCCTTCGAGAGATGGGAAAACTAAGTAAATTGCCCATGCAAACAAAGCAGACGAAAACGCAAGCATATCACCCGATACGTGGTGGGTTCCAACTTTCCATAACTGAGCTCAACAAAAAGTGTCCGTCTGTAAAAAAGTGTTACTAATCCAGAAAATTTTATACAATTCAGATAACAAGCGAAAGTTGCCATATTCGTCAGGCGTCGCCCTGACATTAAGTGCCTGTACACTTTTCCAGCTAGTGCTGTAATTTTTTTCTTTCTTTCGTTCTTTCGCAAACATTCGACTTTTTGGATAAAACGTTTTTACATTTTGATGGCTATGGGTAAGGAAAGAGTACCAAAACAGTTGCAATGGTATACAAAGATGGACCCGGTCGAGGTTAACCCCGGCCCTCTGGGTTTAGTCAGTTTTATGAACGGCAAAGTTTATAGCTGTTTATCGATCAATACTATAATGTTGCCAGAGGTGTTGAAAACAGGGATGATGGAAATAAGTTCGCGGCTTAATATTAATAAAACTCGAGAAACTACTCTCCCTTAATATCCTTGGGAATTATCTTGCTATGATAGCAATCTCTCAACGCTGTAGTATTCTTACTACTATATTTTAATTATCCAACAAAAAGTATTTTCCAAAAAAATATTAGCCATGACAGTCAAAAGTTGTTGCCACCGTTGACTGTTTTTGCCAGACAATTAAAAAGGAAACCCACAAACGAGGCAACTGCTAGCCAATTTAGATAAGCCTTTAGAGCCCACAAATCATACTCCAAATTAACCTAGAGAGCGAGCGAGAGAGATAGAGAGCGATAAGCAGAGGGAGGGATGGAGGGAGAGAGAGGAAGTAGGGAACGCTTCTTATTTTTGTGTTCGTTTTGTTTTAATATGCCACAATCAATTTATATCTCGTGCAACATAACAATTAGCCTAGTCCATAAAAAAGCAAGGCACATCCTCGAGGATGAACGGGGAGGAAAAGTGTAATGTAGGAAGGAACGTTTGCATACACACATATGATTTGTAGATTTAACTGGGCCGTGAACATTTAAGAGCAAAGCTGAGCTGCAGTTCTCATTTTCATTCGTGCATTCCCCAAGATTCCATGAGTCAAAGGAAAATGTAAATTTTCAAATACCAAATTTATTTTGAAAGCATGCAGCCTTGTCAATTAGTGCTGCAACTTTCGCGTTGCAAATACCCCACTCATTCTTCCTCACATCCAGTATTCATGAGAATTATCTAAATAAACAAAAAAGGGAGCGGGAGCTATAGAAACCATGCGCACACACAATCACTCCCAGATAAACAGATGAAGGGCCCTGCACCTACCGAATGCATATTTTTGTCTCTCGTTTTCTACCTGAAAATGTGTTAAATGTTTGCGTAAATAAAATTTATATGTACACACATGTATGTATCTTTATCGCGAGAATGAACCACTCCCGATCTACGGTTCAGATTAATTTTTCTTTATTCTCCGCATGGCATTTGGTTGGTAGCTACTTTTCGTTTGTTTTTCTATGAATTGTTATTGATTCGTTGCTTGCGATGTCAAGTCATACGTTAGGGGCTACTGTGAGGTAGAAGACCATCGTCCGCCCGTCTGTATGAACACATGGATCTTGGAGACCATAAAAGCGAATTTTTCATTTGGTACATGAAAGACCAAACTAGAATACAATCAAACAAGAAACTAGGTGTTTGCAGTTTTGGTTTATATAAAAAACGAACTAAAATGAATCTTCTCCATCTTACAGTCGTTTAGATATAAATATACACAATTTCGGTTTCCAGGGCTACTAATTAAGTCATGAGGGGCAGCAATAGCTGCAATCGATCAGGCAGCATTGCACACAAGGAGTATCTCGATACCTAAAATTTTATTCTATTTTGCCCAGCCAAATGTTGAACGGAAACTGAATCAGCAACTTGAATGGCATTTCAAAGAGCAGATAACCAAAATGTCCGGACTGTTGGGAAGCAAAGCAACCAAATTTAATGGTACGGTTTGCGGCTACCGAAGCAGAATCTGTTGTCAGTAAGCCACTTGAAACAAAAAGAAAAGGAAACCAGAAATAGTTTGGGGGGAATCGAAAACGAGCCAAAGAGTAGTCGAGAGGTAACAATTGCTTGAATCATGCTGGCCTCAAGTTAAAAATGTCAATCGACATGGGCTGCTGGGCAGGAGACAGGCATTCGGGAAGGGCGATATTGCGGGTGCTGAGATTAATTTAGAACGGATGCGACTAGTTGCGAAGAATCATGCGATCTTTAAACATTAAGCGGATGTGTAAATATTTTGTCGTATTTTTTTTCTTTAGAGATTTCCCGTAGCCTGCTGTTGGAATCAAAGACTCAATTCTACACGATGTTTATGCGTACCTATGGAGTTATCTATCAGAAGAATTCTGACGTCTTTTCGGATCTGTCAGCGAACTCGATAAATATTTTGCCCACGGCCGCGATGATCTAATGGAGGTAATCGACAAATTCTTCAGCACTCTTTATCGAAAGATGTTCAGAGTGCTCAACTCACAATATGCCTTTTGACGAAAAGTAAGTATCTTTACGTAATTCGAACCTAAAACTCATCCCCACAACCCACTCCTCATGCAGCTATGGAGCTAAACTACAGACGTGTAAAACCGCAAAGTATCACTGACTGACTTACGAACACTAAGAGAGCAGTCTTTGACAAGACTTTGACATCAGCCCCATTCAGTCTGTTAGACCCTTTTAAAGAGTGCTTTTGTAAGAGTTGGGAGCACGGCTCAAATTATTAAAGCCGGCACAAATAGTAAATCATGTCAACTTCGCTGAGCCAAGGGAACTTCAGTGGACCAAATTGATATGATATTGCTTTCTTTTAATGCCTAGTTAAAAACGTTTATTAGCACGACTCTTGCAAATGACCAAAAATATTTATAACAGTGTAGTAGTATCGGTTACATTTCCTTTTGTGGGTGTTTGATCTTATAAAAAAAGCGTTTTCCACATACCACTTAAATTGCTTTCACTACTTGCTCCTTTCGCCATTAGCTCAGCCCTATGGTTCGTGGTACCCACGTGATTTTCAATTGTTGCCTACTTTTCATCTCCGTTTTGCGAATTCGTTTTTATTGTCATGAATGCGATATTTTTTAATGCGGCGACAATGAACAATACTTGCTTATTTTACTTGGCAATAATCATAGTCAAATTGTTTTTTGATGCTTAGGTATTTGTTAAATTTTGTATCATTTATCATTTCCTTTTATGATCTCATGATTAACATCTGTAATTAAAGATATCCTTTTCTCATTTTCAAAAAAATCTTCTTTGCGCATTTCCATGATTTTTATTTCCGTAGCCCTGCTTGGGGCAGCCAAAAAGTTGTCTTATCGGTGAAGGCGTTGACAGTAGCTTTACAGTAAACAGAAGTAGGATCGTAATCAACCAGATAATTAGACTTCTAACATTTCGGGAAGAAACATATTGTTAGGTAGTAGTTTTAATACCACTTTACGTAATGTTTTTAGTTAAGAACACACACGGTCCAGCCAGATTTGCAAGCGCTAGTTTTGTTCCAAATGTGTATCGCGTGTCTTTAACGATAGGTCTTTCTAGTTTTGTGGATATTGTTTTTGACACGCACTAATTTAGACTACATGATTCTCCTGAGACTATCCAGTGCATGTCGCCAAAATTTGAAACTTGGGTTTTCTATTCCACTAAAATAAAAAGATCCATTATTAATTTTTCTACCCTTGCAAAAAGGGTATATTAATTTTGGTCAGAAGTGTGCAACGCATAGAAAGAAGCATCTCCGACCACATAAAGTATATATATTCTAGATCAGCACGACGAGACGAGTTCAAATAGCCATGTCCGTCCGTCTGGAACAAAGCGAACTCCCTCCTAGACCGTTGGATCTACAGAGTTCAAATTTTGCATGTAGGCTGCAGGAGTTGTACGTATATCTCAGATCGGATCGGAACACTATATCATATAGAAGAGGCTAAAATCCTTCCAGCGCATAGAACCACCTCATTTGAAGCATTGCAGTGGATGCAATAGTAAACGAACTATTTCCTTCCCAAGCACCTTGAAACTTTCTCAAAATCCCCTACGATATAGCAGACATACCGCCGGTCACAACACACGAAGTACTGTCAGCTGTAGGACGCCTCAGAATTAAATCGTCCCCTGGCCCCGACTGTATCCCGAACGAGGCATTAAAGATTGCCTTTCAGTACCCTAAAAAGTTGATATCCTCCTTCAATAAATTTCTTAACGATGGCGCGTTCCCTGACCTATACAAGCAGCAGAACCTGGTGCTCTTGCCTAAACCAGGGTAACAAATGTGAGAGCCCTCTGCCTTCAGACCCATCTATAGATGCAATTCAGAAAGTGGTAAACATAGCTCGGAATGCAATCGCTGGCGATCGATGGAAAGGCGGATCAAAACAGCTACATTAATTCGATGTTAATGAAGTATGTAAGTCGTCTCGCCGACTTAGGTATACCATACACCAGTAAAACAAATATTTCAAATTTATTAAACCAATGCATTTTCACATGCTTTTTTTATTGCAAGCATATCTTATAATCTCCCTCACTCAAGTGTACGAGCACCCCTAGCGCCCCCACCAGCCAACGGCCAACTACGGCCTTATGGAAAAACGTTTATATGCATAACTTGGTTGTTTTTTGTCCAATTTTGATCAAATTTGGTGTTTTGCTGGGTATTAGTATCAAATTCAAGTGTGCCAAAATTGATTACAAAAGGTAGAAAATTACTTGAGAAAATTACTTTTTGTGCAATCAAATTTGGCACACTTAAATTTGATACTAATACCGAGCAAAATACCAAATTTGATGAAAATCGGACAAAAAATAGCTGAGTTATGCATATAAACGTTTTTGCATAAGGCCTTTGATGGCCGTTGGCGGGTGGGGGCGCTAGGGTGCTTATATGCATAAGTGCGCGAGATACTGAGATATGCTTGTAACAAGCATGTGAACAGAATTGTGGAAAATAGGCAAATGCATTAGTTATTACAAATGTGAAATATTTGTTTTACTGGTGTATGGTATACCCAAGTCGGCGAGACGACTTACTTACTTCATAGACCCTGTGTTTGATGAAAGTTCGGTTCTTAGCTTAGTTCCGTCAAACCAATATATGCACCTGGCCCTGATGGAATACCAGGCTGCGTATTAAGGTTTTGCGCAGAGGTCCTATGTAGGCCAATAATTAAGTTGTTTACACTGTCCGTTACATCTTCCGCCTTCCCGTCCATCTGGAAGGAATCATAAATTATTCCTCTTCATAAAAAGGGGAAAAAGTCCGACGCCTCCAATTATAGAGGTATTTCTAAGCTGTCTGCCATACCCAAAGCATTTGAGAAAATAATAACGTCTCAATTGCAGCATTTTTGTAGCTCAATCATTTCGTCATCCCAACATGGGTTTAAAAAACATAGATCGACAACTACATACTAACCTATTAGAATTTACATCTCACTCAATCAAAGGGTTTAAGACTGCCGTGCAAACTGATGTCATTTATACTGACTTCAGCAAGGCCTTTGACTCTTTTAATCACACTCTGCTTTTATATAAGTTAAATGCACTTGGCATCCCCAGCCTTTTACTAGATTGGATTCAATACCTTTCTAAGCGTACACAAAAGGTCCTCTTTAAGTCTCCATTTTCGAAGACCATCCAAGTGACTTCTGGAGTACCTCAGAGCTATTCACTCTTTTTATCAATGATCTTCCATTGGTAGTGTCACATTCTCGGGTGCTTATGTACGCGGATGATGTTAAGCTTTACCTCAGTTTTAAAGACATATCGTCTTCTTGCCTACTTCAATCGGATCTTAATGATCTTCAGAGTTGGTGTGAAACCAACCTATTAAACGTTAACGGCACTAAATGTAAAGTTATGTCTTTTTATAGATGCACTCCATACTTAGCAACTTATTATCTTAACGACACTGCCTTAGAAAGGTTAGATATTATCAATGACTTAGGTGTTCTTATGGACCATAAATTAACCTTTAATCCTCATATTTCTGCTACACTTAGTAAAGCTATGAATGTTCTTGGGTTTGTCAAACGATGGTCAAAAGAGTTTGGCGATCCGTACACAACCAAACTTCTGTATACTTCATTACTCCGTCCTATCTTAGAGTACGGATCTTGCATATGGTCACCTCAATATGAGACGCACCAAAGTAAAATTGAATCTGTTCAAAAGCAATTTTTGCTATTTGCTCTTCGCGGTCTAAATTGGGATCGCAATGTCAATTTGCCATTATACTCCAGTAGGCTTCTTTTAGTCAATCTTCCTTGGTGCTATTTTTATTCATAAACTTTTAATAGGTGAAATAGACTCTCCTGAGCTATTAAACCAGTTAAACCTATCTGTACCCCGTAGACCTACTAGAAATTTTATTCCTCTATCCTTAAAACATTGTAGTTCTAACTATTCTTTGCATGAACCTTTTCGAGTCCTATGTTCTGATTACAATCTTCTGTATCCCGTAATCAGATCAGAAGCCTCTCTTTCTCTTGTGAAAACCTCTATTTTAGCTCATTTAGCTCGTAATTAGCTGTAGTTAATCTTATTTTTAATTGTTTGTCCGTTATATTTGTATTTGTCCACGCGATCGTGCCGTCCGATATACGGCTGCGCACCACGGTCGGTCGGGCGGAAGGTGGACAGCGCTCTGCTGGGGCTCGCGCGAAACAGGCTATGTCCTGGTGTCGTAAGGGCACTTGAACGTACTTTGCATTGTACGCGTCAACGTCCAGACAATATAAATATGTCGGAGAATTTAGAGCGCCTAAGAGTAGGCTAATGTTTTGTTAATGTTTGATATGTGAATTGACAGGTATGTCACCTGTAACTATGGTATGTCCAACACTGCCCTTTGCAGGTTGACAATTGGTATGTTAAGATTGACAATTGGTATGTTAAGATTGACAATTGATATGTTAAGATTGAAGGATGACTCGACAGATTTGAGATGCCTGACAGCGTGACAACATTGGAAAATGTTGTCGAGTGAGGTTTGGTGTTAAGTCATTGGAGTCGGCATAAGTAGTCAAAAAGTCAGACGTGCCGAAACAACACCTAAACTCGCTGCGCTAACAGTTGATTAATATAAAGTGAGAGTGAATAGTATAAAGTATCCAAAGTAAAGAAAATGGAAAAGGCTAAGAACAACAATGGACATTCGACATCAGAAGTGGGATCTAACTCAAAACCAACAATAAATAAGGAGCAGTTTCGCATTTTATTAGAACAACAAAATCGAAACTTCTGGGAACTAGCAAAAACTTTTCGCCTAGTCTCGACAAGATGGTGAAAGTGTGCTACCGAAATTTAACTCCGACGCTGCTGGAGTCAACGCCACGCAATGGTGTGCTACGGTAAACATCGTTCTAAAAAGAAAAACCATTGCAAGGTAGTGCGTTAATTTTGGCCTTGACGAAGTCATTGGAAGGAAGCTCTTCGCAATGGTTATCGCAGATTTGCTACCCAGGCATCATATGGGATCAATTTAGACAGCTTTTCGAGCAAAGATACGAAAACTCCGAGAAACCGGCCGCAACTATTTTGAATTTTCTGAACAGTCGTCCAAATTCTGGCGAGTGTCTTGCCGTGTGTGCGAGTCGACTAATGACGTCACTTTTAACAAAATGGCGCGGCATGGACCATGAGCAAATTGCTGCGTCGGTTGTTCTTGGTCATTTAGCAAACTATGACCGCAGACTACAACGAATTGCGTTCACAGGGACTATGCGCAGCAGACGAGACTTACAGTCCGAGTTACAAGTCTTTTCGTTTGACAATAAGCGGTCCAGCTCTTCAGACGATTATTCAATTGCAAAGCGTGCTAAAACATTGCCAATCAAATGTTACTCATGTGGGAAGCTTGGACACAGGAAGTCGGAATGCAGAGCGCAGAAACCTACATCAGCACGCTTCGTCATTGCGTGCTAAAGTCGTGACATGCTATCGATGTCAAGAGCCGGGACACATCTCTACTCAATGCCCCAAGAGTTCGGATGGTGACGCAGGATCACGTGTGCATAAGAGGGTTAACCTATGTGTCAGTGATGAACCAAAAGCAATTATGTTGCACCGAGGTGAGAATTTTCCGATTACATTTGATTCAGGCGCAGAATGCTCGTTAGTCAAATAGAGCATAGCACACAAACTGTCTGGGAAAAGAACAAATAACGTAATATCATTAAGGGGAATTGGTAATGTTAGTGTAGTTTCGTCAATTCAAATCACAAGTAATGTGATGATAAATGGAAATTGTATCGAAGTAGTATTTCATGTAGTCCAAGATAATAATATGAAAAATAATATTGTAATTGGCCGCGAAATTTTAGCACAAGAATATTCTGCTATAGTATCAACAGAAGGTGTGGAAATGATTAAAGACAAAACAGTTAACGTTTGTTCTGTAAAAAGTTACGAAAATGATTTTAATAATTTAACAACTGAAGCACAGGGAGAATCAGAATAAAAATCAATTGTTAAGATTGTTAAGAAAGCATTCAAAATCATTCATTTGCGGAACTCCTTTAACTCGCGTAACTACTGGTGTAATGTCAATTCGATTAGTAGAACCCACCAAGACTGTGCAAAGACGCTCTTACAGATTCAGTCCCAGTGAGAGAGAATCACTCCGGTCAAAAGTTCAAGAGCTAATAGATTATAATGTAATAAGGCCGAGCAGTTCACCTTATGCTACTCCAGCACTTTTGGTAAAAAAGAAAAACGGATCTGTAAGACTCTGTATCGATTATAGGGAATTAAATAGAAATACCATTGCAACTAAGTTTCCTCTACCATTAATTTAAGATCAGATAGCTAGATTGCGTGGAGCAAGATACTTTACTTGCTTGGACATGGCTTGCGGGTATTGTCAGGTCCCATTGCACGAAAACTCCATTGAGTACACTGCATTCGTCATTCCCGACGGACAATTTGAGTTTTTAGCGATGCCGTTTAGTCTAAAGAACGCACCGTCGGTTTTTCAAAGAGCAGTGATGAAAGCAGTGGGCGATTTGGCATTTTCGTACGTTATCGTCTATATGGATGATATAATGATCGTGGCGTCAATTAAGGAAGAAGCTATTGAAAGATTAGAGATCGTCTTTAATATTTTGACTAAGGCAGAATTTTCGTTTAATGTAGAAAAATACTCATTTTTGAGGGATTCTGTTCAGTATCTAGGATACGAAGTGGGTGAGATTCGTCCATATTTGCGTAAAATTGAAGCATTAAGCGCATTGTCACCACCCAGGTCAATTACAACATTGAGGCAATTTATAGGATTGGCCTCGTATTTTCGCCAATTTGTACAAGGATTCTCCCAGCTATTGAAACCTCTTTACTCTCTTACATCTATTAAAATTAATTTTGATTGGACGAATGAACATGAGAAGGTTCGCAAACAGATTATTGATATAAGCAAACCAGTCTTGGTAATATTTGATCCTAAATACTCCATAGAACTGCATACAGATGCAAGTTCCATTGGCTATGGAGCCATACTTTTGCATCGAATTGAAAATAAACTGTATGTGGTTGAATATTTCAGTAAAACTACTAGTGTGTGTGAATCGAAATACACGTCTTATGAGTTAGAAACACTCGCGGTAGTTAATGCAGTAAAACACTTTAGACATTATCTACATGGGCCATTCGTTTGCCTTCGCAAGAAGAAGATACTCTGTATGGTATGGTTAAGAATAAAACTTAAGTTCAGTTTATATTATGAAACTCAAAATGTGTCTCTGAACTTGATATTTGGTCATTACACGAGGATGTGTGAATGGCAGAATGGTTATCCGTCTAGGAGAGACGATGATTTGTTATCCGTCTAGGAAAGACGATGTTTTGTTATCCGTCTAGGAAAGACGATGTTTTGTTATCCGTCTAGGAGAGACGATGTTTGGTTATCCGTCTAGGAGAGACGATGGTTATCCGTCTAGGAAAGACGATGTTTTGTTATCCGTCTAGGAGAGACGATGTTTGGTTATCCGTCTAAGAGAAGATGATCGAGTTCCGTTTGGTAAGTTTGAAGTTAAAAATTAAAATATTACACGAGGACGTGTAAAGGTCAGGAGGGCCGTACAGTGTTGTACTATAATTAGATTACATCTAATGTTAATAAAATAAGAACTTTGTATGTTACTGCAAATATGAGTTGGTGGTTTGTTAATGGATGGAAGTTGACTGATTGAGCCAGATACGGGTAGTTGAGTCAGGATAAGAGACCGTGTGGCCAACTAGAGTAAATAGTACATTGGTATGTTGGAGCGAAATAGTTTGTCGTTGCCCTTGCCGGGATAATACAAGTAAAACATAAAGATTATAATGGTTTGCCAATATGGTATGGTATCTGGTTTATTCAATGTAGAATAATGAACGGAAAGGATCTTCATATTCTTTTACACGAGGACGTGTAACTTGTCAGAATGGCCGTGTCGGAGAATTTAGAGCGCCTAAGAGTAGGCTAATGTTTTGTTAATGTTTGATATGTGAATTGACAGGTATGTCACCTGTAACTATGGTATGTCCAACACTGCCCTTTGCAGGTTGACAATTGGTATGTTAAGATTGACAATTGGTATGTTAAGATTGACAATTGATATGTTAAGATTGAAGGATGACTCGACAGATTTGAGATGCCTGACAGCGTGACAACATTGGAAAATGTTGTCGAGTGAGGTTTGGTGTTAAGTCATTGGAGTCGGCATAAGTAGTCAAAAAGTCAGACGTGCCGAAAACAACACCTAAACTCGCTGCGCTAACAGTTGATTAATATAAAGTGAGAGTGAATAGTATAAAGTATCCAAAGTAAAGAAAATGGAAAAGGCTAAGAACAACAATGGACATTCGACAAATACAACAATCACACATTTATACACATATTACTTCCTCGATCTCAAGGCTAAATACAACAATCACACATTTATATGTATATACAGACGGCTCGTTGCAACACAACACTGCTACCTTTGCCATCACCACCGAAAAGGAAACCTTACAAAGAGGTATACTACCGCACTTCACATCAATACTATCAGCCGAAACCATAGCCATAGCGCTGCAGCTATGGGGTACAGCCAGCAAATCAAACATAGAAATACTACAGAGATATCAGTCCATGACTCTCAGATCAATAACAGGCGCTTGTCGATATATGACCAACGCAGATATCCATAAAGATCTCCAAATACCCACCGTCATAGACGAGATAAAATCTCATACAAGTAGATATATCAATAGGCTACATGACCATGAAAACGCTCTAGCATTAAGTCTATTAGATAACTCTGCCATCACAAGACGTCTAAAAAGAACTCATGCCTTGGACCTGCCATATAGAGAAACAAATAGGTAGTTATTAATATGTAAATACATGGATTGAGTTCACTGGAGCTTAAACCATCCGGCTATTATTACTTATATTTAGTTAATTTTTTTAATTGCCCAGTCTAAGGCAAATTGCAAATAAAAAATCAATAAAAAAAATTTAAAAAAAAAATCTATCGGGAACATTGACAACAACAACTTTTACCCAACATCAATTAGGAATCTGCTTATCAAACTAAAATCTTTGGATCCCCAGCCATTCTGGCATTGAAGGGAACGAACTTACCGATGCTGTAGCCAAATCTACAATCTATAGTCCGTTACATTGCACCCCCAACTATAACACTAAAGACATCAACAAATTTCTTAGAAGCAAAAATATTCAACAACTTAGGACTAACATTGAACACTGCAATAGATGGTACCAACAAGTCAACACTAGCCTAACGAACTCAAGCCACTATCTAAAATCATTTAGCCAAAACATAATAACACGTAGAGACCAAATAAAAATAGTAAGGCTTAGACTAGGACACACACGGCTCACCCAACAAGTATATATCGACATCACCCCATGCCCAAACTGTTCATGTACAAATAACCTCAACATTGCCCACATCCTTAAAGAATGCCCAGCAACCCAGCATCTTAGGAACCAAATTTTCAAAAATACATGCCCCCTTTCCAAACTTTCAAATCCCACTCCAGAAAATGCATCCCAAATAATCCAATTCCTTAACCTTACACAAATATACCACTTATTGTAATTATAAATATGTTAATATGTAAATATGCAAGTATAGTTAAGCATAAGTTAGCAAAAATTTTCATTATTATTAACTTTATTATAAATAAATAAATAAAATTACTTACAAATCAGCAAAATTTAAAACACCTAGAAGAAAAGCAGACATCGATTGTAGACTCCACGGCAAACATTCTTAAGACAACTATGGGTGAAATAAATGACAATTTTCGCAACATGAATAACCGGATTGAAAATCTGACAGAATTACTTAAAGAAAGCTATTAAGTATTTAGAGAATCCATCCATTTCTTCATGATTATAAGACAATTAAGTTCCGTGATTGATGAATGTGAAAAAATTCAGACTGGAATTATTAATCTTTTAATAGTCATTAACCATGGTAGGTTGAATTCTAATATTTTAAAACCAATGAAACAAATGAAATTGGAAATAAGAACAAAAATAAAGGACAAGTTGTCCGAAGCATTAGTACTACCAGGTAAAAGGACAGGCCCTGAGTTAAAAGATATATATACTCTGTTGACAGCCAAGGGTCTTTTTTATTGACAGAAAAATAATTATCAATGCAAAAATACCACTGTTTCGGAGACATCCGTCTTTGCTCTATAAAGCTATTCCAGTACCTGTACGATTGAATAATAACCAAATGATAATGGTCCATATAGAAAGCCAGTACTTAAAATATAATTTTGAAAGAGACTCGTATCATTTAATGTCTGAATCAGCTATGCAAAGATGTCGAAGCTGGCAGTCGAACAGGAGAACATGTGAAGGAAGTGGGCCAAGGAGTAGTGTCAATGATAATGCTTGCGAGCTGACACCCTTTAAACAGAATAACAAATCTAGTTGCTCATACACAACGATTGTGGAGACAAAATCTTACTGGGTAGAATTAGATAGCAGCAGTAGTTGGTTATTCAAGGTACCGCCTAAAACTAAGGCCAGAGTCCAATGCGGTAACGAACAGCAGGAGGTGCTGGATACACCAGAACAAGGAATTTTAAGCCTCAGATCAGGCTGTACAGCTAGCACAGAAGATAAAATTTTAGTAGCTCATCATAGCGTCCAGTCAGAGTCGTACATAGCTATTAAAACTTCGCACGTAGGCGATATTAGTAACAGAAAATATAGCATGGAATTCAATAGAAGCAAACATAGTAAACCATTCGACAGAACTAGAAAGAATAGGAAGCCATTGCAATCATTAAAGGAACATCATATTGAATTACTAGGTTTAACGTCCATCACGTAGCTGGTCATGCTTCTTTAATGTTGGTCATCTTACTAATGATAATATTAATAATAATAATTTGTTTAAGGCAACGTAATAAAACTATAAGAATCCCAATCGCCCTATTTGGCGGCCCTTCGCAGAATGTTTAAGAATAAACATAGTGTTCATCTGAGCTGGCTTCACCAAATCAGATGCACCAAAGAAAACACAATACAACTGTACCTTTGTACCAAACAACTAACCTAGCATATGTCTAGAATTACAATCAGCCACACACGATGTGGGAAAAACACTTGTAATTCTAAACTAACCCAAAAGATCACAACGGCAGAATGTCAAGTGGCCGACGACGTGCCCAAAATAATAATAAATTTTCAACCCCCAAATACGTGGGTGTGAGTCTAGAATAAGATCTTCTAAGAGCAATTGTAACCTCCTAGAGCCTAAGATAATCCTATATAAACTCCGTACTTTTGTAAATAAAAACCGTTCATAATTTGAATTCAACGAATGAAGATTGGGTTATTTTCTTTCTCTTCGGAAATCCCTATTCAGCGGGTATAGGACTCGAAATGGAGGCTGTAGAATGGTTCCAGCAGCTTGTATAGCTGTTATATAAAGGATGGCGGCTATGAGACTCAAAATGGGGGCTTTAAAATGGTTGCTTCAGCTGATATAGCTGTTATATAAAAGGAAGGCCGCTATAAGACTCAAATTGGCGGCTGTAGAATGGTCCCAGCAGCTTGCATAGCTGTTATATAAAGGATGGCGGGTGTTTAAGAATAAACACAGTGTTCATCTGAGCTGGCTTCACCAAATCAGATGCACTAAAGAAAACACAATACAACTGTACCTTTGTACCAAACAACTAACCTAGCATATGTCTAGAATTACAATCAGCACACACGATGTGGGAAAAACACTTGTAATTCTAAACTAACCCAAAAGATCACAACGGCAGAATGTCAAGTGGTCGACGCCGTGCCCAAAATAATAATAAATTTTCGACCCCAAATACGTGGGTGTGAGTATAGAATAAGATCTTTTAAGAACAATTGTTAACTCCTAGAGCTTAAGATAATCCATAATTTGATTTCAACGAATGAAGATTGGGTTCTTTTCTTTCTCTTCGGAAATCCCTATTCAGCGGGTATAGGACTCGAAATGGCGGCTGTAGGATGGTTCCAGCAGCTTGTAGAGCTGCTATATAAAAAATAGCTGTTATATGTAGAATGGTTCTAGCAGCTTGTTCAGCTGTTATATGAAGGATAGCGGCTATAAGACTCAAAATAGCGGCTGTGGAATGGCTCCAGCAGCTTGTATAACTTTTATATAAAGAATGGCGGCTATAAGACTCAAAATGACGGCTGTATATCGACTAAAACAAAGGAAAGTCGAACGTCGAACTTTGCCACCAGCACAACAATTAGTTGGGCAAAAGGCAATAAATTGCAAGGTGAACACGACAACATCGGGTTGATTGAGCAAAAATATAAGCAAAAAAGCTGAACCTCTACAGAAATTAAACCTAAAAATATAAAAAAAAATTAACATACGATTATCAGAAACCAGAACCCAAGAAGACAATCCAGACCACACCACAGAAGACGTGCTCGGCGGACTGCCCTTTACCATTGGACTCGCCATATTGCGAGTACACCTGTACACATCAGCCTATGCAAAGACCAGCACCGGCACCGTCTAGCGCGACAAGCGGTAGCGCCAAAAAGAGCGCCCAACAATTAAACACATCATAAATTAAAATTGTTTGAAAAAAAAAATGTTACTGTGTTAAACTGAGCAATAATTGCGTTGCGTCTAGAGTGTGGCCCACACGCCAAATAAACAGGAGACCACTGCGTTGATCTAATAGGGACAATTAGGAAAAGCAAAACGAAAAAAATGTTGAATATACACCTACAAATAATGTAAATAAAAATATGTATATATACATTCTTACAATAAATTCGACCCATAAATATATATAAATATATACAAATAAATAAAAAAATATCAAGGAAGCTAACTTCGGTAATGCCGAAGTTTATATACCCTTGCAGTCTTTGGCAATAATTTTTTTACATTTTGAAATTTCTTTCCCTGCAACTGAATTCATCAATACACAAACAAAACATTCAAATCATTTCTCTTTTTAAAAAAAATTGTCTTCTTCTTCTATCATTCCCTAAGGAAAGCACAACCCGCATACACATACAGTTCGTGTAGCGCTGCGTCTGTGTGTAGGGGTCGGAAACGTCTCCTTCTGTGCGTTACAAACATCTGACCAATTTTATAATACCCTCTGCAAGGGTATAAACATATAGACATTACATTTTTTTGACAAGTTGCCGGTGAAGGGCCAACAACAAAAAACCATAATAAAAAAAAAAAGGGGCCAACAAAATTTTACATTGAATGCTAAATAACAAAAAAAAAAAAAAAATGCTTCATAACAAAATAAACAAGTTTGATGATATATTTGATGTACACAATATGGGGTTAATAGAAGATAGTGGATTCCACTGCGAACGTAATTAACTAAAAAGAGTCATCAAATGTTGATTTGAAGTTAACAAATGTTCTTTTATTAATAATTGTGGTAATCATGAGCGCATACAAACTAATGATCATAATAAGATATAAACAACATATGTACTAATTGTTATAAAAGTACATTTTATTAAATGTTATCTAAATATAAAAAAAAAAAATTTTTTTTTTTAAATAGTCCCAATAGTAATAAACATTTTTTCGAGTACGGTAATTGATTCAAAAAAAGAAACCAAAAATAAAATGAGTACATTGGACAATTATTTCTACATAATAGTAGATAGGTATAGTATTCGATTTAATTGAGGTTTTTAGAAGCAAGCAAATTAACTCACCTCAAAGCTCGATAAACTTGATACAAATTAGGTCAGCTTACCTTGATATAACGGGAGAAGATTTCCCAGTTCGAGGAAGCTCAAGGGTACAGATGAGTTTAATTCTCACAGTACTATATGTTTTTCCAACGCAACAGGTACAATTGAACAATATGACAGATAGAAACAAAATATCTCCAAATATACATTCCTTTCCTTGATTTCCAGATACACTCAGGATCAGTAAATAAAAAGTACAAGGAAATAAAATATTGGATATCGAAAAATATTTAAGAAATATTGTAGACCTTATGGAAAAATCCAGAAAAATAGCATATTTCAGACTATTAGTAAGGACACCTAAAAATAAGGATGTGCCTGAATGGGTACATAATATTTTTAAAGCAGACATAGAAACTTTTTATATAGGCGACTCAGATGAGGAGGTACAAGAAGATTTAAAAAAATAGGATCTTTAAGCAAGGAATGGGAAGTAATTTTTCTCCATATCCAAAACATAAAGAAAAGATATGAGTCGAGCGAATGATTTTAAGAAAGTGTTGAATTTCCCATTATGACAGATTGGGAACATATTGTAAATGAAGCTCGTGAAATTAGACGGGAACTCTACAAATCAATCAAGTGCCTCTCCCAGGATAGGAATATATCAGAGGGCACCATAGAAAAACACTCCAATATTATAAAAACCCTCTTAGAAAAAATCAGGCTTCTTTTTCAAAACAATAGCCTTTCGAATAGCGGCTCTAGCATTCTACACTGATTGCAAGGAAAAAGCAACATTAACATTAAAACAACATAAAATAACAGCAAGTTTCTGACTTAGACACTAGTATAGCTTTATATGGTATAGACAAAAAAATTACGCAAACAGTAATAGAATTCATAACATCAAAAATTCATGACATCAACAATCTACCTGGCTATATAAAAGAAACACACGAAGCCATAGCTGTGGAAATTATAATATCTAAACTAAAAGGCCAATACCCTAAACTCTGAAACAATGATTGATGAAGTAATCCAAAAACTGTCAACAATCTTTAAGGGACAATCAGTAGATCTCTTAACAGCGAAAATGAAGTAAGTCCTCTCGCCGACTCAGGTATACCAAATTTATAATACCAAATGCATTTAAGTTTTTTATACCCTTGCAGAGGGTATTATAAAATTGGTCAGATGTTTGTAACGCACAGAAGGAGACGTTTCCGACCACATAAAGTATATATATTCTTGATCAGCATGAGCAGCTGAGTCGATATAGCCATGTCCGTCTGTCCGTCCGTCGGTCCGTCCGTCTGTGCAAATCAACTTCACGCTGGCATCTTAAGAGCTATCGGAATAAAATTTCATATTTGAGCTACTTTTAGCCGGGAGATAATAGAGTATGAAAATTGTCAGGATCGGACTACTATATCATATAGCTCTAGAACAAAATTTTTTGCAAAAATTGGAGTATCGCCATGAAATACCAATTTAATAGAATTTGATATAAAATCTCAGATCCCAAAATTTGAGTTTGATCGGATAAATAGAACACAAGTTACAGTCAATTCAAATCGGTTCTACGCCATCAGCAAATCAAACAGAGCACATGCATACGCACACACAGACTTAGCGCTACACGTATGTATGTATGTGTATGCGTGTTGTGCCTTGCTTAAAAATTTGTAGTAAAAAGAGAAATAATTTGAATGTTTTGTTTGTGTGTTGATGAATTGAGTTGCAAGGAAAGAAATTTCAAAATGTAAAAAAATTATTGCCAAGGACTGCAAGGGTATATAAACTTCGGCATTGCCAAAGTTAGCTTCTTTGATATTTTTTTTTAAATTCTCATCACCTGCTTTTTACAAGCATATCTCAGTATCCCGCTTACGCAAGCTTACGAGCACCCTAGTACTAAGCAAATATACATACCAAATTTTGGTGTCTCTTGGTAGAATAGTTTTTGAGATAAACATTTTTATACCCTTGCAAAAAGGGTATATTAATTTTGGTCAGAAGTGTGCAACGCATAGAACGAAGCATCTCAGACCATATAAAGTATATATATTCTTGATCAGCACGACGAGACGAGTTCAAATAGCCATGTCCGTCCGTCCGTCCGTCCGTCTGGATCAACGCGAACTCCTCCGAGACCGTAAGAGCTACAGAGCTGAAATTTAGGCACGTAGGCTTGTATATACTGCAGGCGTTGTATATCTCGGATTCAGCCGGATCGGACCACTATATCATATAGCTCCCATACAAACGTCAAAGTCACGAAACAGTGACTTTCTCAATAACTTCATTAATTTTATAGCCATTGTCATGAAGGTTGGTATTTGTCAGTTTTGTGTTCTTATTAATGATTGTGCCAAATTTGATCAAGATCGGGTGACTATATCATATAGCTCCCATACAAACGGCAAAGTCACCAACAGTGACTTTCTCAATAACTTCATTAATTTTATAGCTATTGTCATAAAAGTTGGTATTTGTCAGTTTTATGTTCTTATTAATGATTGTGCCAAATTTGATCAAGATCGGGTGACTATATCATATAGCTCCCATACAAACGTCAAAGTCACGAAACAGTGACTTTCTCAATAACTTCATTAATTTTATAGCTATTGTCATAAAAGTTGGCATTTGTCAGTTTTATGTTTTTATTAATGATTGTGCCAAATTCGATCAAGATCGGGTGACTATATCATATAGCTCCCATACAAACGGCAAAGTCACGAACAGTGACTTTCTCAATAACTTCATTAATTTTATAGCTATTGTCATAAAAGTTGGTATTTGTCAGTTTTATGTTCTTATTAATGATTGTGCCAAATTTGATCAAGATCGGGTGACTATATCATATAGCTCCCATACAAACGTCAAAGTCACGAACAATGACTTTTCTCAATAACTTCGTTACTTTTTAAGCTATTGTTAGTTTATTGAAGCTATAAATGTGCCAAATTTCGTCAAGATCGGGTGACTATATCATACAGCTCCCATAGAAACGATAGGTGGAAAACAGTGACTTTCATCAAAAAGTTCTCTATATCCTATGCTAAGATTGAAGGCCGTTCTTTCGCAAACATTAGACTTTTTGGATAAAACGTTTTTACACTTTGATGGCTATGGGTAAGGAAGGAATTACCAAAACAGTTGCAAGGGTATACAAACTTCGACGCGGTCGAAGTTAACCCCGGCCCTCTGGTTTTGAATTGCGGGGGCGGAAAGGTCCGGGGCAAAATCTTTGTACATAAAATGTGCGCATTTACTAAGCAAATTGACAGACCAAATATGGTGTCTCCAGCTGCAATAGGTTTTGAGGTAAACGTTTTTTTTTTTTGGATTATGGGGGCGGAAAGGGGCGTAGCAAAAATTTGAAATAAACTTGATGACTCTACATACTACATGAGCTTACATATCAAATTTGGTGGCTCTATCTGTTATAGTCTTCGAGGTCTACGCGTTTATTCGGACGTACAGACGGATATGGCTAGATCGACTCGGCTGTTGATACTGATCAAGAATATATAGTCATATATCAAACGTCAATACTCAATAACTTATAAATTTTTCGCCCCCTAAAATTTATAACTTTAAAGTAAACATCCGTTTTCTGGACACTTGCAATATCAATTGTCCCCGTCAAAATCAGAGCGTGTGAACGCTATTTAGTCACGATACATCTTATGCAACAGCTAATACATCTTTTTATTTTCTCTTCCAGATCCGGTATGAAATATTCTTTTTCAATGATCTCTCGTGTCTTCTTGATGGTAAAATGACCATAGTTGTGGGCCTCTTTTATTAGTTCTCTTTGCATACTATTTGGTACGACAATAAGTTCGTTATCCGAGATAAGTTTGTGCCGAACTCCAGCCTTAAAAAAATAGTTATTGTGATTCGTCTTATCTGCCAATACGTCTATAATAGCCTTCAGCTGGTCGTCCTGAGCTTGCGCTTGAGATGCTTTATTCTGCTATGCATACTGGTTTCGCTGATCATGATCATTGGTACACGACTGAGTGCATCAGCATGGCGTATTCGAGTGCTCGCTCTGTGTTCGACGTCATATTAAAGCTTCTGCTCTCTGACGTGACGGTCGTGTTTTTGCTTAGCTCCTGAGTTTTATTAATATATATGGTTTTCTCTCAATTTTTAATTGTGCCTAGTTTGTTTTCGTTTTCGCTGGTGTCGTTTGCTTGAAACCCTTGTGTTTTATTTGCATAATTCGCCAAATTAAACAGTTTTGTTTTTTTCTTTTTCGTGATTAGTGTTTGGTGCATTTAAATTGTTTTTATTTTTTCTTATTGTTCTCTCTCGTCATTGCTTCTGCAGTTGCTCCCCTCATCGCCCCCATCATACCATCTGTGCTAGTGGTTTTGTTGTTCTCTCTGCTTTGTGCTTGTGCTCAGCTTCCCTCCCGCGTAATCACTTTTATAAAGCCGCCTCTCAAAGCTCGTCTTATAACTGTTCTTGCACTCTCTCTTGTGCTGTGTACTCCAGCTGTCTCTTTGTTTTATTTGTAATTATTGATTTTTTATCGATAATTATCTTTGTGCTGTTTATTTAAATTTTTCTATATATTTTTTTTTTATTGTTTTTTTTTTTTTTTTTTTTTTGCCTTGTTTATTTTGGCTTTTCAATGGCTTGTTGTCTACCCAATTGCAAGCATTCTGATCGTTTTGACGATCAGTATAGAGCAATATCGTGTTGGCTTTGCGATAATCTTATTCACTTAAAATGTGCTGGCCTCAACGGCCGTGATTACGACAAATTTTCTGGTTTGTCTGTGTCTAAGCCTGAGCTTGGCTTAATGCGCTGGACTTGCCCATCTTGTGCCAGCCAGCAGCTTGATTTTAGCCGAATGTATAGGGATCTTCGTTTAAAGTTTCTTTCTCTTAATAAAATGGCCAAACAGCTGTCTAATGAGTGTGACTCTAGCATACACTTATTGTCGCAATTCAAGTTTGGTTCACCTTCTAAGGAATTGCCCAAGAAATGTACCCTTGAGTTGCCTCATAAGCAGTCGCCCGCACTTTCTATTACATCTTCTCCCATTTTACTTTCGCCTACACCATCTTCTTGTCCCTCTTTATGCTCTTCTTTTCAGATTGATGTACCCACTACAAGCCCTGGTGTACCTCAATCTATCCCTCACGGGAACTCTGATCATGCTGGCTTTCAATCACTTGCGGATCCCAATGCTCCTCCGCCTCCACTAACTGTAGTGCCCCATCGTAAACAATTATTTATCTCTAGGCTTGCTCCAGAAACTTCTGAATCGTCTGTGGCAGCTTACATTGGTAATATATGCCCTGCTAAGGTTTTAATTCAAAAGTTTAAGTTTTCTAGGCCTCGCGAAATCTCCTCTTTTAAAATTACTGTACCAAATGAGTATTTCTCAGCTATGGTTGACCCTAACTTTTGGCCAGAGGGCCTAGTTGTACACGAATTTGCGCCCAATAAGCGCTCCCGCCCTTTGCCTGTCCACCTTCCTAATGCATCTTCTGCTTCAAAAAACTAATAACGTCTAGTCTTTGCATTCACTATCAAAATGTAAGAGGACTTCTTACCAAGCTCTCTAAATTATTCTGCGATAGCTTAACCTTTTCGGCTGACATATTAGCTTTCTCTGAAACTTGGCTTAATTCCTCTGTTTTGGATAATGAAATTCTTTCTAATAACTTTATTTCTTATAGGCTTGATCGTGTTGGTCGACGTGGCGGTGGAGTACTCATTGCTGTCAACTCGAATCTGTGTTCAAGTGTTGTGCCGATTGATCTCCCCTTAGGTGTTGAGTTTATTTGCGTCGAAGTTACATGTTCTAACTTTAGCTTATATATCTCTTGTTCATATATTCCTCCAACTTCTGATATCATGATCTACATGCACCATGCTGATGCTTTGCGAACTATTTTTAGTCGTCTTAAAGATCGTGATTTTTTTTATAGCTTTAGGTGATTTTAACTTGCCTAATGTTTCTTGGCTTGCTGATGATAATCTATCTTTCTTAATTCCCTCATCTCAACATGTTTTTCTTGATAGCCTACTTGAATGTCCGCTATATCAGTTGAATTCTTTTCTTAACTCTTCTAAAAGAATCCTCGATCTTGTTTTTGTCTCTGATCCCACTGTTAGTGCTGTATCACAAACACAGCCCCTAGTGAAGCCCGAAGATACTTATCACCCTACCATTGAAATTACTATTTCTTACAATTCCGTTAATAATTCATTCAATAACATCTCACATTCTCGTCGTAGATGTTTTCGTAAAACAAATTTCAATCTTCTTAACAGCCTTATTTTCTCTTTTGATTGGTCATTTCTATTTGAGTGCTGTGATATAGATTGTGCAGTAAATTTTTTCTACTCTGCTCTTAATTCTCTAATTGATAAATGCGTTCCTTATGTGAATGTCTCTACCGTCTCCAGTGCGCCAGTCTGGTTCACACGTAGGCTCTCTAATCTCCGTAACATTAAATCGAGATATTTTAAAAGATTTAAAAAAACTGGTTCGCGACGTGACTATGCAAATTATTGTGTAGCCAAATCTCAATTTTGCCTTTTAAATACTCAATGCTACAATAATTATATCGTTCGCTGTAAGGTTGAATTTTATAAGAACCCTAAAAGATTTTATAACTTTGTTAATTCCAAAAGACGTTCTAATTTACTACCTTCCACCTTCAGACTTAATGACCAGACTGCTAATAGTGATTCAGATATTGCAGATCTGTTTGCTAAATTCTTTCAGTCGACTTATTCTTCCACTGCTTCGGATCCTACACCTTATCCCTTCACAATTCCACATTTAAATTGTATGTTTTTTCCTAATATTACTGAAGACTGTATTATCTCTAGCTTGTCATCTATGACGTCTTCCTTCGTACCCGGGCCTGATAATATACCTAGTTGCATCCTTAAAATGTGTTCGATTTCCCTATCTAAGCCTTTATCTCGGTTATTTTTTATATCGAGTGAGACTTGTCGCTTCCCTGATATTTGGAAGGAGTCTTTTATTATTCCGCTTTTTAAAAAGGGTAACAAATCGGATATTTCTAACTACCGTGGCATTGCCAAACTTTCGGCAATACCTAAGCTGTTTGAGAAAATTATTACGTCTTCCCTTCAACACCTATCTAGATCCACTATTTCTCCTTGTCAGCATGGCTTCATGAAAGGTCGTTCGTCGCTTACCAACCTTTTAGAATTGACTACCCTTGTACACCATGGCTTCCGTAAAAAGTGTCAAACTGATGTTATTTATACTGACTTTAGTAAGGCTTTCGATACGGTTGATCATTCTATGCTTCTCATGAAACTTAACATCATGGGTTTTTCCCCGAAACTATTGGCTTGGTTAAAGTCGTATCTTATTGGCAGAACCCAAAAGGTGTCTTTTCGTTCCTCGATATCTAAAACTGTTCGAGTTACGTCAGGTGTCCCCCAAGGCAGTCATCTGGGCCCACTGTTATTTACCTTGTTTATAAACGATTTGCCTTTGGCCTTGGCTCATTCTCGCGTGCTCATGTTTGCGGATGACGTCAAGATTTGTTATTCATATAATGATCCTTCTTTCCAACAGTACTTGCAATCAGATATCGATGCGTTTTGTGTTTGGTGTCACGTTAATAAATTACACCTTAATGCCTCTAAATGCTCTTTTATGACTTTCAGTCGTTTGTCGCCGTTCCTAGCTCATTACTCTATTAAGTCTGTTCTGTTAGATTGTGTACCATCATTTAAAGACTTAGGCGTTATGTTTGACCCAAAGCTTTCTTTTAATATTCATATATCTTCAATTGTTAATAGAGCATGCAGTCTTCTTGGCTTCATTAAACGTTGGGCCAAGGAATTTGTTGATCCATATGTGACAAAGGTTTTATACACTTCGTTAGTTCGCCCTACTCTAGAATATTGCTCACCAGTGTGGAACCCTCAATATGATGTTCACCAGCGTAGTATTGAATCGGTACAGAAGCAATTCCTTAAGTTTGCGTTACGCGGTCTTAATTGGGACCCGAATCTTCGCCTACCTTCTTATTCTGACAGACTTCTTCTTATTAATCTTCCTTCACTTTACAACCGTAGGCTCGTATTTGGGATTCTCTTTCTACATAAAGTAGTCAACGGCGAAGTCAGTTCTACCAATTTACTAGATACGCTATATTTTTGTGTTCCCTCACGTCGGACCAGAAACTTTTTTTCCTCTTCACCTTAGTAGATGTCTGACTAACTACTCTCTTCACGAACCTCTTCGTGTTCTTTGCCAATCTTTTAACAACCTTTCTCACCTTATTTCTCCTCATCTATCTGTCACTTCTCTTCGCGCTATACTTTTTTAATTATCTACAGCGTAACCACTGAAAGTATTCTGGACTGGATATTGGATTGGCTGCAACTCATCCCTGACCACATTGGCTGTGAATCGGGGCATAGCTGGCACCTTGTTGCAAATAAAACACCTCCACCGGGTCGGGGATGTTGTGCATAAAGCTATGCTACCTTCATGAATTAATTTTTATCTGTATTTTAGCTTAAGCTTTTTCGTCGACTGCTGACTTAGTTGACGTAAAATAAATAAATAAATAAATAAATAAATATTCAAATTCTTGCATTTGGAGAATCCAACGAGCTACCCGTGTGCATAGATCCTTTTTCTAAATAGTTTTAACTAGAGCATTGCAGTCTGTAACAAGTTTGAATCGTAGTCCTAGTAAATAAACTTGAAATTTCTTTAATGCTTCTACAACAGCTAAGATTTCTAACTCGTAACTGGTGAACTTCTTTTCGGCATCTGTCATCTGCGCCAAATCCGTCGATTGAGGCTTCCATATGAAGCTCCGTTTCGTGTAGCTGATAAAAAACTTTCAAAACTGGCTTCTCCGTAATTTGCATCTTTAATTTGTTAAACGCTGCTAGCTCTTTCTCACCAAAAATAATCAATGCATCATGTTTTGTCATATCCGTTAGAGGCTTTGCAACCAGAGAAAAATTTAAAATAAACTTTCGAAAATATGCAACTAATCCCAAGAAACTCTGTAATTGTTTTTGGTTCTCCGTTGAAAGACGCTGGGAGAGTTCGAAACACCAAATGGAACTCGAAGAAACTGGAACTGTCCATTATGTGTTACGAAAGAAGTATACTTGCGGCTCCCTTCTTCAATGCCAACATGAAAAAAAAACATTTTTAAATCTATGGAACTGAAAATACGTGCATTTTGAAGCCTGTCTAACTGATCTTCTATTAAGGGAAGTGAAAAATGATCTCTAATGATTACTTTATTAATTCGTCTGTAATTGATGCATAACCGATTTGATCCATCCCGTTTTTTCACAAGCACGACTGGGCTAGTACACCCAGACTCTGATATTTTAATTACGCCATCCTTCACCCATTGATAGGTTTGATCGTCAATGATGCATCTCTCTGCATATGAGAATCGTCGAGGTCGAGAGTATATCGGTTAGAAGTAGGCTGATGTCAGAGTGGCCGCGATAAGCGATGCGATGCTACAAGCGATAATTATCGCAGCGATCTGCAAAGCGATGACATGGCAGAGTGAAAGCTTTCCGCAAAGCGAGAAACCTAGCGAGTGTTCTAATTTTAGTCTCAGTTGCAATCATCGTCGTCATGGATTCAGACGAACAATTTTTTGCGTCAGCAACAGTTATAAATGTTGTAATGAAAAAAACCACCGGGATCCATCCACTGAATAGAAACCGTTTAAAAGGAGAGTTTAATAGTTAGTATAAAAATTTAAGGCAGTATCCTGACAAATTTTTCAATTATACTCGAACGTCGATCAATACATTTGACAAAGATTCATTCAAAACTGGAAAACTGTTTTTTAAGCTTAGAACGCAACGAAACCACACGTATAACAACAGCTGGATGAAGCGATAAAGCGATTCAGAATCGCTTTCTCACAACTCGCTTCAACTTGTCGCTTTGGCTCTCTTCTCGCTTCGCTTGCACTCTGACATGCATTCAACGATTACATATGTATGTATATATTCTAATGCAGAGCTTGCTCGCTCATTGTCGCTCAATATTATCGCATCGCTTATCGCGGCCACTTTGACATAAGCCTTACTCAACATTGGATTATTCACGTTTTTCAGCATTGCTTCAGATATTAAATTGTACTTGCTACAGGTGTCTAAGAACGCGTTATAATTAATATTATCGATTTTACCTGGAATAGACATAAAATTTTGAGATGACGTAATTTTGCATCTATTGACTTTATAATTTTTAACGCTACTTGTTGGGCAATTTTTGGCAATATGTCTGAAATTATTACACCTGAAACATTTTCTTCCCTTATTCTTAACACCGCAATTAACTGATGTATGGCCCTTGGCGCCTCAATTAAAACATTTAAGTTCTTTGTTTGCACTTTTCTTTTGCACTGCTTGAAACTTATCGCCGTTTTTCGGATACTGCTTGCCAACACCATTGTTGTGCCAACACCATGAATTCAAACAGAAGCTAAAAACTTTTGAAGTTATGCGCGAGAAATCGAAAAATGAAAACAAATATTTCTGCTTGAATTCATTTATATTATTAGATCCGTATAAAATTGATTTGTTATTCACCGTATCGTATATGCCGTCGATCAAATATAATATTCAATATTTCCGCGAGATGACATTTCTTTCATGCACAAAAAATACTCCTGCAGACTTTCGTTTTTCTTTATTTTTCTATCAGACATTGACTTATGTAACTGTGCGCTATTTGTTGTTGATTTAAATTCAGCAAGAAGTGCGACTTTTAGCTTAAATCAGGTCGTTACATTTCGCTCACTACTAGCAAACATTTTTGCTAGGCCTTTTAACGATCGTTTGGCAAAAATAAATTTTTGGTAACTCGTTCCAACACATAACAGTTGCCATATCTTCAAAATCTTGGACCCATACTTCGATAGATAGATTATCTTCGCCACTAAACAAACGGAACGAGTCTTCTATATCGCGAAAGTTTAAAGCGAACCTCGGAACTTTGGAAAAACTGCTTGGATTTCGACCACTGCTTGTATATTGCACACTGCATGAATTATCTCTTCGCACACTTACATTTTCGCACACTTCGTCGTTTTGCGACTCTTCGTCTTCACTTTCGTCGTTATTTTCCGTTTGAAAATCGGCATCTTTGAGCAAAGAATTCTTTTTTAAATTGCAAAATATGTGTTTCGTTAAATCAAATTACAGCCATATCCATATCTGACAGATTTTCAGCAATATAATTAACAGTATAATGATAAAGTTAATTGTCCGACTCAGCAAACTCATAACCCTCAAACTCGCGCACCCGTTTTCTATTATTTCTATCTCCTTCCTTTTCAAAAATAAATTTGTGCAACAGAACGATATTCTCTCTCTTTTCCAGCCGAAGCATCTCACTAATACACTGAAAGTCATTTAACTGTGCCATTTTTCGTTTCGTTTTTTCTTCGTTTATGCTGTGTGTGTATGGGTAACCAACGCGGCAAAAAATGAGGCGTCTTTTTTGGCTGATGTAATTTCCAAGAAATTATGAAATAAATTTTTTTTTTTATACCGATTCGACTTTTATTCAACTTTTAGCATTATTCACCATTTTCATTAAACTTTCAGAGAGACTCGTATTATTAAATTTTGCACCTCTTTACACTTTATTTTAATTTTCCGTTACACTTTTTATACCCTTGCAAATTTTTTTTTTTGTGGGCTTTTTATTACCCGGGTGAGATAAAGTATGGATCGGACTATATCATATAGCTCTAGAACAAACATTTTTGTGAAAATTGGAGTATCCCCATGAAAATACCAATATCATATTGTATTTGACATAAATTGACAGATCCCAAAATTTGAATCTGATCGGATAAATAGAACAGAAGTTACAGACAACACAAATCGGTTCAAATGATGACCTAGTAGACAGCAAGCAGCGCTGCCGGCAGCGGGGCTTGCTGCCTACTACGTCATCATGAAATCAAAAAGGGCACATGCATACACACACACAGACGCAGCGCTACAAGAAGAAAGAAAATTTTTTATAAAAAGAGAAACAATTAGAATGTTTTGTTTGTGTATTGATGAATTCAGTTGCAGGGAAAGAAATTTCAAAATGTAAAAAAATTATTGCCAAGGACTGCAAGGGTATATAAACTTTGGCATAGCCGAAGTTATCTTCTTTGATATTGTTTTTTTTTCTTTTTGGAAAGACAAGATATTTAATTGGCGCAGTCAGTAGGATCGCTAAAAGCGAACTTGTTATTCTATCCGTGCGACATAGAATTATTATCACAAATAAACTAAGTTTGGAAAATGATGCAAATAACACCATTCTTTATAGAAATGCTTTAAATAATACTATAAAAGATGTAGTAAACAAAAAATTACCCGATAGATTATTCATGACCTTAGCTAGATATGATATAACGACAGTTAGCAAGCTAAAACAAGTAGCTCAAAGAGAAGGGTTATACGAGAATAGTATAACAGAAAATCAAATCAAAGCCAAAATCCAAATCAAAAAGTGGAAAACACTTTGTACCCAATAGTACAACTCCGTTTCAAACAAAAAAATCCGATACAACACAAAACCAAAAACTTCTTCAAGAGTTTCAACAAAAGTTAAATATTGACAGGGCTCAAATTCCAATGAATTATCAACAGCAAAATAAGAATCCAAAAAGGCCAAGAGAAAGTAATAGTGGAATTAGCAAAATGGACACATCCGAAAATTTTCATCAGAATGCCTCGGATCAATCGGAAGAAGAGATAGGGACAAGTCCTTCATCAGAGTCACAATGAACAATAAACCTTTGAGATGTGTAGTCGACTCAGGATCTTCAATAAATGTAATGTCCAAAAACTTTTTTAATTTCAAAACAAAAGAAATAGAAGAAAAAGATAACATAGAATGTTTAGACCCACGTAAAGAGAGGGACCATGACACAAATTTTGCGATTAAAAATGAAATAATAGAAAGTAATCAGTATAGACTCGACCATTTAACTAACGAAGAAACACAAAAACTAAAAAAAGTCGTACGAATTCAGTGATATTCAGTACCGCGAAGGTGAAAATTTGACTTTCACGATTACAATAAAGCACTCTATTCATACAAAACATGAGGACCCAATTTATAAACGTCCATACAAATATCCCCAAACATTTGATTAAGAAATCAACAAACAAATAAATGAAATGATTGAACAGGGTATCATTCGAAAATCGAACTCACCCTACTCTTCACCCATTTGGATCGTTCCAAAAAAAGGAGATGCTTCCAACAAACAAAAATTCAGATTAGTCATTGACTACCGAAATTTGAATGAAGTCACAATAGATGACAAATTCCCAATTCCAGTCAAGGATGAAATTCTTGATAAACTGGGAAAATGCCAAAACTTTATCACCATTGATTTAGCTAAGGGATTTCATCAAATTTAAATGGATCCTGAATCTATAGCAAAAACAGCTTTCTCAACTAAATATGGCAATGGCCATTCGCTAATCTTAAACTCCAACTCGACAAATGCGAATTTATGAAAAAAGAAACAGAATTCCTTGGTCATATAATAACAACAGAAGGTATAAAACCTAATCCAAATAAAATCAAAGCAATTCAAAATTTTCCGATCCCAAAAACCTAGCTAGCAATATAGCTTTAGATGCGTTCATATCACAGGACCATAGACCTTTTTCTTATGCTAGTAGAACACTTAACGAACATGAACTTAATTAATCAGTCACCAAACCAAACCAAACCATACGGTATATAGTATATTGTGTCGGTTTCCTATGGATTTTTTGTTCTGGGTCTGTCACTCCCGTCGTCGCCGTCCCGTCTCTGTCGCCGTGTGCAATCATTGCAGGTTCAATGTACTACCTGAGATACAGATACAGATGCGGACAGGAGGAACATGTATAATGTATGTAAATTATGGCAAAAAAGCTTCCTTCTGCCTGTTACATACATTTTGGCGACTTTAATATACCATTTCACCCTATGGGTGTATGGTATTTAAAGAAATAATCCTTAAACAACATAAAGAATTATTACATCCCGGAATCGAAAAAACGATTAATTTGTTTAAAGAAAAATATTATTTCCCCGATTTTCAAAACCTGATTCAAAACATTATTAACGAATGCTCAGTATGCAATATCGCAAAGACAGAAAATCGAAATACAAAAAACTTTTAATATCAGAGAAAAATACGTCATGGACTTTTACATGATCGACAATTTACAATTCCTTTCATGCTTTTTTTGCAACGCTTGTAGAAGTAAAGTCTAGAGATTGGTTAGAAGCCAAGAGAGCAATTATGAAAGTATTCACTGAAATGGGCAAACCAATAGAAATAAAATCAGACAAAGATTCAGCATTTCTGTGTATAGCACTAGAAAATTGGCTACAAGAAGAAAGCGTAAAGTTAGAAATCACAGCAAGTAAAAACGGCATTTCAGACGTAGAAAGATTCCATAAAACAGTAAAAGAAAAACTCAGAATTATAAATAGTGAAAATGACATCGAAGATAAATTAATCAAATTTGAAAAAATTCTTTACATATACAACCATAAGACGAGACATAAAGCAACTAACCGAACACCTGCGGACATTTTTATCTATGCAGGATCACCCGACTATAATAACCAAATGAATAAAACACATCAAATAAACAATTTAAATAAAGAAAGACACGATTTTGAAATCGATACTATATTTAAACAAGCACCATTAGTAAAGTCAATAACGACAAATCTATTCAAAAAGACAGGAGAAATAAATTCGTTAGATGAGAAACATTTTGAAGAAAGAAATAGAGGACAAAAGGTCACACAAATTAAAATTCACAAAGAAAAAGAAAGTTAATAAAAGCAAATACGACAATTGATTAATAACAGGACAACAACTCAAGGTGACTTTTGTGCATTATGCTATTCTTAACATTAAAATCAACATGCAGTCAATCCATTGACATAAACCCAGTAAAAGCACCGAACGGTTACTTAATATTTAAGACAGAAACCATGGACTTAGCGACAAACTTTGAATATCATTATTTAAAAGTGAATTTAAAGCTAATAGACATTATAACAACAACAATTTAATGCAAAAAGCACAGGAATTTAAAGACATAATCCATATTCAATACTTAACAGAAAAACTAAGTAGGGAAATTAATGGAATACAAATTGTAAAACGTAACAAACGAAGACTAATTAACGGAATTGGCTCAATATATGTACAAATGTGGGTTCGGGTCTGGCAACTCTGCTGAGCGGGGCAAATTGAGCTAAAGACGACGACAGCGATTTGTATAAAAGTAAAGTGGAAAACGAATTTAACAAATAACGATTTAGTGATTATTTGTAACGTTTTGGGTTTATCGCATGATAAATCGAATCTAACTTCCCATTTATTTCGCTTTAATTTGCTAGCTGACCTTGACACAGAGAATAATCAAAACGAAGATGACGACGATGAGTGCGAAAAAGATGGCGATGTAGGCAATATGTAAGACGAAGACGAAATGATGTCAGTAGTGAGCGACGAAACGAATTTTAGAACAGCTGCAACAAACGAAAATATGCCAAACAAAACGAATAGGGCAAATTCTACAGTCATGGCCAACAATATTGATACGCAAAGTGTAGTAAATGTCAACATGTCACCACCGACGTTCGCTTTGAATTTTCGGGACTTTGAGGACTCTTTACGACCTTTCCATGGCGATGAAACTTTATCAGTTGAAGTATGGATTGAGGATTTCGAAGACATGGCTGACTTGATGCAATGGGATAGTTTACAAAAATTTATTTTTGCTAAAAGAGCTATTAAAGGACTTGCTAAAATGTTTATTCTGAGTGAACGCGGAATTAAAAATTGGTCGACATTGAAAGAATTACTTTTAAATGAGCTTAAAACAGTAATAAATAGCGCGGAGTTACATAAGCAATTGTCAGAACGAAAAATAAAGAAAGGTGAAAGTGTTCAAGAATATTTGTTGATAATGAAAGAGATGGCATCACGGGGTAATATAGAGAACAGTGCTCTTATGCAGTATGTGATTGACGGAATTAATGACTTGAGTATGAACAAAGCAAAATTGTACAATGCTACTAACCTAAAAGAGTTTAAAGAGAAAATAAAGTGAGTCTAAGAACGTTCAAATCAAAAAAGAAAGTGTAATGAAATACGAAAATAAAGAAAGTGGTATAAAATGATATAAGTGTGGGCAAAAAGGACATATATCTGAGAATTGTGACAATAAGAGTAAAGGAAGGAATTGTTTTGGTTGCAATAATTTTGGTCACATAGCAAAAGACTGTCCAAATAAAAAGCCTGAAAATAGCACAGAGGTTCGTAATACTAATAAAATATCAGCTGATCATATGTTTATGTGTAAAGAAGTATCAATCAACAATGAAAAGTGTTTAGCCTTGCTTGATACTGGTAGCAAATATAATATCGTAACCGAAACAATTTATAGTCGTTTGAAAAAACCTAAGCTCGCTTAAGTTGATAAAGTTCTATACGGTTTCGGAGATAAAAAGAAAGTCATACCTATCGGTTCGTTTACGGGAAAGCTTTGCGTAAGGCAAGAACAGTTTGATTTGTTTTTTTAATGGTATCATCTGAATTCCTGGATGATGAAGTGATTTTGGGAGAAGACTTTTGTAAGCAAGCCGAAAGAAAAATCAATCGTGATGGCGTACAAATCTGTAAATATAATGATGAAACGGAATTAAGTTCGGTAATGAGAATTAAGGTTGAAAACGACGAAATTGAAATCGAAACGAAAAGTACAAAGTGCGAAGTGAACGATCTTATCAAAAACTATAAGCCGGAAAAGTTAAAATCGACAAATGTTGAAATGCGTATTGTTTTAAAAGACGATAGTCCAATTTATTCGAGACCACGCAGATTCGCTTTTGCTGAACGGTGCATAATCGATGACCAAGTCGATCAGTGGCTGAAAGACGAAATAATAGAACAATCAGAGTCTGAATTCAGCAGTCCGGTCGTATTAGTAAAAAACGCGATGGCACTCCACGGCTGTGCATTGATTACAGAAGAATAAACAAGGTAATAGTAAAAGACCATTTTCCATTACCTCTGATTGAAGATCAATTGGATCGGCTACAAGGAGCAACGGTTTTCAGCACAATCGATTCAAAGAATGGACTTTTCCATGTAGATGTTGAAAAAGAGAGTCGAAGATTCACCTCGTTCGTTACACACAGCGGACAGTACCAGTTTTTAAAAGTTTCTTTTGGATTGACGAACTCCCCTGGGGTTTTTCAGAGACACGTTAATGCCATTTTTCGTGATTTAACCCGTGCTGGTACGGCTATCCGTCTCCAATCTGAGAAATGTTTTGAAGCGATGTGAAGAATATGGTTTAGTCATTAACTTAAAGAAATGTTGTTTTTTGAAGAGAGAAATAGAATTTTTGGGGCATACTATTAAGAATCAGAAAATATCTATCTCAGACGCAAAGACCAAAGCTGTAAAAAAATTTCCAATGCCGATGAATCAAAAAGCAGCTCCAAAGTTTTCTTGGCCTGGTTGGTTATTTTCGCAAGTTCATTGCAGATTTTTAGATTATAACCAAGCCTCTTACTGATTTATTAAAAAATGATACAAAATTTGTATTCAACGAGAGTCAGATAAAATCTTTTAATTTGCTAAAAGTATTGATAAGTCACGGCTATAAGACACTCTATGCTGAAGATAGAAAACAACCGAAGAGAGAGAGAGAAACCAACAACAGCGCAAATTACTTTGAAGAGACAAACTTGGAGTTCCGTTACTTTAATTCTTTTCTTTCTTACTTTTTTCCACTCATCCGTTGGAGTGGATTACGCTGGACCAGTAAATATTTCGCCCTGCAAAGGAAGAGGACGTATATCCCAGAAGGGATACATTGCTGTGTTCGTATGTCTAGTGACGAAGGCCATTCATTTGGAACCAGTTGGAGATCTGACCTCAGATGCGTTTATAGGAGCATTTAACCGTTTCATTGGCAGAAGTGGCCTATGCACAGACGTTTATAGTGACTGCGGTACTAATTTTATTGGAGCCAACAAAAAATTGCAAATGGACAAACTGGCATATTGTTTGTACACTACGAACATATAAATTCAAGACCTTTATGTCCCCTATCAAATGATCCCGACGATTTAATGGTATTAACATCCGGTCACTTTCTGATCGGTGAAGAGCGATTCCCCTCTCATCAATGGCCTCTAGGTCGGGTTATGAAGACACATGCAGGACCCGATGGACTAGTGAGAGTGGTGACTTTAAAGACAGTCAATGGGCTCATGAAACGACCGGTAGCCAAACTCTGTCTGTTTAAGAATAAACATAGTGTTCATTTGACCTGGCTTCACCAAATCAGATGCACTAAAGAAAACACAATACAACTGTACTCTTGTACCAAACAACTAACCTAGCATATGTCTAAAATTACAATCAGCCACACACGATGTGGGAAAAAACACTTGTAATTCTAAACTAACCCAAAAGATCACAACGGCAGGATGCCGGCCGTGCCCAAAAAATAATAAATTTTCAACCCCCAAATACGTGGGTGTGAGTCTAGAATAAGATCTTCTAACAATTGTTACCTCCTAGAGCCTAAGATAATCCTATATAAACTCCGTACTTTTGTTAATAAAATCAGTTCATATTTTGAATTCAACGAATGAAGACTGGGTTACTTTCTTTCTCTCCGGAATTCCCTATTCATTTTGGTCCTTCGAGAAAAAGGAACTCTGTAGTTTTCCCCACCAGTGGTAAGAGACTCAGAGGGTAAATCAGCGCCTGTAAGTCTGAATTCTTATGCAAGTGTAAATGCTAAGATCAGCTAAAGGTAGCAAAAATAAAATAACTCTTGTTTTCCCCCACCAGTGGTAAGAGACAGAGTATAATATAAAAGGCAAAATTTTGCTTAATAAATAAAAAGCGCGTGCGTCCGATTTTAAAGGCAGTTTTGGCTAGTCGAGCAACTGTAGTAATCTCGGCGGCGGGAGTTTTTGTGTGTGGCGTATTCGAAGCCCTAATATCGAAAATAAAAAAAAAATTACAAAATACAAATTAGTGTATATGTATACACAAATATAGTTGCAAGTAGGCAACTAGAAGTAGCAGAGCAACAAAATAGTTGCAGGGAAGAGACGATTGGAGGCGAAGCGAATCCTACCCATTGGCAGACAAACCAGCATCGGCGCCCCAGCAGCCCGTGCGAAGACCAGCACCGGCACCGTCTAGCACGACAAGCTAGACCCCGGAGCCAAGAGATCAGAGAAACCAGCATCGGCGCCCCAACAGCCTGTGCGAAGACCAGCACCGGCAACGCCTAGCGCGACAAGCTAGGCCCTGAATGCGGTAGGACCGGTAGCGCTACAAAGAGCGTCCAACACTAAACAAATAAACTCATCCTAAATTAAAATTGTTTGTAAAAAAAAAAAACATTGTAAGAAATATTGTGAAATTGTGCAGAATTAAATCTGTCCGATAGCAGTATAGCCTGTAAAGCTATGCGAAACATTAGGTAGGAAGATCACTGCGATGATCGAGTAGAAAAAAAATATATATATAAAATTTATTAAAGAAAAAGAAAATATAATTCATGATATTTTTAAGCAAGTTGCCAGGTCAATAGTATGTAATATAAAAATAAATATACAAAAAATAAATTAATATTAAAAAAAAGAAAGCAATTTACTATAGACCATACAAAAATGTTCCCTACCAAAACTGAAAAATTGTTAGGGAAGCAACACGAGTTGTACAAAAGGTTAAAGAAAATAGAAGAGTTAGATGCTAGTAAGTTAACTAGCAAGATTCTTCATGAAATAGCTGAGATTCAGAAGCAATGGATTAGTTACCATAGCCAAATGATACAGAGTGGTGTAACCGAACACTACTATTTTACAGATGGAAAGTATGAGAAAGGTTTAGATATGGCAGCCAGATTATTAGCCAAAGGAGAGTCAAGCAGGCAGGGCACTGTCGATTCGGAAAATAGTGAAGCAGATGCAACGATGTTTGAAAAGTTGGATGATAGCAAAGGAGAGTCGCGCGGGAATGCGACCTCCAGTAATACAGACGCTAATGATAACCAGGAGATATTTTTGGGTAGAGCCCGACAGCTCCAGGAATATTTGGATAGGGTAACCAAAGATTTACGTACTATAGATAATTCAACAGGCAATGAGACATGCATAATATATATTAATAAGATCAGTTATTTATGGGAGAAAGTACAGGCGTGCCAGGGTTTGACAAAAAATGCCAAATTTAATAATGCTATGGATGATTTAGAATTCGATGTCCGGAATTCAGTATCAGCATTAGAAATGAAACTAAACAACAAGGAAAGTAAGATTGAGAATGTAACCGTGAGAGGCGAACTACCGGTGTTGCCGAAAATACAGGTACCCACATTTTCTGGGGAACCTAGAGAATGGGACCTGTTTGTAGAACTATTTGCAGAACTGATTGAAAAAAGAGAGGATTTAAGTCTTGCCCTTAAGTTCAATTATTTAAAATCCGCGTTAAAGGGCGAAGCAAAGAGCATGGTAGCCCATCTATTGTCAGGATCAACTGATAACTATAGTGCCGCTTGGGAATTGTTAACCAAGCGGTATGAAAATAATCGGAGGGTATTTTCCAAACAATTAAGTCGGATCGTTGATTTACCGATGATCAACAATGAATCCGCAAAAAGTATAAAAAGAGTGATTGACATAATTAATGAGTCAATACACTTAATTAAAATTAAAGCAAATTTGTCCGATGAAGTTGACGTAATAGTCGCTCAACTCATACTTCTGAAATTTGACAGAGAGGCTCTACAATTATATGAGAGTCAAATTAGAAAAACAAGGCAAATTCAAATGCTATCTGATGTCATGGAATACTTGGAGCAAAGATATTGCTCGCTAAGTGCCATGAGCAAAGAAGAAAAAAACCGCTAAAAACTGTGTTAAATTGACACCAACTGAAAGGTATGAAACAGCCAAAAAAGTGCAGCTTTGCATAAGATGCTTGAACCATTCAAGCAATAAGGTATGCACTAATGAAATGGTCTGTTCATTGTGCAGTAAGGAACACCATACCTTACTCCATTTTGAAGAAAAACAGGAGAGAGTTAATACTTGTGTAACCGCAGAACCAGCACTGTTGGCCACAGCAGTAATACAAGTAAAAAATGTAAATGGAGGATATAAGACTCTAAGAGCCCTTATTGATTGTGGTTCACAGAGCACCATTTTGTCCGAAGAGGCCGCTCAAATATTGAAATTACCTAAAATTAAACAATATACAGAAATAAGTGGCGTGTCCTCAATAAAATCTAATAAATCAAAATATAAGGTAAAAATAGATGTGAAGACGCGAAAACCTTGGAAAGGACATCTTAGGGTTGAGTGTTGGTTTGTGAAAAGTGTAGAACTACAACGTTTGGTTGCTTAGATGAGAGTGAGCTCCATTTTATTATTCATAAGCTTAACTAGGGTTGCCACATGAACAGGGCTGACAGATACAGCACAGAATTGCCATATCAACACTTCCCCTCAATTCAGGGTTCTAATACCTATTTAGTCCAAGCAACGCCGTACACTTTAAATGATTAACTTTACATAGATTCTTAGTAAGAATATCAGCAATCATTTCGGTTGTTGGACAGTATTCTAGCTTAATCAAGTTCTCCTCAAATGAGTTTCTTATATGGTGGTACTTTACATCAATATGTTTGCTTCTAGCATGATATACAGGGTTTTTTACAAGATTTAAAGCACCAACATTATCGCCATGTAAGGTTATACAATCAAGCTTAAAATACCATTTCATCTCATTTATCAGTTTTCTTATATAAATAGCCTCTTTTGCAGCATCGGAAAGCGCCATATATTCTGCTTCGGTACTGCTTAGAGCCACAGATTTCTGCTTCCTTGATGTCCATGAGATTACTGAGCCGCCCCACATAAATGCGTATCCAGTGTAGGACTTTCTATCAGTTGAGTCACCTGCCCAATCTGCATCTGCATAGCCTGTGATCGCAGCGCCGGTCTTCCTGTACGTTATTGCCATATCTGCCGTCTGGTTCAGATATCTCAGCACTTGTTTCGCTGCTGCGAGATGCTCGCCATGGGGATCTTTATTCCTCTGTGATAATTTGCACACCGAGTGCAAAATGTCTGGTCGTGAGCATAGCGCAATATACATCAAAGAGCCTATTACGGATTGATACTCCGTAGCATCGATGCGTTTGCACGACTTGTTGTCGCACTTAACCTGGAAATTAGCTTCTAACGGGGTGGATACCGTGCGGCAAATCTCCATGCCCAGTTCCTTCATCAGGCTCCTGATATGCATACTCTGGCTGAGACGTATAGCCCCTTTGTCACCATCACGTTGGATTTCGAGACCCAGAAAGTGTGTAATCGGTCCTTTGTCGACA
The DNA here is from genome assembly GCA_018150345.1 of Drosophila equinoxialis. Lineage (NCBI taxonomy): Eukaryota > Metazoa > Arthropoda > Insecta > Diptera > Drosophilidae > Drosophila > Drosophila equinoxialis. Next base: position 287,246 of record JAECWI010000034.1, read on the forward strand.
ACCTAAAATTCAGAAGAGATAGCCCGTTTAGTAGCTAACATCTTACCCTTGTCTGAACACGCAAGCAGCAAGTCATCAACATATACGGCGATTACATCAATTGTCTTATCTGGTGCACATCTTGTGTATAGGCATGGCTCACTTTCACATGCCTCATATCCCAACTTTCTCAGAACAGCATCCAACGTTGTGTTCCAAACTCGGCCAGCTTGTTTTAGACCGTACAACGACTTTTTTAGCTTCAGCACACCGCCAGATTTGTCATCGTAAAACTCCGGTTGCTGCATATAGACCTCTTCTCCAAGATCTCCATTCAAGTATGCCGTCGATACATCAATTTGATGAACGTATAGTTCATATTCCGCTGCCATTGCAAGGATCATCCGTATTGTAGCGTAGCGCACCACCGGTGAATACGTCTCTTTATAATCTATTCCATATTTCTGGCTGCACCCTTTCGCCACGAGCCTTGTCTTGTACCGTTCAATTTCTCCAGTTGCATTCTCTTTCAGAGTAAATATCCATTTGCATCCAATGGGCTTCACACCAGCTGGTAATTTAACTTGTTCCCATGTATTGTTTCGCAGTAAGGATTCATATTCATCTTGCATTGCTATCTTCCATTTCTCTGCTTGTTGACCCGTTAGTACTTCTTGCACTGTTTCTGGTACTTCTACGTTAGTTGCCAACATTACATTCAGAACATTATATTGTTTGGTTGGTCGTCCTCGTAGACCCGTTCTGACTATTCTTGGTCTGCCTGGGCCCCTTTTTGGTTCCTCATAGACCTCCACATCATTATCTGCAGCCTCATCGCCTACACAATTTGTCAGATTACCATTACCTGTATCCTCAGAACTAATGTCTTCTGTTGAAACATGATCTTCCACGACATTGTTGGGTTCATCTATTACTTCATCCAGTACCATTGTAACTTCAAAGTTTTCTCTAATCCTTGTCTGACAGTTCTTAATGAAATACACATCCCTGCTTATTTTGACATCGCCAGTTTTCTTATCGTATAAACGATACGCTTTTGAAGATTCCGAATATCCGACCATGATATACTCTCTTCCCTTTTCCTGGAACTTTTTCCTTGGTCCCTTTTCTAGTGCAACTGCGACGCATCCAAATACTTTTAAGTGCTTAACCACAGGCTTGTGTCCAGTAAACACTTCAAACGGCGTTTTGCCTTCAACTGACTTTGTTGGCGATCTATTTCTTAGATATGCAGCACAAACTATTGCCTCTGCCCAAAAGCTTTCTTTTAAGCCTGCACTATTCAGCATTACTCTTGCCATTTCCACGAGTGTTCGGTTGCAGCGTTCTGCTACCCCATTTTGCTGTGGAGTGTAGGGGACTGTGAGCTGTCTCTTTATGCCATTGGACTTCAGATATTCATCTAGCTCTTTATTGACATACTCCGTTCCATTATCACTCCTTATGGATTTCACTTTCTGGCCTGTCTGACGCTCCACCATGGTAACGTGTTCTTTAATTATTTTGGCCACTTCTGACTTATACTTCATGGGATAGACATGAATATATCGACTCAAATCATCAATCATTGTCATAAAATATTTGGCCCCGCCATTGGATTCCTTGTTCATAGGCCCACATACGTCACTATGAATTAATTCCAGCAACTTCGTAGCTCTAGTTTGCGATTTTTCAAACGGCTTTACATGACACTTGTTTTTCATGCAATCTATGCAGTCTAGATTTTCTCCAGTAATGCTTGATGTCAAACCTCGAACCATTCCTTTGTTCTGCAGCTCACGCAAACTTTGCACATTTAAATGACCATATCGCATATGCCATTTTTCGAGCTCATCGGAGGCTTTGGAAACACACAGTCTCTCTTGATTTTTAGTTTCACACAGAAACAATCCACAGACCTTTTTGGCCATTAATATATTGATGCCCTTATCGTCATTAACTTTGGCAGTTCCCGAATTGAACAGTACGGTGCATCCATTTGAAACCGCTTTTCCCACTGATATAAAATTGCATTGCAAGCCTGGTACAAATAAAACGTCTCTGAGCGTTATTGTGTACCCAAGTTTGCTGCGTACAATCACTGTTCCTCTGCCTTGTGACGTCATAGAATAATTTCCTGCCAACTCAATAATTTCATTATTTTGTTCAAATTGATTAAATAACTCACGGTGCGCACACATGTGTGATGTGGCGCCACTATCGATAACCCAATCATCGATATCCATCCGATTGTTAGTGGCAACGCCGGCAAATGATCGTTGCCCCTCTTTATTCTTCCAATATTCGCATCTTCCGCTGTTTTTCCCGCCTCTCACATTGGCGTTGTTTTCATTCTCTTCTTTCATCGCGCATTTTGCCGCGAAATGCCCTGGTTGGCCACATTTAAAGCATCGGCGCCTGTCTGCCCCCGACTTGTTGTCTCGTCGCTTACCCCTCTCACCGCCGATAGAGCATGCTGCGAATGCCTGTACAACATCGTTTTGATTGTTCGTCTTTCGTCGTTCATTTTCTTCGGCTAGCTTGCATTTTATGGCACTGAAACTCGGCAACTCATCACGAGCTTCCAAGGCCACGACAAAGTTCTCATAAGACATGGGCAAACTCGCAAGCAACAAAATTACGGTAAACTCTTCTGGCAAACTTACACCGATCGCCGACAAATTTTCAATAATGTTTGAAAATTCCAATATGTGTTTTTGCACGCTGTCACCTTCAGCCATTCTTTTGTTTAATAACTGCTTAAACAGGGTCACTTTTCTCACTGGACCTGTTGGTCGATGGAACTTTTCTAGTTCTTTCCATATCTCGCTAGCTCTTTCGCACTTTTTTATGGAGTTCAATTGCGGCGCACTTATTGACAAAAACAGCACCGCCATGGCTTTGTCGTTTTGACGTTTCCATGTTTCAAACGCTTCATCAGTTTTGGGTTCCACAAGTTCTCCTGAAACCACTGACCACAAATCTTGATGTACCAACACGCTTCGTACAAGTACGCACCACGTGTCATAGTTGGCGTCGTCCAACTTTTCAATATTGTACATCGAACTCATTTTTTTTCTTGCAATGTCCGTTATGCCGAGAAAAATACACGAATCTTGACCACTCAATACTTTCACACTATTTTTTAGTGAATACACTTAACACTGAGGCCCATAACCTGTTGGTTTGTGAAAAGTGTAGAACTACAACGTTTGGTTGCTTAGATGAGAGTGAGCTCCATTTTATTATTCATAAGCTTAACTAGGGTTGCCACATGTACAGGGCTGACAGATACAGCACAGAATTGCCATATCAACATTGAGGCAATTGTGTTGCCAAAGTTAATGAAAGCTCTTCCATTTAAAATAGCAAACGTGGATATGTCAAAATGGCAAACTTACGTTCTAGCTGATCCTACCTTTAATAAACCTGGTAGGATTGATATAATAATGGGAGTAAAAGTATATACCCAAATCTTAAAAGGGGGATTTACAAAGATTGATGGCCTGCTAGGCCAGAATACTCAATTTGGTTGGATCGTTTCGGGATGCGCCAAATCAAATCAGAATAAATCTGTAGTGGCAACAACAATAGATGTCACAGGGTTTGAACAAAGTTGCGAGAAAAAAGAAAGGTAAATTTCAAAATAAAAATAATACAATTCCAAAGAAATACAAGAACAAAACTCAAGAGATAAATTTATGGCCCCCGGCAGGACCTCACATTGGAGGTAAATTGAAAACTAGGGAAGAAAAAGTATATATCCCAGAGCCAGTAAAAAATGAAAATATTCAGAAGGCAATGGTTCAATTAGATAATGATTATCTAAAAAATAATATTAAAATAGATTCCGGTAGTAAATTGTCCGAAACTGTACTACCAAAAAAAGCAGATATGGCAAAATAATTATAAACGGACAACATTTAATAATGACCAGAATAACCACTCAAATTTCAGCAATCAGCGATATTTCAAAATAGTGGAGCAAAGATCACATTGGAACAGGTCAAAAAGTAAAGGTAGTTATTTTTCAAATACTCCACCTTATAAAAAGGCTAGAAGTCAGCACACTAATACACATCAGGAGTGGGTAGATATCCCAAAACAGAAATCGTTAGGTAATATGCCAAATATTATAAAAACCAGTAGAAGCCAACTCAGTAGTTGTCAGTAGCCAACGTCAGAATTGGTAAGAATAGGAAGTCAGTTACAATCGGTAAAGGAACATAAGATTGACTAGGTTGAACGTCCGTCATGTAACTGATCATGATTCCTTAACAATAGTTATCTTACTAATGATAATATTAATAATAATTTGTATAAGACAACTAACTATAAAAATAAAGTGCAAAACGCCGCATTTGGTGGCCCTTTGCAGAATGTTTAAGAATAAACGTAGTGTTCATCTGACCTGGCTTCACCAAATCAGATGCACTAAAGAAAACACAATACAACTGTACCTTTGTACCAAACAACTAACCTAACATATGTCTAAAATTACAATCAGCCACACACGATGTGGGGAAAACACTTGTAATTCTAAACTAACCCAAAAGATCACAACGGCAGGATGCCGTGCCCAAAAATAATAAATTTTCAACCCCAAATACAAATAGTGGGTGTGAGTCTAAAATAAGATCTAAGAAAAATTGTTACCTCATAGAGCCTAAGATAATCCTATATAAACTCCGTTCTTTTGTAAATAAAATCAGTTCATATTTTGAATTCAACGAATGAAGACTGGGTTACTTTCTTTCTCTCCGGAATTCCCTATTCACTGTCCATTGCCTATTCAGGAGAATTGGATGGAAAATGACACCAACCCTACACCTAAGCGTTAAATTGTTACTTTCTCGTTTCAGTTTATTCTTTTCGCAGGAGTCTTCCGGACGTGAATTTGATGATAAGGATCGTCATCATCAAAGGAGGGAGAATGTTTGGGCTACAACTGAATCAAGACACTCTTTGCTGAAGAGAGAAAACGACCGAAGAGAGAGAGAGACCAAGAACAGCGCAAATTACTTTGAAGAGACAAACTTGGAGTTCCGTTACATTCATTCTTTTCTTTCTTACTTCTTCTATGGAAATTTCCAGAACTTTGAATTTTGTAAAAGACAGCATGGTTTGCTGCACTTGAATTTTACTCTTGAAATTAATCTCGTTCGATGTGGTTGCATTTTGCCCACCGAAAATTGTACTACTTAGTTTTAGGTTAAGAAAATAAAGCAACTTGAAGTTACCCTGATAATTTTATTCCTGCCAAATCGCAAGTGCCTCAAAGCCGCCTCGGTGGAAATCATCCGAAGGCCGCATCATACAAAGCGAGCAGTTTGGGGCTCCGCAAGGGCGCAGCCGTGACAAACCTGTTTTGCAAATATTTAACCCCAAGTTTGAAACGGAAGTACATACAGACGCATCGATTGATGGCTTCGGAGCAATTTTATTACAAAAGTTACCTGATGATAAAGAATTGCACCCTGTATACTACATGCACACAAAAGACGACCTTAAGCTGAAAAAAATAATTCACGATGAGATGATTCAGATTTTTAACGACAACAGAGATGATTTATGGAATATAGCGAAGCAGCAGATCCTTCGTATGCAAGAAGAAAATAAGAAGACCTACAACTTACGTTGCAGACCTGCTTCCATATACAAAGTCGGTGATCTGGTAGCTGTTAAAAGAACCCAACTTGGAGGAGGTTTGAAGCTGAAGCCCAAATATTTAGGTCCGTACCGCATTACAACGGTAAAGGCCAGAGATACATACGACGTGATCAAAGATACATTGTTCAACGATGGTCCTAGGCGAACTACGACTTGCGCTGCCTATATGAAGCCGTGGGTTCCCTGTGACATAGACGACCAGGATGCATTCGAGGCGAATGCGTATTAGGATGCCCGAGTTGTGGGATCGGGTCTGGCAACTCTGCTGAGCGGGGCGAATTGAGCTAAAGACGGGCAGTCGAACCGAAGAGACGAGGAGAGCGGTTGCAAAAAAGACGAAACGACGTTAAGCAGTAAAGACGACTAATTTCCAACTAAATCTAATTAAAATAATCAAAAAAATAGTTTTACATTAAAATAAACTAAAATACTACAAATAAATATATTGAATAAAACAAATTCCTACACAAATATTTTTTTGGTACTCTTGATCAAGGCGATAAAGACGAATTAGAAGAAAAAATAAATAATCTTGAAAGTACATAGTAGCGTACAAGCAAATGAACTAAATTACTTAATAGACACTATAAATAAAGGTTTAGAAGTAATAAACAACCTCAAGGAGCAAAAGGAAAAATCAGTAAAATTGTAAGTTGTAATTTTTAATTTTGAGGATTTCACAGAATACATTGAAGACATAGAAATGGGCATGCACCTCACTAGACTAGTAATTTTTAACCCAAAACTTTTAAAACATAATCGCTTAACTCATGTTAATTCAGAAAAACTATTGAATACAAAAACATCCACCTGGCTTAACCCAAATTCAAACGATATATTTATCATCTCAAACATTCCTCAAGAAATAATAAAAACCTTTGAGATACTTCCTTATCCAGATGCAAATAAAAATATTATACGATTTTGCTATACAATTAAACGAAATATCAATAACAAATTCATTGTTTGACTATAGCCAAAGCATTTATGTGACACACAATATCAATAGGCTAGAACCTATTTCCTTTATCAAAACAAAAGAGATAATTAACGAACACACCAAATATTATACTGTTTTTCAAACTATAACATTAACCACTTTTATACTTACTATAATAAGTTTGTTTACATACTTAATCTATAAGTTTAAGGCAATGCCACAAAAATTAATAATTAAGCATTTTCGATCAAATAACAATCGTGTTCCCACAGAGAAAATCGAAAACCCCATTGTTGAAAAAATTTAATCCCAAAGTATAAACCAAATTGATACTCAAATCTTTAACGCTGAGAAAAACCTCTCGCTATATCCCAATGTATCTGCCTGAGGACAGGCTATTTTTTTTAGGATGGAGGAGTCATATATCCAACGTCAAAATCAAAGCGTGTAAACGCTAACTCATCACTAAAACACAGGCCAATAGAATCCGTGTTTATTCATTTATTTATTTATTTATTCATTTATTTATTTACTTCAACTAAATCAGCAGTCGACGAAAAAGCTTAAGCTAAAATACAGATAATAATTAATTCACGAAGGTAGCTTAGCTTTATGCACAACTAATCATCCCCGACCCGGTGGAGGTGTTTTATTTGCAACAAGGTGCCAGCTATGCCCCCATTCACAGCCAATGTGGTCAGGGATGAGTTGCAGCCAATCCAATATCCAGTCCAGAATACTTTCAGTGGTTACGCTGTAGATAATTAAAAAGTATAGCGCGAAGCAAGTGACAGATAGATGAGGAGAAATAAGGTGAGAAAGGTTGTTAAAAGATTGGCAAAGAACACGAAGAGGTTCGTGAAGAGAGTAGTTAGTCAGACATCTACTAAGGTGAAGAGGAAAAAAGTTTCTGGTCCGACGTGAGGGAACACAAAAATATAGCGTATCTAGTAAATTGGTAGAACTGACTACGCCGTTGACTACTTTATGTAGAAAGAGAATCCCAAATACGAGCCTACGGTTGTCAAGTGAAGGAAGATTAATAAGAAGAAGTCTGTCAGAATAAGAAGGTAGGCGAAGATTCGGGTCCAATTATGACCGCGTAACGCAAACTTAAGTATTTGCTTCTGTACCGATTCAATACTACGCTGGTGAACATAATATTAAGGGTTCCACACTGGTGAGCAATATTCTAGACTAGGGCGAACTAACGAAGTGTATAAAACCTTTGTCACATATGGATCATCAAATTCTTTGGCCCAACGTTTAATGAAGCCAAGAAGACTGCATGCTCTATTGACAATTGAAGATATATGAACATTAAAAGAACGTTTTGGGTCAAACATAACGCCTAAGTCTTTAAATGATGGTACACAATCTTAAGGATCAGACTTATATGAATAACAAATCTTGACGCCATCCGCAAACATGAGCACGCGTGAATGAGCCATAGGCCAAAGGAAAATCATTTATAAACAAGGTAAATAACAGTGGGCCCAGATGACTTCACTTGGGGAACAGTTTTGTCTTTTCGTTCCTCGATATCTAAAACTGTTCCCCGAAACGAAGGTATGAACGAAAAGACACCTTTTGGGTTCTGCCAATAAGATACGACTTTAACCAAGCCAATAGTTTCGAGGGAAGAACCCATGATGTTAAGTTTCATGAGAAGCATAGAATGATCAACCGTATCGAAAGCCTTACTAAAAGTCAGTATAAATAACATCAGTTTGACACTTTTTACGGAAGCCATGGTGTACAAGGGTAGTCAATTCTAAAAGGTTGGTAAGCGACGAACGACCTTTCATGAAGCCATGCTGACAGGGAGAAATAGTGGATCTGGATTGGTGTTGAAGGGAAGACGTAATAATTTTCTCAAACAGCTAAGGTATTGCCGGAAGTTTGGCAATGCCACGGTGTTAAAAATATCCGATTTGCTACCCTTTTTAAAAAGCGGAATAATAAAAGACTCCTTCCAAATATCAGGAAGTAAAGTCTCACTCGATATAAAGTGACCGAAGAGCTTAGAAAGGGAATCGATCACATTTTAAGGATGGAACTAGGTATATTACCAGGCCCGGGTACGAAGGAAGACGTCATATATGACAAGCTAGAGATAATACAGTCTTCAGTAATACTAGGAAAAAACATGCAATGCATGGTTTTTGAGAAGGGATAAGGTGTGGGATCCGAAGCAGTAGTAGAATAAGTCGACTGAAAGAATTTAGCAAACAGATCTGCAATATCTGAATCATTATTAGCAGTCTGGTCATTAAGTCTGAAGGTGGAAGGTAGTAAATTAGAGCGTCTTTTGGAATTGACAAAGTTATAAAATCTTTTGGGGTTCTTATAAAATTCAACCTTACAGCGAACGATATAATTATTGTAGCATTGACTATTTAAAGGACAAAATTGAGATTTGGCTACACAATAATTTGCATAGTCAAGTCGCGAACCAGTTTTTTTAAATCTTTTAAAAAGATTGAAATTTAATTTTACGAAATTACGACGGATTTGAGACATTCACATAAGGAATGCATTTATCAATTAGAAAATTAAGAGCAGGTAGAAAATTCACTGGTAGGGTGATATCACAGCACTCAAATGATGACCAATCAAAGACAAATAAGGCTGTTAAGAAGATTGAAATTTGTTTAAAACATCTACGACGAGAATTTGAGATATTATTAAATGAATTATTAACAGAATTGTAAGAAATAGTAATTTCAATGGTAGGGTGATAAGTATCTTTAGGCTTCACTAGGGGCTGTGTTTGTTATACAGCACTAACTGTGGGAGCCAGTGGGATCGGAGCCAAAAACAAGATCGAGGATTCTTTTAGAAGAGTTAAGAAAAGAATTCAGCTGATATAGCGGACATTCACGATCTTTAAGACGACTAAAAATAGTTCGCAAGCATGGTGCATGTAGATCATGATATCAGAAGCTGGAGGAAAATATGAACAAGAGATATATAAGCTAAAGTTAGAACATGTAACTTCGACGCAAATAAACTCAACACCTAAGGGGAGATCAATCGGCACAACACTTGAACACAGATTCGAGTTGACAGCAATGAGTACTCCACCGCCACGTCGACCAACACGATCAAGCCTATAAGAAATAAAGTTATTAGAAAGAATTTCATTATCCAAAACAGAGGAATTAAGCCAAGTTTCAGAGAAAGCTAATATGTCAGCCGAAGAGGTTTGGCTATCACAGAATAATTTCGAGAGCTTGGTAAGAAGTCCTCTTACATTTTGATAATGAATGCAAAGACTAGACGTTATTAGTTTTTTGAAGCAGAAGATACATTAGGAAGGTGGACAGGCAAAGGACGGGAGCGCTTATTGGGCGCAAACTCGTGTACAACTAGGCCCCTTTGGCCAAAAGTTAGGGTCAACCATAGCTGAGAAATACTCATTTGGTACTGTAATTTTAAAAGAGGAGATTTCACGAGGCCTAGAAAACTTAAACTTTTGAATTAAAACCTTAGCAGGGCATATATTACTAATGTAAGCTGCCACAGACGACTCAGAAGTATCTGGAGCAAGCCTAGAGATAAATAATTGTTTACGATGAGGCACTACAGTTAGTGGAGGCGGAGGAGCATTGGGATCCGCAAGTGATTGAGAGCCAGCATGATCCTGTAATTGATCAGAGTTCCCGTGAGGGATAGATTGAGGTACACCAGGGCTTGTAGTGGGTACATCAATCAGAAAAGAAGAGCATAAAGAGGGACAAGAAAATGGTGTAGGCGAAAGTAAAATGGGAGAAGATGTAATAGAGAGTGCGGGCGACTGCTTATGAGGCAACTCAAGGGTACATTTCTTGGGCAATTCCTTAGAAGGTGGACCAAACTTGAATTGCGACAATAAATGTATGCTAGAGTCACACTCATTAGACAGCTGTTTGGCCATTTTATTTAAAGAAAGAAACTTTAAACGAAGATCCCTGTACATTTGGCTAAAATCGAGCTGCTGGCTGGCACAAGATGGGCAAGTCCAGCGCATTAAGCCAAGCTCAGCCTTAGACACAGACAAACCAGAAAATTTGTTGTAATCACGGCCGTTGAGGCCAGCACATTTTAAGTGAATAAGATTATCGCAAAGCCAACACGATATTGCTCTATACTGATCGTCAAAACGATCAGAATGCTTGCAAGTGGGTAGACAACAAGCCATTGAAAAGCCAAAATAAACACAGAGGCAAAAAAAAAAAAAAAAAAAAAAAAATATATACATATATATAGAAAAATTTAAATAAACAGCACAAAGATAATTATCGATAAAAAATTAATAATTACAAATAAAACAAATAGACAGCTAGAGTACACAGCACAAGAGAGAGTGCAAGAACAGTTATAAGACGAGCTTTGAGAAGGGCGGCTTTACAAAAGTGATTACGCGGGAGGGAAGCTGAGCACAAGCACAAAGCAGAGAGAACAACAGAACCACTAGCACTGATGGTATGATGGGGGCGATGAGGGGAGCAACTGCAGAAGCAATGACGAGAGGAACAATAAGAAAAAATAAAAACAATTTAAATGACCAATCACTAATACAATAATAAGAGAGAACAATAAGAAAAAATAAAAACAATTTAAATGCACCAAACACTAATCACGAAAAAGAAAAAAAAACTGTTTAATTTGGCGAATTATGCAAATAAAACACAAGGGTTTCAAGCAATCGACACCAGCGAAAGCGAAAACAAACTAAGCACAATTAAAAATTAAGAGAAATCAATATATATTAATAAAAAATCAGGAGCTATGCAAAAACACGACCGTCACGTCAGAGAGCAGAAGCTTTTAGTAAAGATTAAACATCGTGGTCAGCTGAAATGGCTTCACCGAATCAGATTGACCAAAGAAATATACAAAAACGAAACATAAACAAAAGTAAGTCATAAAATTCATATGACAATTATTGCTTAATACCAAACAAAACATGCATCCACACTTTGTGGAAAACACTTAAGATTATAACAGCGGCGCGGTATCAAGTAACCAGCGCTGAGCATGAAATATAAACAATTTTCAACCCCCGAAAACGTGGGGCATTAGAATAAGTATTTTTAAGAACAATTGTCGCTTCTTAAGAGTTTAAGAGTTTTCAAATAAAATCAGTTCATATTTTGAATTCAACGAATGAAGATTGGGTTATTTTCTTTCTCTTCGGAAATCCCTATTCATTTTGGTCCTTCGAGAAAAAGGAACTCTGCAGTTTTCCCCCACAAGTGGTAAGAGACTCAGAGAGTGAATCAGCTCCTTGAAGTCTGAATTCTTATGCAAGTGTAAATGCTAAGATCAGCTAAAGGTAGCAAAAATAAATTAACTCTTGTTTTCCCCCACCAGTGGTAAGAGACAGAGTATAATATAAAAAAAAACAATATTGCTTAATAATTAAAAAGTGCGTGCGTCCGATTTTAAAGACAGTTTGGCTAGTGGAGCAACTGTAGTAATATCGGCGGCGGGAGTTTTTGTGTGTGGCGTATTCGAAGCCCTAATATCGGAAAAAAAGTTAAAGTTAAAAAGTGTATATGTAGTTGCAAGTCAGCAACTACAAGCAGCAGCAGAGCAACAAGATAGTTGCAAAGAAGAGGCTGCTAATTCGACAAAATCTGGTGCGATGACCGGCACCAGTATGCCCCCATAGGCCCTGGACAACAGCAGCTGAGCAACGACACAGCAAAAAAAAAAGCACTCACCGGGGAAGACGGGTCCCAAGGACTGCCCTGGACCAGTTGACTCACCTTTTTGCGAGTACGTCTGTGCGAAGACCAGCACCGGCATCGTTTAGCGCGACAAGCTAGACCCTGTGCTAAGAGGACCGACAACGCTGCATAGAGCGTGTTGACCAACTGAAAGCTGAACTTCGCCGAAGAGCGAAGAAACGCAAGGGGCCCCAGAAATGCGCAAGCCTTAACTTGCCTTATTTAATAATTTAAATATAAGCCTCTATAAGCAAGTTGATGCACGAAAGTGCAACTTGCGAATTACTAACTCCTTGATAGGCTTTTACTAACAATGTGGCGATTAAAAAAAAAACTTTTATTGGAAAATGAAATGTATATCTGAATTGTGAGCCAACCACATACGCTAACATTTTTTCCACGTCTCTGGCTCACTGTGCAAGACACAGTTGAAATATTTTTTTTCTCTCTTTCTTCAAAAAAAAATGAAGTAAGTAAGTCGTCTCGCCGACTTAGGTATACCATACACCAGTAAAGCAAATATTTTAAATTTATTAAACAAATGCATTTTCACATTTTTTATTACAAGCATATCTTATATTCTCCCTCACTCAAGTATACGAGCACCCTAGCGCCCCCACCAGCCAACGACCAACTACGGCCTTATGGAAAAACGTTTATATGCATAACTTCGTTGTTTTTTGTCCGATTTTGATTTGGTGTTTTGCTGGGTATTAGTATCAAATTCAAGTGTGCCAAATTTGATTACAAAAGGTAGAAAATTATGTGAGATAATCGAGTTTTTCCAAATTACGGGGGCGGAAAGGGGCGTGGCAAAATCGTTGCATATACAATATATGCGCATTTATTAAACAAATACACATACCGAATTTGGTGCCTCTAGCTATTATAGTCTTTAAGAAAATCAAATTTGTTTAAATTTCGTGGGCGGAGGGGGCGTGGCAAATTTTTTGCAACAAATTTGTGCGCGCTTACTAAACGATTAATCATACTAAATTTGATGTCTTTAGCTATTATAGTCTTTAAGAAAATCAAATTTGTTTAAATTTCGTGGGCGGGGGGGGCGTGGCAAAAATTTGAAATAAACTTGACCACCGCGGTGGTGGTTACCTACGGTGCACCGTAGGTAATACAAGTCTACGTACTAAATTTGGTGACTCTAGCTCTTATAGTCTCTGAGATCTACGTGTTCATACGGACAGACGGACGGACGGACGGACGGACGGACGGACGGACGGACGGACATGTCTATATCGACTCGGCTGTTGATACTGATCAAGAATATATATACTTTATGGGGTCGGAAAAGCTTCCTTCTGCCTGTTACATACATTTTGGCGACTTTAATATACCATTTCACCCTATGGGTGTATGGTATAAAAAGGGTATAAATCTATCGAATTAAAAATGAAGTAAGTAAGTCGTCTCGCCGACTTGGGTATACCATACACCAGTAAAACAAATATTTCAAATTTGTAATAACTAATGCATTTGCCTATTTTCCACAATTCTGTTCACATGCTTGTTACAAGCATATCTCAGTATCTCGCGCAGTTATGCATATAAGCACCTAGCGCCCCCACCCGCCAACGGCCGTCAAAGGCCTTATGCAAAAACGTTTATATGCATAACTCAGCTATTTTTTGTCCGATTTTGATCAAATTTGGTATTTTGCTCGGTATTAGTATCAAATTTAAGTGTGCCAAATTTGATTGCACAAGGTAAAAAATTACGGGAGATAATCGAGTTTTTCAAATTTCGGGGAATGTGGTTTTTTTTGCGGAAAGGGGCGTGGCAAAAACTTTATACATACAAAATGTGCGCATTTAACTATGCAAGTATACATTTTATAAATTTTTTTGAATACATCCCTGGGCGGAGAGGGGGGGGGAAAAAAATTTAAAAAAAAATAATCTCCAAAAAAAAACACCAAAAACCAAAATAAAAATTTTGGAGCTTCTTTTTTTTACACCCTACAATCAATATTTTTTAAAAACACAAAGAAAAAAGGACAAAAAAGGAGGGGAGAAAACGGGGAGAAAAGGAAAAAGACAAAAACAACCCCGGGTTTAAAAACAAAAAAAAAAAATAATTTAATTGGGGAGGAGAATCATCCTTCTTACAAATATTTTATTTTTTATATTAAAATTACACTTTTCCTCTTAAATATATATAAAAAAAAAAAAAAAAAAATAACCATATAAAATGTTCAGTAATAAGGCTGCAAAATTGTTAGAGAAGCAGGTAGAGTTGCATACCAGGTTAAGGCAGTTGGAAGCACTGGATCCCAGAAACACTACTAGCAAGGTGATTGAGGAACTAAAAGTGAGTTAGTAACCGATGGATGCCTAACCATGAAAAGGGTATTTTCGATTATCAGTACTACAGAGAGAAAGCACATGAAGAGGTTTTAAAGATAGTTGCCAAAATAATAGCTACAGGAGAGTCAGAAAAACCAGGCACTAGTAAGTCGGTGTTAGTTGAAACAGAAGCAAATATGTCAGAAAAGTTTGATGATAGCAAAGGAGAGTCGCGCGGGAATGCGACCTCCAGTCATGAAAACGGTAGTGGAAACCAGGAGATATTTATGGATAGAGTCCGACAGCTTCAGGAATATTTGGAGGTAGTAGAGTTGAAATTAACAGGCAATGGAACATGGATAATTTATATTAATAAAATGAATTATTTATGGGAGAAGGTACGGGCATGCCAAGTAATAACAATGGATGCAAAATTTAAGAATACTATGGAGGATTTAGAATTCGACGTCCAAAATTCATTATCAATGCTAGAAATGAAAATGAACAATTAGGAAAATTGTAAAGATGAGAATGTAACCGTGAGAGGCGAACTACCGGTGTTGCCGAAAATACAGGTACCCACATTTTCTGGGGAACCTAGAGAATGGGACCTGTTTGTAGAACTATTTGCGGAACTGATTGAAAAAATAGAGGATTTAAGTCTTGCTATTAAGTTCAATTATTTAAAATCCGCGTTAAAGGGCGAAGCAAAGAGCATGGTAGCCCATCTATTGTCAGGTTCAGCTGATAACTATAGTGCCGCTTGGGAATTGTTAACTAAGCGGTATGAAAATAATCGGAGGGTATTTTATTAGAAAAACAAGGCAGATACAATTGTTATCTGATGTAATGGAATACTTGGAGCAAAGATATTGCTCGCTAAGTGCCATAAAAAAAGAAGAGAATAAACCGTTACGAAAAACGTCGGCTGCGGTGCTCAAAGATAGTTGTCCGATCTGCAAAGGTCCATGGCATAACGCACTTCTGTGCTATAATTTTAAAGCGCTAACACCTAAAGAAAGGGTGGAAATAGCCAAAAAAGTGCAATTGTGTACACGATGCTTGAAGCATTCAAGCAACAAGAAATGCACCAATGAAATGGTCTGTTCATTGTGCAGCAAGGGGCACCATACCCTGCTTCATTTTGGGGAAAAACAGGCGAAGGTAAATACTTGTGTTACGGAACAACAAAAACTGTTGGCCACAGCTCTAATACAAGTTAAAAATATCAAAGAAGCTAACTTCGGCTATGCCAAAGTTTTTATACCCTTGCAGTCCTTGGCAATAATATTTTTACATTTTAAAAATTTCTTTCCCTCAATTCATCAATACACACACAAAACACTCAAATTGTTTCTTCTTCTTGCTTCATTCCCCAAGCAAAGCACGGCACGCATACACATACAGTTTGTGTAGCGCTGCGTCTGTGTCTGTGTATGCATGTGCTCTGTTGATTTGATGATGACGTAGTAGGCAGCAGGCAGATTTCAGCCAATTTATATTGACTGTAACTTGTGTTCTATGTATCCGATCAGATTCAAATTGATGGGATCTGTCAATTTATATCAAATACTATCATATTGGTAAATTTCATGGGGATACTCCAATTTTTGCAAAAATGTTTGTTCTAGAGCTATATGATATAGTGGTCCTATCCTTACAATTTTCATACTTTATCTTATACTCACCCGGGTAATAAAAAAGCCCAAAAAAAAAATTTCATCCCAATAGCTCTTAAGATGGCTGAGTAAAACGCGTACGCACAGACAGACGGACAGACGGACATGGCTATATCGACTCAGCTTCTCATGCTGATCAAGAATATATATACTTTATGGGGTCGGAAACGTCTCCTTCTGTGCTTTACAAACATCTGACCAATTCTATAATACCCTCTGCAAGGGTATAAAAATAAATGGAGAGTATGAAACATTAAGAGCCTTAATTGATAATGGCTCTCAGAGCACTATTTTGTCTGAAGAAGCCGCTCAAATGTTGAAATTACCTAAGATCAAGAAACAAACAGAAATAAGTGGCGTATCTGCAACAAAAAGTAGAACGTCGAAGTATAGGGTAAATATTGAAATGAAGACACGTGGTTCGGAGAAGGAACTTATTAAGGTTGAAGCAATTGTATTACCGCAATTAATGAAAGCACTTCCGTTAAAAATAGCAAACGCAGATATGTCAAAATGGCAAACTTACGTGCTAGCTGACCCCACATTTAATAAACCGGGTAGGGTTGATATGATAATAGGGGTAGACGTATATACCCATATCTTAAAAAGTGGAGTTGCCAAGATTAACGGCTTGCTGGGACAAAACACTCAATTTGGCTGGATCGTATCGGGATGTACTAAATCAAAAGGAGATGAGTCTATAGTAGCTACAACAATAGACGTGACAGATATGGAACGTTTTTGGGAATTGGAGGCAGACGAAATGAATAGAAGCTAATCAATGTGAAGAAAATTTTAACAAAACAACAATAATTGATAAATCGGGAAGATATGTGGTAACGATCCCATTTAAGCAAGAAGGGGACTTAGGTGACTCGAAGGCGCAAGCAACGGCGCGATTGCTTAACTTGGAGCAAAAATTTCAAAAAAATCCAAAACTTAAGGACGAGTACGAAAAATTCATTAAATATTTGGAGTTGGGCCATATGGTAGAAACTAAGGATGAAGGTGCATATTACCTTCCACATCAAGCAGTAGTAAAAGAAGCAAGTTTGACAACTAAATTAAGAGTTGTATTTGACGCTTCTGCAAAAACCACAAATAACAGAAGTCTCAATGATGTGATGTGGATCGGGCCGCGACTCCAAAAAGACATTTTCGACATAATATTAAAATGGCGAAAATGGCAGTACGTAGCATCTGCAGATATTGAAAAAATGTATCGGCAGATAAACATTGATCAAGACGATCAAAAATATTTGCATATTTTGTGGAGGAATTCACCACAGAAAAAATTAAGAAAATATAAATTGACAACAGTAACGTACGGTACTGCATCGGCACCGTACTTAGCTACAAGGGTGCTTGCAGAAATCGCAAACAGGTGTCAGGATAAAGTGATTAGTGAAATTATCCGAGATGAGTTCTACATGGATGACTTAATGACAGGGGGTGATACCGTACAAGAATCAAAACACAAAGTTCAGCAGGTTTCCAGAGAGCTGGAAAAGGCAGGAATGAATTTGAGAAAATGGATTTCGAATAGATCCGAAATTGTTGAAGAGGTTATTAATACAGGCGATAATAAAGTATTAAAAATTGATGAGAACGAAGCAATTAAAACCTTGGGGTTGCAGTGGGAGCCATTTAAAGACGAATTTAAATTTAAGGTAAACTGTGACGAAAACAGGAAGGTGAATAAAAGAGGGGTACTATCCACACCAGCCAAAATTTATGATCCACTAGGTTGGCTAGCACCAGTAACAGTAATAGGCAAGTTATTCATGCAGAAGTTGTGGCTAGCGGAGCAAAATTGGGATCAAGAGTTGTCCGATAACGAAACAACAGAATGGAAATCCTTCAGGGACAATTTGGTGTATCTGGAAGAAGTCAGATTACCCCGATGGATCAAGACACAGCCTAATATGTTGTTACAGATTCATGGTTTTGCTGACGCTTCAGAAAAGGCATATGCAGCGGTAGTATATGCTAAAATAGGTGAAGCAGTTACCTTAATAGCCAGCAAGAACAAAGTTAATCCAATCAAAAATAGGAAGACTATTCCTAAATTGGAATTATGTGCAGCACACTTGCTATCGCAATTGCTAAAAAGAGTCCAGCAATCTATTGCTGTTCCAGCTGAAATATATGCTTGGAGTGACTCTACTATCACACTGTGCTGGATAAAAAACGGTGCTAGTAAGGAAAAATTCGTAAGGCGTCGCATAGAGGATATCATAAAAATCAAAGAAATAGTATGGAACCATGTAAAATCAGAAGATAATCCTGCAGATATAGCTTCAAGGGGTATTTGTCCAAATAAGTTAAAAGATTGTGAATTGTGGTGGAATGGGCCAAAGTGGCTTGGCGAGGCAAATGATAAATGGCCTAAACCAAAAACAGATGATGACAAAAGTATGGTAAATTCCGTGCTAGTAAATACAGAAAGCAGTATTGTGCAGGATCTAGTTGAAAAATATTCCTGTATGAATAAGCTGGCCAGAATTACGGCATATGTATTAAGATTTATTGGCATTAAAAAAAAGAGATAGAGTGTACCCATCATATCTCACCGTCAGTGAGCTTAAGAATGCTAAAAATTTTATAGTTAAACACCAACAGGCATATCAATTTAACAGAGAGATATCATGTCTTACGCAGAACAAACAAATTGACATGAAAAGTAAAATTTTAAGCTTAAATCCATTTTTGGATGACGATGGAATATTGCGCGTGGGGGGAAGATTACAAAATGCCAATATATGTTTTGATGCCAAACATCCTGTGATTTTGGATAAATCACATCTAACAATGCTGTTGATTAAGGATGCTCATAAGGAAACTCTACATGGAGGAATTAATCTTATGAGAAGTCAAATTCAAAGGAGATTTTGGATTTTCGGATTGAGAAACGCCCTTAAAAAATACCTAAGGGAATGCGTTACTTGTGCCAGATACCGCCAAGTAACTGCGGAGCAAATTATGGGTAACCTACCCAAAAGCAGGGTAACGGTGTCATCTCCATTTCATAATACGGGGATTGATTTTGCCGGTCCATATCTTATAAGATGCTCAAAAAACCGGGGACAAAAAACATTCAAAGGGTACATAGCAGTATTCGTGTGCTTGTCAACTAAAGCAATTCATTTAGAAGTTGTTAGTGATTTGACAACTGATGCTTTCCTAGCAGCATTTCGAAGATTTGTTGCAAGACGGGGCAAATGCGCTAACATATATTCTGATAATGGTACAAATTTTGTGGGAGCAGCTAGGAGGCTCGATGAAGAATTCAAAAAAGCAGTTGAAGATAACGTTCAGGTTGCCCCTGTTCTAGAGCGAGAACAGATTAGCTGGCATTTTAGCCCCCCGGCAGGACCTCACTTCGGAGGTATATGGGAAGCTGGGGTAAAGTCGGTCAAGTATCATCTAAAAAGAGTCATAGGAGACAGTAACCTCACATATGAGGAACTTGCTACATTATTGTGCCAAATAGAAGCCGTTTTAAATTCACGTCCGTTGTATACGACGGGTGAAGATATGGACAACAACGAAGTGCTAACTCCCGGTCATTTCCTAATTGGAAGACCAACATTAGAAGCAGCCGAGTCCATATCAGAGGAAAAAATTGGAAACTTAGACAGATGGAAATTAATTCAGAAAATGAAAAAAGATTTCTGGTTAAAATGGAAAGATGAATATCTATATACTCTCCAGCAGAGGAATAAGTGGCGACGAACCACAGAAAATTTAGAGAATGGTCAAGTCGTACTGATTAAAGATGAAAATTGTCACCCAGCTAGGTGGCCTCTAGGCAAGATTGAGGAAATTCATAAAGGCAGGGACGATAAAGTAAGAGTGGTAAAAGTCAAATTGCAGGAAGGGTCAATTACAAGGCCTATAAATAAAATTTGTCCACTCATTGGGGTAAAATCATCAGAAGACGTGGAGGAGAACCGATATCGGAAAACTACCAGATTCGATCATCTGTCCAAAGTAGGAACCGTAATGATGTTAGCAATGTTGATGCTACTTTGTCAATTGTCGAATGCAGCAAGCATTAAAGATAATCGACCAAAAATTACGGTAAAAGAACTAAACGCAACAGCCGCATTGTACTTAGATCCAATGGGTGAGGTGGAGGTAGTAGCGTCCTCATGGGATCTGGTTGTATACTATGACATGTCGGCATATTTTGAAATGCTAACTAAAGGTGACAGATTGATTCCTAAAATGAGGGTTTTATGTCAAAAGTTATATAATTTCGAAGACCAGTGCCATTTCGTATTAGACAACACGATAAAACGCATTACGGAAATCGAAGAAAATAATAGATTGTTCATGAGTCAAAATAAGCCAAGAAGCAAACGAGCACCGTTTGAATTCATGGGTTCACTGTACCATATATTATTTGGCATAATGGATGCAGATGACAGAGTACAGATGGAAGAAAACATGAGGAATTTACTGACAAATCAGCAAAATCTGAAACACCTAGAAGAAAGGCAGACATCGATAGTAGACTCCACGGCAAACATTCTAAAGACAACTATAGATGAAATAAATGATAGCTTTCGCAACATGAACAACCGGATTGAAAATATGACGGAAGTACTAAAAGAAAGCCATTACGTATATAGAGAGTCCATCCAGTTTTTCATGATTGTAAGGCAACTGAGTTCAGTGGTGGATGAATGTGAAAAAATCCAGACAGGAATTATAAATCTTTTAATAGACATTAATCATGGTAGGTTGAACCCTAACATTTTAAAACCAAGCCAGATGAAGTTGGAAATAACGAAAATAAAGGACAAGTTGTCCGAAGCTTTAGTACTACCAGGTAAAAGGACAGGTACTGAGTTAAAAGATATATATACTCTGTTGACGGCCAAGGGTATCTTTATTGACAGAAAACTAATCATAAATGCAAAAATACCACTTTTTGGTAGGCATCCGTCTTTTCTCTATAAAGTTGTTCCAGTGCCTGTACGATTAAACAATAATCAAATGATAATGGTTCATATAGATAGCCAGTACTTAATATATAACTTTGAAATAGACTCGTATCATCTAATGTCTGAGACAGCTATGCAAAAATGTCGTAACTGGCAGTCGAGCAGGAGAATATGTGAAGGAAGTTGGCCATGGAATAGTGCCAATGATAATGCCTGTGAGCTGACAGCGCTTAAACAAAGTACCAAATCTAACTGCCTATACACAACGATCGTTGCGACAAGATCTTACTGGGTAGAATTAGATAGTAGCAGTAGTTGGTTGTTCAAGGTCCCACCTAAAACTAAGGCCAGAGTCCAATGCGGTAACGAACAGCATGAGGTAGTGGATATTCCAGAGCAAGGAATTTTGAATCTCAAATCAGGCTGCACAGCTAGGACAGAGGATAAAATTTTAGTTGCTCATCATAGCATCCAGTCAGAATCATACGTAGCTATTAAAACGTCGCTCGTAGGGGACATTAGTAACATGGCAAGTATCGTATGGAGTCCAGTAGAAGCAAACATAGTAAACCATTCGGCAGAATTGGAGAAAATAGGAAGCCAGTTACAATCATTAAAGGAACATCATATTAAATTACTAGGGTTAAACTTCCATCATGCAACCGGTCATGCTTCCCTAATATTAGTTATCTTACTAATTTTAATATTAATAATAATTTGTATAAGACAACCTAAAGTTAAACACAGAATTCAAAACGCCACATTTGGCGCCCCGTTGCAGAATGTTTAAGATTAAACATCGTGGTCAGCTGCAAAGGCTTCACCAAATCAGATTGACCAAAGAAATATACAAAAACGAAACATAAACAAAAGTAAGTCATAAAATTCATATGACAATTATTGCTTAATACCAAACAAAACATGCATACCAAACAAAAAAACAAACTCTGTGGAAAACACTTAAAACAGGGCGCGGTATCAAGTAACCAGCGCTGAGCATGAAATATAAACAAATTTCAACCCCCCAAAAACGTGGGGCATTAGAATAACTATTTTTTAAGAACAATTGCCTCTTTCTTAGAGTTTAAGAGTTTTTAAATAAAATCAGTTCATATTTTGAATTCAACGAATGAAGACTGGGTTATTTTCCTTCTCTCCGGGAATCCCTATTCAAGCACCGTTTTTTATCCAGCACAGTGTGATGGTAGAGTCACTCCAAGCATATATTTCAGCTGGAACAACAATAGATTGCTGGACTCTTTTTAACAATTGTGATAGCAAGTGTGCTGCACATAATTCCAATTTAGGAATAGTCTTTCTATTTTTGATTGGATTAATTTTGTTCTTGCTGGCTATTAAGGTAACTGCTTCACCTATTTAAGCATATACTACCGCTGCATATGCCTTTTCTGAAGCGTCAGCAAAACCATGAATCTGTAACAACATATTAGGCTGTGTCTTGATCCATCGGGGTAATCTGATTTCTTCCAGATACACCAAATTGTCCCTGAATGATTTCCATTCTTTTGTTTCGTTATCGGACAACTCTTGATCCCATCCCCCGCTAGTCACAACTTCTGCATGAACAACTTGCCTATTACTGTTACTGATGCTAGCGAACCTAGTGGATCATAAATTTTGGCTAATTTGGATAGCACCCCTCTTTTATTCATCTTCCTGTTTTCGTCACAGTTTACCTTAAATTTAAACTCGCCTTTAATGTCTTTTTGAAGTCGCGGCCCGATCCACATCACATCATTGAGACTTCTGTTATTCGTGTCAGTTTACTTTTTGCATCACTTGAGTGCGGTTGTCTAAGAGCGAACCTAGCAATCGTTTTTTCACTTGCTGTCAAAAGCTTTACTTTCTGCATCGGTACGAACTACTCCACAATTCGCTTACGAAAACCTCTAAAATTAAGAGACGAACTGGCATTGCAACTGCAACTGCATCTGCCGGTCCAAAAATGCCTAGAACCAGGAAATCCACTCAACGAGAGCAGCAGAGCTCGCAACGCTCCAACTATTTTCTTCCCCTGCAAGTGCAAGAAGATGAAGACTCCAACATTGCCGAAGAAATCGAGGCTGACCTGCAAACGGCTCCCTCCAAGCCTCCACCTATTACTTTGCTTAAGCAAAACGCATCAT
Source organism: Drosophila equinoxialis (assembly GCA_018150345.1). Classification (NCBI taxonomy): domain Eukaryota; kingdom Metazoa; phylum Arthropoda; class Insecta; order Diptera; family Drosophilidae; genus Drosophila; species Drosophila equinoxialis. The sequence goes on from JAECWI010000034.1 coordinate 310,630, forward strand.
TTGTACACGACCTTCTTGCTAAATGCAAAATCACGGATTACTTTATCAAAACTATTTCCATTGGCATCAAAATCTTCGTCCCAAGCACGGAGCACTTCAATAATATTTTCAGCAAACTAACGGAATCTAACTGTGAGTTTTACACATACGATTCAAAAAGCTCAAAACCATATAAGGCGGTACTGTCCGGACTAGAGAAGCTTCCTAACGAAACAGTGAAAACATTGTTGCTCAACCTGGGTCTACAATGCACCGATGTCAAGACGGTGGAAAAAACAACAAGAGCAAATCACAAGCTACTGCTTTACATCGTTTACTTCGTCAATAAGAGCATTACCCTACAACTGCTGCGAAATAATTACATGTATGTAAATCATACCAGGGTACGATGGGAGTACAAAACTAAGTCCCCCAACAAGCTGACACAATGCTATAAGTGCCAACTATTTGGTCATGGCTCTCGCAACTGCGAAGTAAAAACATCATGTGCCCACTGTGCTGGACCGCATCTAACGGCATCGTGTAAAGACAACGCCGATATTAAGTGTGCCAACTGCAACGGCGCCCACCGCTCCACCGACCCCTCCTGCCCCTGCTATCAATCTCATCGGAATTTGCTTTCGAAACACTCTCCACAACGAAGAAATGCGACGAACAATAGCATTACCAACAACACAGCCCAGCATCTATCACGAACAGCCTTTAATACGAACTCTTTCCACGCTTCGACTCCCAACACAAATGCCCAACCGATGATCTATTCGAGCTACAGTAATGCAGTGACCAACAATGCCTCTTTACCGAACATTCAGACGAACGGGTCTAATTTGTTTTCCATGGAAGAGTTAAACACCCTTCTAGCAGAAATGGTCTCAAAGCTGAGTAGCTGCTCTAATAAAGGTGACCAGTTCAAGGTCTTGACACAACTTGCAATTAAATATGTCTACTCCAGTAAATAACTCCACAAACAGTTCAAATATCATGGCATGGAATGCTCGTGCCGTAAGACAAAAACGAACGAACTAATTAAGTTCCTAGAAGATAATAATATTCACGTAGCTCTTATTAACGAAACTTGGTTTACTCAAAAGGACCGTTTTGATTTACAAAACTATAACACATACAGATGTGATAGGATTGGAAGTATAGGCGCGGAGTCGCTATCATAGTCAGTAAGAATGTGAAGCATAAACAGATCCCCAATATGAACACGCATCTCATTGAAAACGTAGGCATCCAAATTACTTTAAGCACTAACAAATATCTTAACTTGTTTGCCGTTTACTTTCCTGGCAACACAGCTAAATGCATACTCAGAACGTGTAACTCAACAGGAGATTCTAGTCATATGAAACAAATGTATAAAAGTGACCTTAACAAATTCTCACAGCTAGATATTAAATATGTTGCCTTTGTGCGACCTAAACTCACGACATATAAATTGGAACTGTGCTCGAGCCAACAGCTGGGGAAACATTCTCGACGAGCTTAAAACTTTAGGCAAACTTCACATTCTCTATCCAAATGACCTTACCTACATTCCGTCGTGTCATAAAAGTAAGCCCTCCACTCTCGACCTTTGCTTAACTAATACTCCTAATCGTTTAAGTAACCTAGTCGCTCACAAAAACCTTTCTTCCGACCACCTCCCAGTGGTTGTAAAATACTCGGACTACGTGGAACTCAGGGAGAAAACGCTCCCAATCTTTAGCAAATCTAATTGGGTGTTATTTCAGAAACTAGTCAATGAATCGCTGACCATTCCAGTTACCAGGTACCAGGTACCATCGACTCCTTGGTCGATTCCTTTACCAACCTCATTAATCTCGCCTTCATAAGATCTACTCCTCACAAATGTGTAGAAGATGTAAAGCTCAAACTTCCCGAGCACATAACTAATCTCTTCAAAATTAGAAATATGAACAAAAGACAATGGATCCGTACTCGGTTACCCTTATTCAAGGCACGTTATAATCACATATGCCACTCTATCCGAAGAGAACTTTTTATATTCAACAACGAAAAGTGGAACTCAAAACTTGGCAGACTAGACAAATCTAGCAAACCTTTCTGGAACATTACTAAGGCAATCAAGAATAGAAAACAGTTTGTTCCTTGCCTCTACCGCTCTGAAGTTACCTACGCCACCAGCAAAGAAAAATGCAATCTTCTATCAGATACATTTGAAGCGAAGCATAGCCTTACGTCCTCATTCTCTAATCAGACAACAATCGATGAAGTCAACAGTGCCCTAAATAGCTTCTCCTCCGTCACCAATTCAAATTCCCAAATCATGAAAATTAGAGCTAGCGAACTGAAAAGCATTCTAAATGGCATCAAAACTAAAAAATCTCCTGGGACTGATGGCATACGCAACGTTTGCCTTAAAAACCTACCATCCAACGCGATAACCTACTTGACTCTCGTGTTTAACTTATGTCTGCAAAAAGGATACTTCCCTAGTGCCTGGAAAATTGCAAAAGTCGTGCCAATAGCTAAGCCAGGAAAGCCCCCTGACAATCCTGCTTGCTACAGGCCAATCAGCCTTCTTAGTGGTATCTCAAAAATATTCGAGAAACTTATTAAGACTAGACTTATTGACCACATTGAATCCCACAACATACTCCCCCGCTTCCTACCACAAAGCTAAGGAACTTTATCCAAAATAGCTTCCAACAAAAGCAGTCCATCTATTTTCTCTTCAAACTGCACTCAACATACTCCAATCTTACTACCACAAATGGAAAATAAAAGTGAATTCAACCAAAACCAACGCTTTATTCTTCACCAAAAAAAGAAAACCCTGTTTTCTCCCCAATGACTCTTTAATCATCTGCAACTCCCCGATCCAATGGGTAGATTCAGTACGCTACTTGGGAATTACGTTTGATAAAAAGCTTACATTCAAAATCCACATTGGACTTACAATTAAAAAAATTAATAAATTAATTTGTCTTCTATACCCACTAATAAATCGGAAATCTAAGCTATCAACCCACAACAAATTAATCATCTTTAAAAATATTTTCATGCCCATTCTAATGTTTGGTTCTTCCACTTGGGGCATCTGTGCTGCTACGCACATCAGTAAATTGCAGGTGTGCGAAGACAAGCTTCTAAAACTCTTGTTAGATTTACCATACTTCACCAGAACAGCTAGCCTCTACGAATCGACAGGTCTTAAAACTGTTAAACAATCAATAAATAACTGATTTAGGTGATTGAGCATCACCTCTCTTAAACAATCTCCCTGATTGTTTAAGGGCATATTACGACCAACATCCCACATTGCAATCGTTTGTTAGTTCTAGTACTAAGCCGCTAAAATGAAGTTAGCTTCCTTTAGTACCTGGATCCTAGAAATAAGATAGTCTAAGATAACATTAAAGGTTTTCTTTCCTTTTTCCTTTATTATAACATGTCAATTATTGTACAAGCCTTTAGTAGAACAGAGATTTGAATGTCACAGATGAAAAGCCTATGCCTAAAAACACTGTTATTCTTACTTAAACATTAGCTTTAATGAATCATTTATATTACTGGAAATAAAGCAGACAATGAATGAATGAATGTTATTCGTGGTTTTCGCAGAAGCGTTAAATACAACTGTTAATTTAGTTGTCAAACTTTCTTATTTTACTACTGCTTTATGTGGCAGGTAATAAGAACCATCCTCCTTAGTTTCTACCATATTTTTTTTTTTTTTTTTTTTATATAACGGGGATCTCCTATTTACAATCTGTCCGGTGGACAATAAGTGAATTATGGGGCGTGCCAGTGACTTAGGGAATTGAATTTTATATCAAATATATTAGACTATGATGTTTAGGCCGAATCATCTTTAAGGCTAGGGTTTTAGGGTGGTTAGGGTTAAGTCAGGGGTGATGGTGGGTCGGTGAATGGGGGGCGTTGTTGGTGGGAGCCAGTGAGCTGATCACTCCTCGCGGGCTGGTAGGTCCAAAGGATGGAGTCTTCTTAGGCGGCGGGTGGTAGTGCTGTTGTCCAGAAGATTTATGGCCAGCTGGTTGGGGTGCCTGTCGAGACGCTCCAGATGAGCCTTGCTGAGCCTAGCTATCTCGTCCAGAACCCAGGGCGTGTTGAGTTCCTCGTGGATCTCCGTGTTGGTGGTGTATAAATGCGCATTCGATATTACTCTGAGAGTCTTGTTCTGGAAGGTCTGAATGAGCTCACAGTTTTTGCGGCTGGCTGTACCCCCAGATTGCAATGCCATATGTCCACATGGGCTTCATGATGGACTTATAAATAAGCATCTTCATGCGCAGCCGCAGTGTCGACCTTCTGCCTATGAGCCACATGTAGCTTTTGAGCCTTAGATCCAGCAATAGCCTCTTGTTTTTTAAGTGAGACTTCCAGGTCAGTCTCCTGTCCATAGTGAGACCCAGATATTTGGCAGAGTTGGTAGAAGGGATTATGCAACCATCCAGATGGACGGGGGACAGTGTCCTCTTCTTAAGGCAAATGTAACCAGCGCTGACTTTTCTGTGTTAACCGCCATGTTCCATCTTTGTAGCCATGCACCAGTGGAATCAATTTGCTCTTGCATTAGATTGCCAGCAGTCTGTTCTGATTTATCCACGGTTAAAAAGGCAGTGTCATCTGCATACGTGGCTGTGAGCACTCTTGGGTCTGCGATTGTCGGCCGTGTAGAGCGTGTACAAGACAGGACCCAGAACACTTCCTTGTGGGACTCCGGCCTTGACGTTTTCGATTCCAGATATTGCATCTCCGCATCTCACATAATACATTCTGTCCTTGAGGTAAGAGCGTAGCCAGAGGTAATGCGGTGCTGGTAGCGCGATCTTCAATTTGTGCAACAGCCCAATGTGCCAAACTCTGTCGAATGCCTGTTTGACGTCAAGAAAAACTGCGTTGCAGTATTTCTTCTCCTCAAAAGCTTCCAGTATTTTGTCCGTGATCCTATGGCACTGCTCGGGTGTACCATGGCACTCTCTGAATCCAAACTGGTGATCAGGGATCAAACCGGCCTCGTCCAGTGTTGGTCGTACTCTACGCAAAAAATAGCCTCTCAGCTATTTTGGAGAATATGGCCAACAAACTGATCGGACGATAGGAGGCGAGCTTGGCTGTAGGTTTCCCAGGTTTTGGGATCAGGATTATTTCGGCGCACTTCCACTGGGTGGGAAAGTGTCCTATCAGGAAGCATTTGTTAATGATGTTCAGGAGGAGCTGAACGGCATTCGTCGGGAGGGCTTTAATTGCTAGAACGTCTATACCATCATAGCCAGGGGATTTGGAGGCTTTCAGCTTGCCGATCTCTGCCAGCAGTTCTTCAGTTTCAACCATCTCGATAGGAGGGGCCATTTGGCAGGGTACATCCAGAAAGTTCATCGTAAGCTCCGCGTCGAGTTGGGAACATCTGTTGAAGGGGGTGAAGGCTTCTGACAAGTGGGTGGCGAAGGCTGCTGCCCTGTCGCTCTCTGTGCGGCACCACTTACCATCTTCCTTCCTAAGAGGCTCCTTCCTCATGATGGGTCTTTTGATGCTTTTAGACAGCCGCCAAAGGTTATACTGCTGGTCGCCAGGCTCAACTTTATCGAGAAAGCTTTCCAGAGAGTTCCGGCGGAGTCTGTGTAGAAGCTCTTTGAGTTGCTTGGCCGCTCTGTTGAAGTCTGCCTTATCCCTGGGGTTGCGAGAATATTGCCACACTCGACGAAGTCGCCTCTTTTCCTCAACCAGCGAAGATACCTCCGGGTTCCAGAGATGCGCGTTCCTACGTGGAACTTTATTGGTATTTCTGGTTGGTGTCGGAGTGGCTATTGAGGCCGCATTGTGGATGGCAATGTTGAGTTTTTCGACTGCATCGTCCAAATCCTCCTCGGAGTTGAGCTGGGCAGTAGGGTCAAGGTTGCTTTGGAGCCACGGCTGGTAAACTTGGACGTTTGTGTTACGCTTGAACATCCTGCTTCTGCTATTGTTGGTGCTGGCTGGCATATTAACGAGCAGCTTGACTGCACAGTGGTCGGAGAAGAGGTCTATATCATTGCTGGCAATAACCCTGTGTCTATGCAACCCCTTTGAAACAGCAAAGTCCAGAAGGTCTGGGATTTTGTTGGCGTCCATGGGCCAATACGTGGGCTCTCCAGTGGAGTGGCAGTCAAACCTACTGCTCGCTATACAGTTAAACAAGGCTCTGCCCTTGGGGTTGATAATGCGGGATCCCCACCAAGTATGTTTTGCGTTAAAGTCTCCTCCAATAACGAAGCGAGTACCTAAGCTATCAAATAGGCTTTGGAACAGGGATTGAGCAACGTGGTGTCTTGGAGGGCAGTAGACGGCAGCAATAGTGGTGTCTCCGGTTGGGCTTAAAATTCTTACTTTGGCGCACTGGGCCCAGGGCTCCTGAAACGCAGGCAGTTCCACATCACATCATTGAGACTTCTGTTATTCGTGGTTTTCAGAAGCGTCAAATACAACTGTTAAACTTGTCCAACTTTCTTCTTTTACTACTGCTTTATGTGGCAGGTAATAAGAACCATCATCCTTAGTTTCTACCATATGGCCCAACTCCAAATATTCTTTAATGAATTTTTCGTACTCCTCCTTAGGTTTTGGATTTTTCTGAAATTTTTTCTCCAAGTTACGAAATTGCGCTGTTGCTTCTAGACTCACACCCACGTATTTGGGGGTCGAAAATTTATTATTATTTTGGGCACGGCGTCGGTCACTTGACATCCTGCCGTTGTGATCTTTTGGGTTATTTTAGAATTACAAGTGTTTTCCCCACATCGTGTGTGCTGATCGTAATTCTAGACATATGCTAGGTTAGTTGTTTGGTACAAAGGTACAGTTGTATTGTTTTTCTTTAGTGCATCTGATTTGGTGAAGCCAGCTTTGTGTTTTTTCTTAAACACCCGCCATCCTTTATATAACAGCTATAAAAGATGCTGGAACTATTCTACAGCCATAATTTTGAGTCTTATGGGCGCCTTTCTTTTACATAACAGCTATACAAGCCGCTAGAACCACCCTACAGTCGCCATTTTGAAATCATTGCCGCCAATTTTTATATAACAGCTATAGAAGCTGCTTGCACCATTCTACAGCCGCCATTTTGTGTCTTATAGCGGCCATCGTTTAACAGCTTATCAAGCCGCTGGAACCATTCTACAGCCGCCATTTTGAGTAACAGCTATGCAAGCTGGTGCAACCATTTTACAGCCGCCATTTTGAGTCTCATAGCCGCTATCCTTTATATAACAGCTATAAAAGATGCTGGAACCATTCTACAGCTGCCGTTTTGAGTCTCTATAGCCGCTATCCTTTATATAACAGTTAAACAAGCTGCTGGAACCATTTTGCAGCCGCCATTTTGAGTCTTATAGTCGCCATAAGTTATATAATGGCCATACAAGCTGCTGGAACCATTCTACAGCCGGTGAGTCTTGTAGCCGCCATCCTTTAAATAACAGCTATAAAAAATGCTGGAACCATTCTACAGCCGCCATTTTGAGTCTTATAGCGGCCATCTCTTATATAACAGCTATACAAGCCGCTAAAAACCATTCTATAGACGACATTTTGAATTTTATAGCGGCCATCTATTATATAACAGTTATACAAACATCTGGAACCATTCTACAGCCGCCATTTTGAGTTCTATACCCGCCTTCCTTTATATATCAGCTATGCAAGTTGCTGCAACCATTTTACAGCCGCCATTTTGAGTCTCATAGCCGCCATCCTTTATATAACAGCTATACAAGCCGCTAAAAACCATTCTACAGACGACATTTTGAATTTTATAGCGGTCGTCTATTATATAACAGTTATACAAACATCTGGAACCATTCTACAGCCGCCATTTTGAGTCCTATACCCGCCTTCCTTTATATATCAGCTATGCAAGTTGCTGCAACCATTTTACAGCCGCCATTTTGAGTCTCATAGCCGCCATCTTTTATATAACAGCTATCCAAGCTGCTGGAACCAGTCTGCAGCGCCCATTTTGAGTGTTTGAAGCCGCCATTCTTTATATAACAGCTATACAAGCCTCTAAAAACCATTCTACAGCCGCCATCCTTTATATAACAGCTATACATGCTGCTGGAACCTTCTACAGCCGCCCTTTTTTTTTTTTATTGAATTCCCAAATTTTCCAAGTCGTGACTGGTAATTCTATTCCGATTCCAAAGCGTTCCAAGTCGTATCTTTGGTTATATATTTCAATTCCAAAGTGGGAATTCAACAAAAAAAACCCAAGATGCGACTTGGAAAAGATTGGAAAATTTGGGAATTCAATAAAAAAAAACCCAAGATACGACTTGGAAACGATTGGAAAAATTTGGGAATTCAATATTAAAAATATCAAAGAAGCTAACTTCGGCTATACCAAAGTTTTTATACCCTTGCACTCCTATAATATTTTTACAGTTTTAAATTTCTTTTCCTGCAACTGAATTCATTAATACAGAAACAAAACTTTCAAATAATTTCTCTTTTTACTACAATTTTTTCTTCTTCTTACAACATTCCCTAAGCATAGCACCGCACGCATACACATACAGCGCAGCGTATGTGTGTGTATGCATGTGTTCTGTTGATTTGATGATGACGATAAGATTCAGATTCAAATTTTGGCATCTGAGATTTTATATCCAATTGGTAAATTTCAATTTGCAAAAATGTTTGTTCTAGAGCTATATGATATAGTATCCTGACAATTTTTATACTTTATCACCACCGGGCTAAAAGTAGCTCAAATATAAATTTATTTGGGGGGGCTATGACATGGCTATTTCGACTCAGCTTCTCATGCTGATCAAGAATATATATACTTTATGGCGTCGGAAACGTCTCCTTCTGTGCGTTACAAACATCTAACCAATTTTATAATACTTTATTTTATAATACTTTATAATACTTCTGTGCGTTACAAACATCTGACCAATTTTATAATACCCTCTGCAAGGGTATTAAAACCCATTATAGGACTTGGGAACGATTGGAATCAGAATAGGAAAACGTGCAACACAACTTTTAGTAATTAAATATTATTCGGCCTCTCCTCAACGTGACCTTTCAGCATATATACCCCACAAAGTGCCTGCCAACCTAGAGTATACAGCACAGCTAAGTTTGGTCGTTTGCTTTGTTCTGGTCTTTGGCACATGAGCTTGCAGCTGTGCTGGTATACTGCAGTTAAGCGGGACTTATGTATGCACGTATGTATATAAGGTGCAAGGTGGTAGCGGGATTTTGTTCGCGGTGATGGAAAAATATATATTTGTGTGCGAAAAAATAAAAATTTTGTGGAATATAACATGCAAACATCACATGGAAAATGCAAATTATAAATTATAAATCCATTTCCTTTATAAGTAAAAAAAAAGAAAAATTTAATATATCGAACTCAAAAGAAACGATCTTTATTTAAAGGATGCGTCTTAAGAACTAACTTATCATTATTCATACAATTAAGTTTAAAGTTCGGTTAGAAAGCTTTTGATGTTTACAATTATGTTGAAAGTTCGCTTAGAAAGCATTATATATAGGGTTAAACTTATTAGTGTAATTACAAATTGTTGTTGTAGTTGTTATGTTGCATATTTTGTTATAAGCAGTTTTTTCCGAAATGATTTGTTTAGTTTGGATATAAGAGATTGGTTCTAGTTTCGTTACATTGTTGGTTACGTAAATGTTTTGGGTAATGTGTCTTGTAATGTGTTTACTATTGATATTTCATTTAACTGCATAATACAGTCGTATATTTTAATTATATTATTTCCTTCTATGAATATTTTGTTCTGGTTACAATTTTGTTTTAAATTTGTCTTGGGCAAGTTCCAAGTTACGATAATATTGGGTTCTACATAACTAATTAGATTTGTCTTAAATATTTTTGTGTATTTGCATTCTGCTGGTTTTTGTGTAATAATGTCAATTATACATTCATTTATTTCTTGTTTTTTTTTTTGCATAAATTTTATTCTCTTGACTATAGTAAGTAGTTCTTGAATATTTTCTGTCAAGGTGTTATTATTTTCGTCTGGATAGGCAATAATTTTAAATAGTGATGTTTTAGATATTTTTCTAGGTATATGTGAGATTATGAATATTTCATTCGTGTCTGACTTTAACCAAGTAGATGTTTTTATGTTTAAAAGTTTTTCTGTATTTATGTTATATATTTCTTGATGATTTAAAAGTTTTGGATTAATTATTCTTAATCTTGTCACCCTGCATTCTATGTCTTGTATGTATTCTGAAAAAGCTCAATTTTTTGTTCAAGCTCTTCTTTATCGTTTTGATCTAAAGTGCCGAAAAGGTATTTGTGTGCTGTACCTAATATGTTAATAAGTCTTCCTATTTCTATTTCTCTTTATTATTTTTATGCCGCTCATTTCGCGATTTAATTTTTCAACTAAATAGTGAATGTGGACCTTGTTCTTATATGGTTCTGACTGCTCTACCAGGTTGTTGTAAGTGTTTTGTAAGTTGGTTAAATTTACAGTTAGGTAATGATATTCGAAATCTGAGGGTAAATCCATGGTTCCTGTTTTGAATACAAGATATCCATTAGGTGCCTTTATGGGATTAATTTCAATATTTTTATTATACGATGAGTGTACCATTGATAAGAGTAGAAATAGTAATGTTCGGATTTCTTTTTTTTTAACGTTTAATATATATTTGTTGAATCTACTCTTAAATTAGAGCCTAACAACAAGTTTGAGATATTTTTCTTAATCTAGTGCTTAAGATAAATCCAGGGGATATCGCAGGCGGTCCTAATCATTTATTATTGGGTTGGTCTGTCATTTCTTTTCAGACGAGTTCTATTATTAGTTCGCATAAGGGAATTGGCAAGAACATTAGGATGTGCATCCAGTTTCGCAGAATACTATAGTTGTTCACTACCTATTTCAGATTTTACGCTAGGTATATTTAGATCATTTTGAATTTACGTTCAGTATGTACCACCGAGCCCGGTAAAATCTTCGACTGCGCCCTTCGTATAATGTCGACATTGCTGGTTACTTGCCCCATAGTACGGCACCGTAAGTCCAGATGGGTTTCAGTACGGAGTTGTATAGGAGGACTTAATACTCCAGACGTAGAGGGGACCGAGCGTTGATGATCCAATGTAAGCTACTCGCTTTCAATTTAAGCTGTGACTTTTTTGCCTCGATGTGCTTGCGCCAAGTTAGTCTTCTTCTAGGTGGATACCCAGGTAAGTGACATCCATGGCTTGAGGAATAATACGTTGTTTAGCATTAGAGCTGGACAGTTTCTTCTGTTAAGCGTAATTGTAACATGTTTGCATTTCTGCTCGTCAACGCGGATACGCCAGGTTGCTAGCCATTCCTCTACCACCTTGAGGTGTTCCTCTAATTTTGCAGAGCTTTGTATTGGGCATTTGGATCTGCTGAGGATTGCCGTGTCATCGGCAAAAGTGGACGTTGTAAGTCCAGAACTCGTTGGTAAGTCTGCAGTGTACAGCAGGTAGAGCAATGGGCCGAGTACACTGCCTTGCGGCACACCAGCTTTGATTTCAAAGTCAGCCGAGACGTCAACATCTTACAGCGAATTTCCTATTGTAAAGGTAAGATTCCATGAGTTTGTGGGTGTACTGTGGGAGTTTTTGTCGGATTTTGAACATAAGCCCCTCCAGCCAAACTCTATCGAAAGCCTGGATAACGTCGAGAAAGACAGCCGTACAGTATTCTTTTAGTTCGTATTTCGGATGTTATACGATTGACTTGTTCAATTGTCCCATGTTTTTTCGCGGAAGCCGAACTGGTGTGAAGGGATTGTGTTCTCCGATGCCAGAAATGAGTTTAGTCGGATCTGCAGGACCTTTTCAAAAAGCTTCGAAGGACATGGCAGCAAACTAATTGGCCTATAGGATGATGGCTGGGTTTTGTCCTTTCCCACTTTAGGAATCATGATGATAGTGGACCTTTTCCAAGCTCTTGGGAAGTAGCCAATTCTTATTATCGCGTTGAACAGTTTGCAGATGTATTGTATGGCGATGGTAGGAAGTTCTAGAATCATTTTCGGTGTGATTAGGTCATGGCCGGGGGCTTTGTTGCAATGCAGGCAATTCAGGTCAGGATGAATGAACTACAAATGCAGACAATTCAGGCTGGAATCGAGAGAACGGTTGGTAGGGCATTTGAACATCAGCAAGCTAGAGCGGCATCACGTGAGGATGAGGTACAGTCGGAGGAAGTCCGGGCGAACTTTTGTATGCCGACAGGAAGTACAGCGGCCAGCAACAGCAGCGAGTTGATAACTCGAGCAGAACCGCCTAGAAAGTTGTATGATCTTCCGTCTTTCGATGGTACACCGGAATCATGGCCAATGTTTAAGGAGGCATTTGATATGACAACAGTGGATTACTGTTATAATGACCGACAGAATTTATTGCGCCCACAAAATCCATTGTAGGCCGGGCTAGGGAAGTAGTTGATTGTCTACTTATTCACAGTCAGAATGTGCATGAAGACCTGACCAACTGGTAAAGAGTTAAATTAATAATGTGGGATTATTTCCAAACATTTCAGAAGATAAATTAGAAAACTTGTTTGAGTTTGCTACGAAGGTGAGGGACTTGTCAGCTTTTTTTGGATGCGGCCAATGCACGTCATCACATGTCAAATCCAACACTGGATGGACATTCTTATTTGGAAGCTACCGGTGCAGCAAAGGCTCAGCTGATCAAATTATGTTATCTCGTTAAATCGCGAAGCGACAATCAAGGACTTGAGCGAATAGTTACAGACAATGGCGAAAGTTGTACATGGGGTCTGTCTTAGTACTTCGGAATGCAGATCAGAGACCTGAAACTTCTGATCCAATGGAAGCAAGATGCATTATGTGTAGCGGAAGTCACTGGCTGAGGAAGTGCAATGGGTTCGCAAACTGTAATCACGATGAGAAATAGCAGTTTGTACTGAAAAAGGGCTTATGTGTTAGTTGTCATCGCAGCGACAAGTGCAAAGTTCAAGTTAAATGCGAAGTGCCAAACTGCAACAGACGCCACAATACATTGCTCCATATGGAGAAAAAACCGATTGTCGTAGTAAAACCGAGTAGTTCCAAAGAGTTTTCTGGCACTGCAACAAAGAGCAAAGGCTCAACGCTTCTGTTCAAGATACTACTGGTATGGCTACATGCTAAGGGTCACACAGTGGAATGTTTTGCTTTCCTTGACGAAGGGTCTGCAATTTCTCTGATGAATGAGAGCTTGGCTGCTGCACTCCATTTAAAAAGGCCCAAAAGAAGATCTGACATTACAATGGTTTGGCAATAAGCAGGTAACCGAAAGCACAAGCCGATTCGATATTGGCATATCGGAAAGAGCTATTAACTCTCATGTCAAGGTTTCAACAAAAAGATCACCATTTGAACTAATGCTGGGTGTTCAAATGAACAATGGGCCAGAGAATCGGATTCTTAAGTTGTTGCAGGAGGAAGTATGCGATAAATTCGATGAAGAGAGACAGTCGATGAGAGCTGCTGCCAAACGGGAAATTACTAAAGCCCAGGAAGCATACAAGAAACAATATGATTCAAAACGCAAGATGGATAACGTATATAAAGTTGGATATTTGGTAGCGATTCGGCGTACACAATTCGTTGCGGGTCGCAAGCTTGCGAGTGAATATCTTGGACCGTCCGAGGTTATAGCAGCTAAACGATGCGGAAGATACGATGTTAAGAAAGCCGCAGCAGATATCGAGGGGCCAATGCTCATAGCTACTAGCTCAGACAATATGAAGTATTGGCGGAACAACCAGGATTCGGACGAGTTGTCATCGGGGACGGATGACTAAGTTCAGGATGGCCGAATGTAAGATGTGTGCTGGGTTGCTGGTCGTTTTTGTAGCCCTGGCGATTGAGAGAAGAGGCAGAAAAGGTGGCGAGAGTCGAGAAGTATCGTTGTCGTCGTAAAGTTGCCAGCGAAACAAGTCGAAAGTCGTCGGAATAATTAAGTTGAAAAAGTCAAGTCGTCTTTTAAGTTGAACATTTAAACGTTGTATTTAATTAAGCCTACTTTGTGAATCCTATCCTATCCATTAAAACTTTCTATTTGTTTTTATATCAATAAACCCATTACATATATATATACATAAGTATGTCGTATGTGTGTCGCGGCAAAAATTATTACATACGTATGTATGCATATACAAAGTATTTGGCATAGATAATTTATGCCGCGAGACTAATGATCAGCCCGTGGAGTGTGCTTTACACTTTAAGTAAAGGTACATAAGTGGTACTTTATAAATTCTCGATTATTAAACACTTTTACTTGCAGGTTAGAAAACAGCTGTTTTTACGTGTACGTATATATATGTATATATATATATACATACATATGTATTGTTATGCAATTGGACTTTGAGACATTCAGAATGGAAAAAAGCACTTCATAAACACAAAAAATGATCGAGAAATACCATGTAACCTTTGGAACAGGTCAGGTATGTACATACATGGAACATTTGGCGATGACTAACACAAAGGCTGCAGGCACTTGCAGGGCACTTTCACGTATTATGCTCAACTCCAGGGGCCCCAAACAATGGAGAAGGCAGCTTCTCATGACGGTTCTTAAATCCGTAATTTTATATGCCGCGCCCATATGGGCCAGAGCAGCAGCAACACCTAGCTACACCACAGGATTGGCAGCGACATACCGGCTGAGTGCCCTACGAGTCTGCTGTGCATTCAGGACGGTATCCACGGATGCAGCACTGGTAATTGCGGGCATGCCACCAATTGATCTACTAGCCCTAGAGGATCAGGAAGTGTTCTTGGCAGTTCGCAGCAACAACGCAACTAAAAGGGTCGCTCGCACAGAAGCGAGGCAGCGCACAATTGATAGATGGCAAAGGAGATGGGATGAGGCATTGAAAGGAAGATGGACTCACTCGCTAATTCCAAATATAAGAGGCTGGATACGAAGAAATCATGGCCAAGTGTCGTTCCCGATGACACAATTCTTAAGCGGGCACGGTTGTTTTCGCAGCTATCTGCATCGTTTCAAGATCGACAACAGTGCGCTATGTACTTGGTGCACCGAAGACATTGAGGAGGATGCTAGCCATGCACTATTTACGTGTGGCCGATTTGCGGAGCAGCGGACTCGGCTGGGAACACAGTTGGGTACATCTATTAACGCGGGCAATTTAATCTCGATTATGTTAGAAAGCGAATGTAACTGGAGAGCATGCAGCGACTATGCGGCGTCTACAGCAGCTGAGCTTCGCAGGCTAGAACGCGAGAGGGCTAGGGTAGGGTAAGTAGGGAGTTTCTGTGCTTTCGATGCAATGGCCCACTGGCTAGTCCCGAAAGTAATGTTCCCTACACCCAAATGCACAAGCCACCAGCAGTAACAAACTTTCCCTTTTCTATATTTCTATATTTATTTCTCTTTTACCTATGTAGCCTATGTTATTACTTGTAATATTTATTGTTAAATTTCTATAACTTACTATACTATATTCTATCATCAAAATAAACGAATTAAAAAAAAAAAAAAAAAGTATACAAAAGTGTGTAGGTCGCTATGGAAGAGCGGGAAACCTCACACTTTTATTAGTTTGCAATGGGGTATAATGTGAATGAGATTTTTAATAAGAAATGTTATACTTATCAGGAATTCCGCCGATGCAAGCTGGAAGAGCGGAAGGATATCTGGCTCGAAGGACCAATGTTCGTAGCGGGGCGGAAGGATCCAAATAGGTCACAAGTGGTTGGCGGGTGCCAATTTCTTCAGGGGTCTGGTGAGTGAGGAATGAAATTGAAACGCGCGCAAACTTCTTTATAATTAATTTTGGTTTTATTTTCTGTATATTACAAAAATGTCCCACACACGAGTTTGGTTTGGGTTGATAAAAATGGTACAATTCGAAAAAAAAACACAGTGAAAGAACGGGTGTTCGGGTTAGAAGTTCGTACTGGATCGAATAGGGCGATTTACTCGAGAACACTTCGTCACCTCCTCGTATGACCGTTGGGTTTTGGGGAAAAACCCTACCCCTCACTCTCTGCTGTTCACCCGGTGGCGTGAACACCTAGGAACGCCTTGGAATTGGAATATAAAACCCAAAGATACGACTGGGGACACTTGGAACACTTTGGAGTTATAATATATAATCAAAGATACGACTTGGCACGCGTAGAACACCTTGGAATTCAAATTTAAATCCAAAGAAACGACTTGGAACGCGTTAAACACTTTCAAGTACAAGTATAACCCCAAAGATACAACTTGGAACGCATGGAACACTTTGGAGTACAAATATAACCCCAAAAATACGACTTGGAACGCCTGGAAACACTTTGGAATTGAAATATATAACCAAAGATACGACCTGGAACACTTTGGAATTGGAATAAAATAACCAGTCACGACTTGTTTTTTTTATTGAATTCCCAAATTTTCAAAGTCGTGACTGGTAATTCTATTCCGATTCCAAAGCGTTCCAAGTCGTATCTCTTTGGTTATATATTTCAATTCCAAAGTGGGAATTCAACAAAAAAAAAACCCAAGATGCGACTTGGAAAAGATTGGAAAATTTGGGAATTCAATAAAAAAAAAACCCCAAGATACGACTTGAAAACGATTGGAAAAATTTGGGAATTCAATATTAATGAAGTAAGTAAGTCGTCTCGCCGACTTGGGTATACCATACACCAGTAAAACAAATATTTCAAATTTGTAATAACTAATGCATTTGCCTATTTTAAGAAATTCTGTTCACATGCTTTTTACAAGCATATTTCAGTATCTCGCGCACTTATGCATATAAGCACCCTAGCGCCCCCACCCGCCAACGGCCATCTCCGGCCTTATGCAAAAACGTTTATATGCATAACTCAGCTATTTTTTGTCCGATTTTCATCAAATTTGGTATTTTGCTGGGTATTAGTATCAAATTTAAGTGTGCCAAATTTGATTGCACAAGGTAAAAAATTACGCGAGATATTCGAGTTTTTCAAATTTCGGGGGCGGAAAGGGGCGTGGCAAAATCTTTATACATGCAACATGAGCGCATTTACTAAGCAAATATACATACCAAATATGGTGTATCTAGCTACAATAGTTTTTGAGATAAACGTTTTTTTTGAATTGCGGGGGCGGAAAGGGGCGTGGCAAAAATTTGAAATAAACTTGATCACTCTACATACTACATGAGCCTACATACCAAATTTGGTGGCTCTAGCTTTTATAGACTCCGAGATCTAGGTGTTCATACGGACAGACGGACGGACGGACGGACGGACAGACGGACAGACGGACAGACGGACAGACGGACAGACGGACGGACAGACGGACATGGCTAGATCGACTCGGCTGTTGATGCTGATCAAGAATATATATACTTTATGGGGTCGGAGAAGCTTCCTTCGGCCTGTTACATACATTTGGCGACTTTAATATACCATTTCACCCTATGGGTGTATGGTATAAAAATATGAAAGAAGCTAACTTCGGCTATACCAAAGTTTTTATACCCTTGCACTCCTATAATATTTTTACAGTTTTAAATTTCTTTTCCTGCAACTGAATTCATCAATACACAAACAAAACATTCAAATTATTACTCTTTTTACTACAATTTTTTCTTCTTCTTACAACATTCCCTAAGCATAGCACCGCACGCATACACATACAGCGCTGCGTATGTGTGTGTATGCATGTGCTCTGTTGATTTGATGATGACGATAAGATTCAGATTCAAATTTTGGCATCTGAGATTTTATATCCAATTGGTAAATTTCAATTTGCAAAAATGTTTGTTCTAGAGCTATATGATATAGTATCCTGACAATTTTTATACTCTATCACCACCGGGCTAAAAGTAGCTCAAATATCAAATTTAATTCTTAAGATGCCAGCGTGAAGTTGATTTGCACAGACGGACGGATGGACGGACAGACGGACATGGCTATTTCGACTCAGCTTCTCATGCTGATCAAGAATATATGTATATACTTTATGGCGTCGGAAACGTCTCCTTCTGTGCGTTACAAACTTCTAACCAATTTTATAATACTTTATTTTTTTTATAATACTTCTGTGCGTTACAAACATCTGACCAATTTTATAATACCCTCTGCAAGGGTATAAAAATCCATTATAGGACTTGGGAACGATTGGAATCAGAATAGAAAAACGTGCAACACAACTTTTTAGTAATTAAATATTATTCGACCTCTCCCTCAACGTGACCCTTCAGCATATATACCCCACAAAGTGCCTGCCAACCTAGAGTATACAGCACAGCTAAGTTTGGTCGTTTGCTTTGTTCTGGTCTTTGGCACATGAGCTTGCAGCTGTGCTGGTATACTGCAGTTAAGCGGGACTTATGTATGCAAGTATGTATATAAGGTGCAAGGTGGTAGCGGGATTTTGTTCGCGGTGATGGAAAAATATATATTTGTGTGCGAAAAAATAAAAATTTTGTGGAATATATATATGGAAAATGCAAATTATAAATCCATTTCCTTTATAAGTGAAAAAAAAGAAAAATTTGATCTATCGAACTCAAAAGAAACGATCTTTATTTAAAGGATGCGTCTTAAGAACTAACTTATCATTATTCATACAATTAAGTTTAAAGTTCGATTAGAAAGCTTTTGATGTTTACAATTATATAGAAAGTTCGGTTGGAAAGCTTTATATATAGGGTTAAACTTATTAGTGTAATTACAAATGTTGTTGTAGTTATTATGTTGCATATTTTGTTATAAGCAGTTTTTTCCGAAATGATTTGTTTAGTTTGGATATAAGAGATTGGTTCTAGTTTCGTTACATTGTTGGTAACGTAAATGTTTTGGGTAATGTGTCTTGTAATGTGTTTACTATTGATATTTCATTTAACTGCATAATACAGTCGTATATTTTAATTATATTATTTCCTTCTATGAATATTTTGTTCTGGTTACAATTTTGTTTTAAATTTGTCTTGGGCAAGTTCCAAGTTACGATGATATTGGGTTCTACATAACTAATTAGATTTGTCTTAAATATTTTTGTGTATTTGCATTCTGCTGGTTTTTGTGTAATAATGCCAATTATACATTCATTTATTTCTTTTTTTTTTTTGCATAAATTTTATTCTCTTGACTAAAGTAAGTTTCTTGAATATTTTCTGTCAAGGTGTTATTATTTTCGTCTGGATAGGCAATAATTTTAAATAGTGATGTTTTAGATATTTTTCTAGGTATATGTGAGATTATGAATATTTCATTCGTGTCTGAGTTTAACCAAGTAGATGTTTTTATGTTTAAAAGTTTTTCTGTATTTATGTTATATATTTCTTGATGATTTAAAAGTTTTGGATTAATTATTCTTAATCTTGTCACCTGCATTCCTGCATTCTATGTCTTGTATGTATTCTGAAAAAGCTCAATTTTTTTGTTCAAGCTCTTTTTTATCGTTTTGATCTAAAGTGCCGAAAAGGTATTTGTGTGCTGTACCTAATATGTTAATAAGTCCTCGCCTATTTCTCTTTATTATTTTTATGCCGCTCATTTCGCGATTTAATTTTTCAACTAAATAGTGAATGTGGACCTTGTTCTTATATGGTTCTGACTGCTCTACCAGGTTGTTGTAAGTGTTTTGTAAGTTGGTTAAATTTACAGTTAGGTAATGATATTCGAAATCTGAGGGTAAATCCATGGTTCCTGTTTTGAATACAAGATATCCATTAGGTGCCTTTATGGGATTAATTTCAATATTTTTATTATACGATGAGTGTACCATTGATAAGAGTAGAAATAGTAATGTTCGGATTTCCTTTTTTTTAACATATATTTGTTGAATCTACTCTTAAATTAGAGCCTAACAACAAGTTTGAGATATTTTTCTTAATCTAGTGCTTAAGATAAATCCAGGGGATATCGCAGGCGGTCCTAATCATTTATTATTGGGTTGGTCTGTCATTTCTTTTCAGACGAGTTCTATTATTAGTTCGCATAAGGGAATTGGCAAGAATATTAGGATGTGCATCCAGTTTCGCAGAATACTATAGTTGTTCACTACCTATTTCAGATTTTACGCTAGGTATATTTAGATCATTTTGAATGTTACCACCGAGCCCGGTAAAATCTTCGACTGCGCCCTTCGTATAATGTCGACATTGCTGGTACTTGCCCATAGTACGGCACCGTAAGTCCAGATGGGTTTCAGTACATGGAGCATTTGGATCTGCTTGCTTTTGATGATTGCCGTGTCATCGGCAAAAGTGACGTTGTTGTAATGTCCTGAACTCGTCAACCGACAGGTTTTGGTAAGTCTGAACTCGTGGTAAGCTGCGTGTACAGCAGGTAGAGCAATGGGGCGAGTACACTGCCTTGCGGTACACCAGCTTTGATTTCAAAGTCAGCCGAGACGTCAATCTAGCGAATTTCCTATTGTAAAGGTAAGATTCCATGAGTTTGTGGGTGTACTGTGGGAGTTTTTGTCGGATTTTGAACATAAGCCCCTCCAGCCAAACTCTATCGAAAGCCTGGATAACGTCGAGAAAGACAGCCGTACAGTATTCTTTTTTCGAATGCTGTTCGTATTTTGGATGTTATACGATTGACTTGTTCAATTGTCCCATGTTTTTCGCGGAAGCCGAACTGGTGTGAAGGGATTGTGTTCTCCGATGCCAGAAATGAGTTTAGTCGGATCTGCAGGACCTTTTCAAAAAGCTTCGAAGGACATGGCAGCAAACTAATTGGCCTATAGGATGATGGCTGGGTTTTGTCCTTTCCCACTTTAGGAATCATGATGATAGTGGACCTTTTCCAAGCTCTTGGGAAGTAGCCAATTCTTATTATCGCGTTGAACAGTTTGCAGATGTATTGTATGGCGATGGTAGGAAGTTCTAGAATCATTTTCGGTGTGATTAGGTCATGGCCGGCTTTGTTGCAATGCAGGCAATTCAGAAAATGGTCAGGATGAATGAACTACAAATGCAGACAGTTCAGGCTGGAATCGAGAGAACGGTTGGTAGGGCATTTGAACATCAGCAAGCTAGAGCGGCATCACGTGAGGATGAGGTACAGTCGGAGGAAGTCCGGGCGAACTTTTGTATGCCGACAGGAAGTACAGCGGCCAGCAACAGCAGCGAGTTGATAACTCGAGCAGAAGCGCCTAGAAAGTTGTATGATCTTCCGTCTTTCGATGGTACACCGGAACCATGGCCAATGTTTAAGGAGGCATTTGATTTGACAACAGTGGAGTACTGTTATAATGACCGACAGAATTTATTGCGCCCACAAAATCCATTGTAGGCCGGGCTAGGGAAGTAGTTGATTGTCTACTTATTCACAGTCAGAATGTGCATGAAGACCTGAACAACTGGTAAAGAGTTAAATTAATAATGTGGGATTATTTCCAAACATTTCAGAAGATAAACTAGAAAACTTGGTTGAGTTTGCTACGAAGGTGAGGGACTTGTCAGCTTTTTTGGATGCGGCCAATGCACGTCATCACATGTCAAATCCAACACTGGATGGACATTCTTATTTGGAAGCTACCGGTGCAGCAAAGGCTCAGCTGATCAAATTATGTTATCTCATTAAATCGCGAAGCGACAATCAAGGACTTGAGCGAATAGTTACAGACAATGGCGAAAGTTGTACATGGGTCTGTCTTAGGACTTCGGAATCAACATCCAAAATGAAGGAGGAAAGAACAAGAATGTATCACGCAGGTCAGAGACCTGAAACTTCTCATCCAATGGAAGCAAGATGCATTATGTGTAGCGGAAGTCACTGGCTGAGGAAGTGCAATGGGTTCGCAAACTGTAATCACGATGAGAAATGGCAGTTTGTACTGAAAAAGGGCTTATGTGTTAGTTGCCATCGCAGCGACAAGTGCAAAGTTCAAGTTAAATGCGAAGTGCCAAACTGCAACAGACGCCACAATACATTGCTCCATATGGAGAAAGAACCGATTGTCGTAGTAAAACCGAGTAGTTCCAAAGAGTTTTCTGGCACTGCAACAAAGAGCAAAGGCTCAACGCTTCTGTTCAAGATACTACTGGTATGGCTACATGCTAAGGGTCACACAGTGGAATGTTTTGCTTTCCTTGACGAAGGGTCTGCAATTTCTCCGATGAATGAGAGCTTGGCTGCTGCACTCCATTTAAAAGGCCCAAAAGAAGATCTGACATTACAATGGTTTGGCAATAAGCAGGTAACCGAAAGCACAAGCCGATTCGATATTGGCATATCGGGAACAAATGGCTACACGATTTATGATCTAAAGGGCGTTCGAACAGTCAAAAACCTAAAGTTGCCAAAACAAACAATAAATAGAAAGGACTTGTACTTTAAAAATCGACATCTCGAGAACACACCATTGCAGTCGTATAGCAATGTAGAACCTGAGTTGTTGATTGTGTCTTGATTAATGTGCACTTAGGCATACCCAGAAAGGTGAAGTCGTCTGGCTGGAATGGACCAGCTGTGGTAAAGACTAAACTAGGTTGCGTGTATGGTAAGATCGATAACTATTCTAACGTGGGTCCAAATGGAATTTACATCATAACCGATCGCACTGACATAGAGGAACTCGTTCGCAATTATATAGCTGATACTGAAATGGATGTAAAAGATGTGAAAAGTCAGCATCAAGGGCAAGAGCTTGAAAGATCAAATATGCTACTGGAAAAGACAACAAGACGTATGGACAATCGTTTTGAGACTGGATTGTTATGGAAAACGGACGATTTCAACATTCCCGATAGCAATAAAATGGTCATTAAGAGACAATTATCGTTGGAAAAGAAGATTAATAGGGACTCTGAATACCGGAAGCAATATTGCAAACTGATGGAATATGAGGAAAAGGGATATATTCGGCTGAATCAGGAGTCAGAACAGAATAAGGATAAGGCATGGTACTTGCCACACTTTGGAGTCGTCAATCCACATAAACCCGGGAAAATTAGAATCGTATTCGATGCTGCAGCGGAAGTCGACGGCGTGTCGCTGAATGCACTGCTGATGAGAGGGCCTGACCAATGTCAGCCATTAAGTTACGTGCTTATGAAATTCCGATGGATAAATTTGGGTTTATATTTTTGTTTAATAAAATCGACAAATCTCTGTTCTCTGATGAAAGAATTCCAACAAAACGAGAAGTACTACGGATCGTTATATCAATCGTCGATCCCTTCCGAATATTAGTCGAGTACTCGTTGATGGCAAAACTCCTCCTTCAGTCTATTTGGAGGAAAAAGTTAGAATGGGATCAATCCATACATCAGAAGAGTACATCGAATGGAAAAGATGGCTTCGTATTATTAATGAAATGCTTTAATAAGGGTTTCAAGATGTTATGGTACAACTTTTGTATCAGCGGTGGGCTATTGGCGAGTTGAAGACACTGAAGGATGGAAAGTGTCTTTTATAATGGGAAAGACAAAATGCGGTCGGACTCATCAACTGTTCTAGCATGGATCCGTTCTGAACAGAGAAAGTACAAGCCGTATGGCATCCATCGAGTGAAGGAAATTCTAGAAAGCTCTCACGTCGCAGAATGGAAAAGGGTTGCCGGCAAGGACAATCCAGCGGATTTCGGCACGAAGATTAAAAGAGACAGCAGACAGTTCCTATGGTTAACCGGGACAGATTTTTTATTGGATGATCTTGAGGAATCGCCACAGTAGAGCAAAGGTAATTTTAGTACTGACATGGAGCTGCGCCCAAAATTGTGTATGGTCACCACGAAGCAGGCGGATGAACTCTTTGGGAGATTCTCATCGTACACGAGACTCGTGCGGATTCTGGCTTGGGTTCTACGATTTAAAAGAAAAGAAGTTCGTGAAAATTACCTGAAATGCTCAGAGATAGATTAAGCTGAAGTAGTTCTGTTCAGAAGTGTACAAAAAAGTTCATTGATAAGAGTAGTCTTCTGAAACTAACACCCGAGATAGATAATGATGGATTGTTACGTGTAAGCGGACGAATAGCTTTGCCGTTGATGTGTACACTAGACGCCCAATAATTCTGCCACAGGGAAACCACGTGACGAAACTACTAATCACACATTATCACAACAAATGGAAGTTTTGGATTCCTCACGTACGCCAAGAGGTACGACGTACATCATGAACATGCTTAATATGCCGTATGAGAAGAGCTCGCCCAGCACCACCCATGATGAGAGTGACTCCCTTTGTTCGTCCATTTTCTTACACTGGAATTGACTACATGGGACCGTTTGCAGTGGTAAGGGGAAGAGGAACAGAGAAGCGATACGCATTTTTACTTGTTTGACTGTACGCGCCATACACTTGGAATTGGCTAGGGACTTGACGGCCGACACTTGCCTTAAAGTCATTCATAACTTTATGAGGCGACGTGGAGTCCCAATACAGGTCTGATAACGGGACAAACCTAGTAGGAGCTGAGCGAATACTAAGACAAGAATTGTATAAGAAAGTAGCTGCGCGAGTGGCTTTTTAATTGCCCATTGCCTTAGATAGTCCGACAGGGGATCCTAATCACTTTCTTTTAGGTACAGCCAACTCCAATCAGACTCGGCATCCGCAAGAAGAGGATTATCACCCTACCATGAAGGATTTGCGGATTAAGCAACTGATGACTCATTCGTTTTGGCGCAAGTGGGTAAACGAATACCTGCCCGATTTGTGTCACCGCACCAAGTAGTATCATTCGGTACAGCCGCAAGCTCTGGGAGATATCGTCTTTATTTGCGACAGCGCATAGCATCGAGTTAACTGGCAGAAGGGCAGAATCATCGAGGTGACTACCGGACGACATGGCCAAGTACGATCTGCGAAAGTGAAGACCAGCACTGGAGAGTTTCGTCGACCGGTTCCAAACTGGATTTTGGTGAATCTAAGATGAACTAGATTCACTCTGGCGGGGATGTGGTGAAGAAATATCGAAAGCCGTTAAAATTGAAATTGAAATTTAATTTGATAGTGTTAGACTACACATAATTTAGCTGTAAGAAAGTATGATTTGTTAGTGTTGTAAGACATAGTGTTGTAAGACGAGAAGGGCGAGTGTAGGAAAGCAGGACCTTGATATCGAGCCGTGAAGGGAAAAGCGTGAGTAAATGACTATTAGTTTTAAGTTATTTTAATATGTATTTTCTTAGGAAATAAAACTCTTAACTCATCAACTCCTCAACAATTTGGATGAATTTGGAACCAGGGGCGCTTGGAGAGGGTCCGGAGTTTTATAAGCCAAGGGGTCCACGGCGGCGTGTGTCGAGTGAACAATGGCCTTTCCAAAAAAGTGCTCACTTTGTTGTTGGAACTTAGTATTTATTGTTATTAGAACAAATTAATAGCAATATGATTGTAAATAGGCGTCTCTGAGGCGACTGAGAGCCCTACACAATTTATGCAAAAGCGGTCTTTTTATACCCTTGCAAAAGGGTATATTAATTTTGGTCAGAAGTGTGCAACGCATAGAAGAGCATCTCAGACCATATAAAGTATATATATTCTTGATCAGCACGACGAGACGAGTTCAAATAGCCATGTCCGTCCGTCCGTCTGTCCGTCCGTCTGGATCAACGCAAACTCCTCATAGACCGAAAGAGCTACAGAGCTGAAATTGCACGTAGGCTATGTATGTACTGCAGGCGTTGTATATCTCAGTTTCAACATTGACTTTTCTGAATAACTTCGCTATCTTCTGAGCTATCGTCATGAAATTTAATTGTCCAAATTTGATCATGATCGGGTGACTATATTATATACCTCCCATAGGAACGATCGGTCGAAAACAGTGACTTTTGTCAATAACTTCGTTACTTTTAATGCGATTGCTTTCAAATTAAACATTTGATAGTTAAATATACCTGTTAATGACTATGCCGAATTTGGTAAAGATCGGGTAACTATATCATGTAGTTTCCAAAGGAACGATCGGTGGAAAACAGTGACTTTCATCAAAATGTTCGTTATATCCTACGCTTAGATTGAAGGCCGTTCTTTCGCAAACATTACCCTTGTTAGATTAAACAGTTCGTTTAGATAAAAGAGTTAAAGAGTTAAAAAACTTTCAAGGATATACAAACTTTCACGCTGTCGAAGTTAGCCCCGGCCCTCTGGTTTATTTTTACACTCAATTTTGCGGAGTGCATTAAAAAACACGTCTGCACACGGCGGCGGTTGATTTACTTGTTGGGATTTCTGAAATTAATTAGTATATTTACTTTGATGAGTTTTCTTTTTGAATTTTGATTTGTAGTGTGTTGTTTGTCTACCTCGGTTTGTTTCAATATAATGTTTGTCGTCAACTTGGGTAATTTCTCCTGTTTTCTTAAAGGGAGTTGTCGTTTTTGACCTAACTAAGGGGGCTTGTTTATATTTTGTATTTATTTCAAAATCGTGCCTAATTTCATTTAGTTTATCAATTTGTTTTACTTTATTAGCTTGCGTATTATAAAGAGGTGTGTCTGCGTAAAATAAAGATATCGGATGGTGTTCTATTTGTCGTTAGATGTTTAGCCTTATGGTTATATGTGTAAAGGATAGTTTCAAATTTAGTTTGTTTGTCTTCTATGCTAGATTCTGCGTTAATAATGCTTAGTTTTTCGTTTACGGTTCTGTGGAATCTTTCCACATGTGAAACGCCATTTTTACTCGATGTTATACTTATATTAACGTTTTCTGATTGTAGCCAATTTTGAAGTGCTATACAAATAAAAGCTGAGTCCTTATCTGGTTAATGATTTTTGTGATTGCCATTTTTGTTTCAAGCCAATCTCGACTTTTAACTTCAACTAAGGTTGCGTACTTTGAGTAAATATCTATGCAAGATAAAAATTGTTGGTTGTCGATTAAATAGAAATCCATCACGTCTTTTTCTCTAGTGTTAAATATCTTCGGGGTGGTTTCAAAGGTTAATTTGGTATTTCGATTTTCTGATTTTCGGTACAGCCGCAAGCTCTGGGAGATATCGTCTTTATTTGCGACAGCGCATAGCATCGAGTTAACTGGCAGAAGGGCAGAATCATCGAGGTGACTACCGGACGACATGGCCAAGTACGATCTGCGAAAGTGAAGACCAGCACTGGAGAGTTTCGTCGACCGGCAAACTGGATTTTGGTGAATCTAAGATGAACTAGATTCACTCTGGCGGGGATGTGGTGAAGAAATATCGAAAGCCGTTAAAATTGAAATTGAAATTTAATTTGATAGTGTTAGACTACACATAATTTAGCTGTAAGAAAGTATGATTTGTTAGTGTTGTAAGACATAGTGTTGTAAGACGAGAAGGGCGAGTGTAGGAAAGCAGGACCTTGATATCGAGCCGTGAAGGGAAAAGCGTGAGTAAATGACTATTAGTTTTAAGTTATTTTAATATGTATTTTCTTAGGAAATAAAACTCTTAACTCATCAACTCCCCAACAATTTGGATGAATTTGGAACCAGGGGCGCTTGGAGAGGGTCCGGAGTTTTATAAGCCAAGGGGTCCACGGCGGCGTGTGTCGAGTGAACAATGGCCTTTCCAAAAAAGTGCTCACTTTGTTGTTGGAACTTAGTATTTATTGTTATTAGAACAAATTAATAGCAATATGATTGTAAATAGGCGTCTCTGAGGCGACTGAGAGCCCTACACAATTTATGCAAAAGCGGTCTTTTTATACCCTTGCAAAAGGGTATATTAATTTTGGTCAGAAGTGTGCAACGCATAAGAAGGATCTCAGACCATATAAAGTATATATATTCTTGATCAGCACGACGAGACGAGTTCAAATAGCCATGTCCGTCCGTCCGTCTGTCCGTCCGTCTGGATCAACGCAAACTCCTCATAGACCGAAAGAGCTACAGAGCTGAAATTGCACGTAGGCTATGTATGTACTGCAGGCGTTGTATATCTCAGTTTCAACATTGACTTTTCTGAATAACTTCGCTATCTTCTGAGCTATCGTCATGAAATTTAATTGTCCAAATTTGATCATGATCGGGTGACTATATTATATACCTCCCATAGGAACGATCGGTCGAAAACAGTGACTTTTGTCAATAACTTCGTTACTTTTAATGCGATTGCTTTCAAATTAAACATTTGATAGTTAAATATACCTGTTAATGACTATGCCGAATTTGGTAAAGATCGGGTAACTATATCATGTAGTTTCCAAAGGAACGATCGGTGGAAAACAGTGACTTTCATCAAAATGTTCGTTATATCCTACGCTTAGATTGAAGGCCGTTCTTTCGCAAACATTACCCTTGTTAGATTAAACAGTTCGTTTAGATAAAAGAGTTAAAGAGTTAAAAAACTTTCAAGGATATACAAACTTTCACGCTGTCGAAGTTAGCCCCGGCCCTCTGGTTTATTTTTACACTCAATTTTGCGGAGTGCATTAAAAAACACGTCTGCACACGGCGGCGGTTGATTTACTTGTTGGGATTTCTGAAATTAATTAGTATATTTACTTTGATGAGTTTTCTTTTTGAATTTTGATTTGTAGTGTGTTGTTTGTCTACCTCGGTTTGTTTCAATATAATGTTTGTCGTCAACTTGGGTAATTTCTCCTGTTTTCTTAAAGGGAGTTGTCGTTTTTGACCTAACTAAGGGGGCTTGTTTATATTTTGTATTTATTTCAAAATCGTGCCTAATTTCATTTAGTTTATCAATTTGTTTTACTTTATTAGCTTGCGTATTATAAAGAGGTGTGTCTGCGTAAAAAAAGATATCGGATGGTGTTCTATTTGTCGTTAGATGTTTAGCCTTATGGTTATATGTGTAAAGGATAGTTTCAAATTTAGTTTGTTTGTCTTCTATGCTAGATTCTGCGTTAATAATGCTTAGTTTTTCGTTTACGGTTCTGTGGAATCTTTCCACATGTGAAACGCCATTTTTACTCGATGTTATACTTATATTAACGTTTTCTGATTGTAGCCAATTTTGAAGTGCTATACAAATAAAAGCTGAGTCCTTATCTGGTTAATGATTTTTGTGATTGCCATTTTTGTTTCAAGCCAATCTCGACTTTTAACTTCAACTAAGGTTGCGTACTTTGAGTAAATATCTATGCAAGATAAAAATTGTTGGTTGTCGATTAAATAGAAATCCATCACGTCTTTTTCTCTAGTGTTAAATATCTTCGGGGTGGTTTCAAAGGTTAATTTGGTATTTCGATTTTCTGATTTTGATAAATCTTATCTTATATATATAAAATTCTCGAGTGTGGTGTTTGTTACCAAACTACTCCGAAACGGCTCGACCGATTCTCACGAAATTTTTTATGCAGATCGTGTAGGACTGAGAATCGGCCAACATCTATTTTTTATACCCAAATAATAAATAATTAAATAATTTTAATAAATGTTTATTTGTTTAACACACTAATACTTGCATACAAGCAAGAAACGTTTGCGGATGCGACAGAAAGAAGAATGCAAAAATCGGCTTCTGTCGCATGCGTTGTCCTCTCACAATTTTTCACTCAGCTTTCAGTGTTCTCATGTTATGAGCAAAATACATATATGTCGGTGCGTGAGTGTGAGTGTGTGTTTGTGTTTTCGGGTATTTCACAATAATAGTAATTTCATCATTATGGCGGTGCATTTGTGGTTTAAGAAGAACCGTTTTAGCGGGGCGCCAGCGTTCTGTTTGTGGTTTTGTGCGTCTCGAGTTCAGTCGTTGTTACAACTCGAGTGCGACCGAACTCGCTGCGCTAATTATTGATCAAGAAAATAATACACGTTATACACCAATCAGTTTTCCAACTTGATTTATTACAACAATGCCACGAACACGCAGGGGGCTAATTTGAGTCGTCAAACAAACAGATCTAGAGGCATGCAAGATAGAAGAGCAATAAGATCAGATGCAGAAAGGCAACAAAGTAATGCAGATGTCCGTGTAAGAATGGCGCAGTTACGTGCATCACAATTACAAGAGGTACGAGATGAGCGAAACCAACAAAGACAATTGGAACGAAGAGAAGCGCCCAGATTCGTAGCCAACAGACGTAGAGGGATTGACCAACATCAACAAGTACTTCGAGCATTTACATCACATTCATTTCTTCGACTAGCATTTCAGTATGAGCCTGATGTTGAATATTACGCTCATTCCAAAGTGGTAATTGGTACATTGGACAAGGAATGCCCGCACTGTCAAGCCCTTAAATTTAAAAATGAGCCAATTGGGATGTGTTGCTCATCAGGAAAAGTGAAACTTCCAGAAATTGAAACACCGCCGGAACCATTGCACGGCCTCCTTATTGGTACTGATCCAAATTCTTCGCTGTTCTTGCGTTCAATTCGGCAATTCAATTCATGTTTTCAAATGACATCGTTCGGAGCAACGGAAATAGTTAAAAATACTGCTGCAAATGGTCAACAATTTAATTCCACATTCAAAATCAAAGGCCAAATTTACCACAAAGTCGGCTCATTACTACCAATGCCAAACGAACCTTATAAATTTTTACAAATTTACTTTATGGGTGGCGAGGACTCCGAACGGGCACTCGCCAATCGCGTGAATACACGTTGCAACTATAATCACCTCAATTCACCATTTGCAACGCGCATTGTCAGCGAGCTGGACGCTCTGTTAAATGAGCACAACGAATTGTTGAAATTATTCAAATCACATATGCATAAGCTACAAAGTGACAATCACGCTATTTTCATCAATCCTGATAGAACACCAGCTGGAGGGCATATACGTCGATTCAACGCACCTGTTGTTGACGACGTGGCTGGAATCATGGTTGGCGACCATACAGCTACGCAACAAATCGTGATTCGAAGAAGAAATAATTCTCTTCAGTCCATTCCTGATACCCATCGTTTATATGATGCTCTCCAATATCCACTCATTTTTTGGAAGGGACAAGACGGATATTGCATAAACCTTAAGCAACGAGATCCGGTAACAGGTAATTCATTCATTAAGAATATGAAAACTCTTCAATTAATACATGGATATACTATTATAGGAACCGAAACAAACAAGAATATTAGCTCAAAGGATTTCTATTCGTTTCGGTTGATGATTAGACGTGGTCAGGATAATATCATTCTACGATGTCGTGAGCTTTGCCAACAATTTATGGTCGATATGTACGTCAAGATAGAGAGTGAACGACTACGATACTTGCGATTTAACCAACAGAAGCTGCGTGCGGAAGAATACATTCACTTGCGAGATGCTATTGCCAGCAACGCTGATACTGCCGAAATCGGTAACTCTGTCATCCTACCATCATCGTACATAGGTAGTCCACGTCACATGCAAGAATACATACAGGATGCTATGACCTTCGTACGTGAATATGGACGACCGTGCTTTTTATTACTTTTACATGTAATCCAAAATGGCAGGAAATTACATCGTTATTATTACCTGGACAAAGTGCAATACATCGTCATGACATTACAGCACGTGTGTTCAAACAAAAATTAAAGTCTCTAATAAGCTTTATTACAAAATTGCATGTATTTGGCCCTACACGTTGTTGGATGTATTCGGTTGAGTGGCAAAAGCGAGGATTACCTCATGCTCACATCTTGATTTGGTTTATCCATAAAATACGCCCTGATGACATCGATAGTTTAATTTCTGCAGAGATTCCAGATCCATCCACTGATCAATTACTGTTTGATATTGTTACTGCAAACATGATTCATGGCCCTTGCGGAGATCTGAATCGTTCATCGCCTTGCATGGTAGACGGAAAATGTACAAAGCGTTTTCCTAAAGATTTCATCAACGATACGGTTACAAATGTAGACGGATATCCAGTATATCGTCGAAGGAGTACCGAAAATGGCGGACAATCATTCATTAAAACTATCAACAACGTAGATATTGATATTGATAATCGGTGGGTGGTGCCATATTCACCTCTACTGAGCAAAACATACAGTGCTCATATAAATGTTGAGTTCTGCAGTTCGGTGAAGAGCATTAAGTATATTTGCAAGTATGTAAATAAAGGAAGTGATATGGCTGTATTTAGAATTGAAAATACTAATAACAGTGCTCCTCCGTTAAATCAAAATGACGAAATAACGAATTACCAAACTGGCCGGTATATCAGCTCCAATGAAGCTGTCTGGCGTATCTTCGGTTTCCCGATTCATGAACGAGATCCAGCAGTTATGCATTTAGCTGTCCACCTTGAAAACGGTCAGCGCGTATTTTTCACGAACGAAACAGCGCTTCATCAAGCTGTAAATCCACCAAAAACTACGCTCACCGAATTTTTTGCATTGTGTAATCGTGCAGATGCTTTTGGTGCCTTCGCACAAACACTGAAGTATTCAGAAATACCTCAATATTTTAAATGGGCTCAATCGAAAAAATGGATGCCCCGCAAGCAAGGCACACCAGTTGAGGCGTGCCCCGGCTTATTTAAGTCAAATAATTTGGGTCGTGTATATACAGTCCATCCAAGGCAGACCGAATGCTTTTATCTACGACTGTTGTTGGTTAATGTCACCGGACCATTGTCATTTCAAGCTATACGTGAAGTAAACGGACAACAGTATCCAACGTATAAAGATGCATGTCTTGCACTAGGCTTGCTAGAAGACGACAATCATTGGGACAGTATGCTTGCTGAAGCAGCATTAAACTGCACAGGAATACAAATTCGATTACTATTTGCTATTGTACTGACTACATGTTTCCCGGCCCGAGCACAAATTTTGTGGGATAATCACAAAGATTCAATGACTGATGATATATTGTATCAACATCGTACAAGACGGAACGACCTTACGATATCATTCAGTGACGAAATGTACAATGAAGCATTGATTGCTATTGAGGATCTTTGCATTGTCATTGCGAATTTACCAATCAGTCATTTCGGTATGAGCTCACCAAATCGAAGTGCATCTCATTTAATTGACACAGATATGAATCGTGAACTGCAGTACAATTCTATTGAAATGGCAGCGATTGTTACTCGCAATGTTCCACTATTAAATGATGCACAAAAAGTAATTTACGACCGCATTATGGAGGGAGTTTCGGCAGGACAAGGGGGACTCTTTTTTTGGATGCACCAGGAGGAACTGGCAAAACATTCCTTATTTCGTTACTTCTTGCCGAGATACGAGCAAAAAAAGGCATCGCATTAGCTGTTGCATCATCTGGCATTGCAGCTACTTTATTAGATGGAGGCAGAACAGCTCATTCGGCATTTAAGCTGCCACTGAATATTCAAAATAACCCAGATGCAGTTTGTAACATTAAAAAACAATCATCCATGGCCACTGTGCTGAAACAGTGTAAAATTATTATCTGGGATGAATGCACCATGGCACATAAGCATTCGCTGGAGGCATTGGATAGGACAATGAAAGATATAAAAAACAACGACAAACTATTTGGAGGCACTTTGTTACTCCTTTCAGGTGATTTCAGACAAACACTTCCCGTTATTCCACGATCAACATACGCTGATGAAATTAATGCTTGCCTCAAATCGTCCCGACTGTGGCGTAATGTTGAACGAGTACAACTGACGGTGAACATGCGCGTTCAAACGCTTCAGGATCCATCCGCCGAAACTTTTTCGAAACAGCTATTAGATATTGGCAATGGGAAAGTTGCCGTACATGAAAATACTGGATCAATAAAATTACCAACCGGTTTTTGCACAATCGTCCACTCGCAAGATGTTCTCATCGACTGTATATTTCCCGATGTACACACACAATATATAAATCTTGAGTGGCTGGCAGAAAGAGCCATTTTAGCAGCGAAAAATGTGGACGTTCATGGATTAAATTTCAAGATACAACAATTGTTGCCAACAGACTCTGTGTCATACAAATCTGTTGATACAGTTTGCAATACTATCGAAGCTGTAAATTACCCAGTAGAATTTTTGAATTCCTTGGATTTGCCAGGCATGCCACCGCACCACTTACAATTGAAAGTAGGATCTCCGGTGATTTTGCTCCGTAACTTGAACCCACCACGGCTGTGCAATGGCACACGATTGGTTATTAAAAAATTAATGAAGAACGTGATTGAGGCCACCATTTTAAATGGCAAGTTTCAAGGTGAAAATATATTGTTGCCACGAATCCCCATGATTCCTACAGATGTGCCAATTGAATTCAAACGCATTCAATTCCCAATTAGATTGGCATTCGCGATGACAATCAATAAGTCGCAAGGCCAAACGTTGTCTGTATGTGGTTTAGATTTGGAAACACCATGCTTTTCCCACGGACAACTATATGTGGCATGTTCTCGCGTCGGGAAACCATCAAGTTTGTTTATATTGGCTAAAGATGGCCTAACAAAAAATATTGTGCACTCTATTGCGCTTAGCGAATAATCTGTATTTTTATTAACTGTCATTTTTAACAATAAATACAAATCGTACTTCAGTTGTTTATAACGTTTTCGACTATAACTTCATCCCCATACACTTATAGTAACTTAGATATTAGATATTTGAAAAAGGCAAAACAACGTTTGCCGGGTCAGCTAGTTGCATATATGGCATTCATTAATGAAGTTTTGAATTAGTTTTGATAGTCTGGATAATAGTATTTCTCTTTAAACCAGTTTTGAGTTTTAGTGATACCTGGATGAAGTAGCGATTTATGGTCTTTAGTATAATTTCTTTAAATTCTGCATAAGTGGGAATGTCTTTTAATTTGTGAGTGGTTCTTAAAGTTTTTGTTTGGCTGTCCGGATTAATTATTTCAAGATTAGCTTCTTGGAGTGTTTGAAAATCTAAGTCGTTTTTAATGTAAAGTGCATTATTTTTTGAGCATAAATATTTTTTGATAATTTCCTTAGCAAACTGATTGTTTATTTCTACATAGGATATTTTTATCTTAGTTTTGTGAAAATAGTGATTGAATAGAGACTCCCAGAGAGAAGGAAAAATAACCCAATCTTCATTCGTTGAATTCAAAATATGAACTGATTTTATTTACAAAAGCGGAGTTTATATAGGATTATCTTAGGCTCTAGGAAGTAACAATTTTTCTTAGATCTTATTCTAGACTCACACCCACGTATTTGGGGGTTGAAAATGTATTATTATTTTGGGCACGGCGTCGGCCACTTGACATCCTGCCGTTGTGATCTTTTGGGTTAGTTTAGAATTACAAGTGTTTTCCCACATCGTGTGTGGCTGATTGTAATTTTAGACATATGTTAGGTTAGTTGTTTGGTACAAAGGTACAGTTGTATTGTATTTTCCTTAGTGCATCTGATTTGGTGAAGCTAGCTCAGATGAACACTATGTTTATTCTTAAACATTCTGCAAAGGTGCCACCAAATGCGGCGTTCTTTATTTTTATAGTTAGTTGTCTTAAACAAATTTTTATTAAAATTATCAATAGTAAGATAACTATAACTATAACTATATATTAAAGAAGCATGATCAGTTACGGACGTTCAACCTAGACAATCTAATGTTCCTTTACCGATTGTAACTGACTTCCTATTCTTACCAATTCTACCGTATGTATTACTGA
Source organism: Drosophila equinoxialis (assembly GCA_018150345.1). Taxonomy (NCBI): domain Eukaryota; kingdom Metazoa; phylum Arthropoda; class Insecta; order Diptera; family Drosophilidae; genus Drosophila; species Drosophila equinoxialis. Next base: position 346,095 of record JAECWI010000034.1, read on the forward strand.
GTTGGCTTCTACTTGTTTTTAAATTATTTGGCATATTACCTAACGATTTCTGTTTTGGGATATCTACCCACTCCTGATGTGTATTACTGTGCTGACTTCTAGCCTTTTTATAATGTGGAGAATTTAAAAAATAACTATCTTTATTTTTTGAATTGTTCCAATGTGACCTTCGCTCCATCATTTTTAAATATTGCTGGTTACTAAAACTTGAGTGGTTATTCTGGTTATTATTAAATGTTGTCCTTTTATATTTATTTTGCCAAATCTGCCTTTTTGGTACTACAGTTTCTGACAATTTGATACCAGAATCTACTTTGATATTATTTTTTAGATAATCATTATCTAATTGAACCATTGCCTTCTGAATATTCTCATTTTGTACTGGCTCTGAGATATATACTTGTTCTTCCCCAATTTTCACTTTACCTCCAATGTGAGGTCCTGCCGGGGGGCCATTAATTTATTTCTTGAGTTTTGTTGATGTATTTCGTTGGAATTGTATTATTTTTATTTATTTATTTATTTTATTTATTTATTTATTTATTTATTTACGTCAACTAAGTCAGCAGTCGACGAAAAAGCTTAAGCTAAAATACAGATAATAATTAATTCACGAAGGTAGCTTAGCTTTATGTACAACTAAACATCCCCGACCCGGTGGAGGTGTTTTATTTGCAACAAGGTGCCAGCTATGCCCCGATTCACAGCCAATGTGGTTAGGGATGAGTTGCAGCCAATCCAATATCCAGTCCAGAATACTTTCAGTGGTTACGCTGTAGATAATTAAAAAGTATAGCGCGAAGAGAAGTGACAGATAGATGAGGAGAAATAAGGTGAGAAAGGTTGTTAAAAGATTGGCAAAGAACACGAAGAGGTTCGTGAAGAGAGTAGTTAGTCAGACATCTACTAAGGTGAAGAGGAAAAAAGTTTCTGGTCCGACGTGAGGGAACACAAAAATATAGCTTATCTAGTAAATTGGTAGAAATGACTTCGCCGTTGACTACTTCATGTAGAAAGAGAATGCCAAATACGAGCCTACGGTTGTAAAGTGAAGGAAGATTAATAAGAAGAAGTCTGTCAGAATAAGAAGGTAGGCGAAGATTCGGGTCCCGATTAAGACCGCGTAACGCAAACTTAAGGAATTGCTTCTGTACCGATTCAATACTACGCTGGTGAACATCATATTGAGGGTTCCACACTGGTGAGCAATATTCTAGAGTAGTGTATAAAACCTTTGTCACATATGGATCATCAAATTCTTTGGCCCAACGTTTAATGAAGCCAAGAAGACTGCATGCTCTATTAACAATTGAAGATATATGAACATTAAAAGAAAGTTTTGGGTCAAACATAACGCCTAAGTCTTTAAATGATGGTACACAATCTAACAGAACAGACTTAATAGAGTAATGAGCTAGGAACTGCGACAAACGACTGAAAGTCATAAAAAGAGCATTTAGAGGCATGAAGGTGTAATTTATTAACGTGACACCAAACACAGAACGCATCGAGATCTGATTGCAAGTACTGTTGGAAAGAAGGATCATTATATGAATAACAAATCTTGACGTTATCCGCAAACATGAGCACGTGTGAATGAGCCAAGGCCAAAGGCAAATCGTTTATAAACAAGGTAAATAACAGTGGGCCCAGATGACTGCTTTGGGGGACACCTGACGTAACTCGAACAGTTTTAGATATCGAGGAACGAAAAGACACCTTTTGGGTTCTGCCAATAAGATACGACTTTAACCAAGCCAATAGTTTCGGGAAAAACCCATGATGTTAAGTTTCATGAGAAGCATAGAATGATCAACCGTATCGAAAGCCTTACTAAAGTCAGTATAAATAACATCAGTTTGACACTTTTTACGGAAGCCATGGTGTACAAGGGTAGTCAATTCTAAAAGGTTGGTAAGCGACGAACGACCTTTCATGAAGCCATGCTGACAAGGAGAAATAGTGGATCTGGATAGGTGTTGAAGGGAAGACGTAATAATTTTCTCAAACAGCTTAGGTATTGCCGAGAGTTTGGCAATGCCACGGTAGTTCGAAATATCCGATTTGTTACCCTTTTTAAAAAGCGGAATAATAAAAGACTCCTTCCAAATATCAGGGAAGCGACAAGTCTCACTTGATATAAAGAATAACCGAGATAAAGGCTTAGATAGGGAAATCGAACACATTTTAAGGATGCAACTAGGTATATTATCAGGCCCGGGTACGAAGGAAGACGTCATAGATGACAAGCTAGAGCTAATACAGTCTTCAGTAATACTAGGAAAAAAACATACAATTTAAATGTAGAATTGTTAAGGGATAAGGTGTGGGATCCGAAGCAGTAGTGGAATAAGTCGACTGAAAGAATTTAGCAAACAGATCTGCAATATCTGAATCACTATTAGCAGTCTGGTCATTAAGTCTGAAGGTGGAAGGTAGTAAATTAGAGCGTCTTTTGGAATTAACAAAGTTATAAAATCTTTTGGGGTTCTTATAAAATTCAACCTTACAGCGAACGATATAATTATTGTAGCATTGAGTATTTAAAAGACAAAATTGAGATTTGGCTACACAATAATTTGCATAGTCAAATCGCGAACCAGTTTTTTTAAATCTTTTAAAATATCTCGATTTAATGTTACGGAGATTAGAGAGCCTACGTGTGAACCACAGTGACTGGCGCACTGGAGACGGTAGATACATTCACATAAGGAACGCGTTTATCAATTAGAGAATTAAGAGCAGAGTAGAAAAAATTTACTGCACAATCTGTATCACAGCACTCAAATAGAAATGACCAATCAAAAGAGAAAATAAGGCTGTTAAGAAGATTGAAATTTGTTTTACGAAAACATCTACGACGAGAATTTGAGATGTTATTAAATGAATTAACGGAATTGTAAGAAATAGTAATTTCAATGGTAGGGTAATAAGTATCTTCAGGCTTCACTAGGGGCTGTGTTTGTGATACAGCACTAACAGTGGAATCAGAGACAAAAACATCGAGGATTCTTTTCGAAGAGTTAAGAAAAGAATTCAACTGATATAGCGGACATTCAAGTAGGCTATCAAGAAAAACATGTTGAGATGAAGGAATTAAGAAAGATAGATTATCATCAACAAGCCAAGAAACATTAGGCAAGTTAAAATCACCTAAAGCTATAAAAAAATCACGATCTTTAAGACGACTAAAAATAGTTCGCAAAGCATGGTGCATGTAGATCATGATATCAGAAGTTGGAGGAATATATGAACAAGAGATATATAAGCTAAAGTTAGAACATGTAACTTCGACGCAAATTTATATTTTGAAATTCATCTTTCTTTTTCTCGCAACGTTGTTCAAACCCTGTGACATCTATTGTTGTTGCCACTACAGATTTATTCTGATTTGATTTGGTGCATCCCGAGACGATCCAACCAAATTGAGTATTTTGGCCTTGCAGGCCATCAATCTTTGTAATTCCCCCTTTTAAGATTTGGGTATATACGTTTACTCCCATTATTATATCAATCCTACCAGGTTTATTAAAGGTAGGATCAGCTAGCACGTAAGTTTGCCATTTAGACATATCCACGTTTGCTATTTTTAATGGAAGAGCTTTCATTAACTTTGGCAACACAATTGCCTCAACCTTAAGATGTCTTTTCCAGAGGTTTCGCGTCTTCACATCTATTTTTACATTATATTTTGATTTATAAGATTTTATTGAGGACACGCCACTTATTTCTGTATATTGTTTAATTTTAGGTAGTTTTAATATTTGAGCGGCCTCTTCGGACAAAATGGTGCTCTGTGAACCACAATCAATAAGGGCTCTTAGAGTCTTATATCCTCCATTTACATTTTTTACTTGTATTACAGCCGTGGCCAACAGTGTTGGTTGTGCGGTTACACAAGTATTAACTCTCTCCTGTTTTTCTTGGAGTAATGTATGGTGTTCCTTACTGCACAATGAACAGACCATTTCATTAGTGCACACCTTATTGCTTGAATGGTTCAAGCATCTTATGCAAAGCTGCACTTTTTTGGCTATTTCATACCTTTCAGTAGGTGTCAAACCTTTAAACCTATAGCACTTATACGCTTTGTGCCCGGCAATTTTGCAAATCGGACATTTATCTTCGACTTCCGCATAATTTAACACAGTTTTTAGCGGTTTTTTCTCTTCTTTGCTCATGGCATTTAGCGAGCAATATCTTTGCTCCAAGTATTCCATGACATCAGATAGCATTTGAATTTGCCTTGTTTTTCTAATTTGACTCTCATATATTTGTTGTCTCTCTGTCAAATTTCCGAAGTATGAGTTGAGCGACTATTACGTCAACTTCATTGCTTGTTGCAAATTTGCTTTAATTTTAATTAAGTAAACTGACTCATTAACTATGTCAAATCACTCCTTTAACACTTTTTGCGGATTCATTGTTGATCATTGGTAAATCAACGATCCGACTTAATTGTTTGGAAAATATCCTCCGATTATTTTCATATCGCTTGGTTAACAATTCCCAAGCGGCACTATAATTGTCAGCTGAACCTGACAATAGATGGGCTACTATGCTCCTGGCTTCGCCCTTTAACGCGGAATTCAAATAGTTGAATTTAAGCGTAAGACTTAGATCCTCTCTTTTTTTCAATCAGTTCCGCGAATAATTCTACAAACAAGTCCCATTCTCTTTGCTCTCCAGAAAATGTGGGTACTTGTATTTTTTGCAACACCGGTAGTTCGCCTCTCACGGTAACATTCTCAACTTTCAAATTTTTCTGATCATTTATTTTCTCTTCTAATGCTACCAAGGTATTCTGAAGATCGAATTCTAATTCTTCTATGACCTCTTTAAGCGTTTCATTATGTGTAAGTTCACCTGTATAAGCTTGGCACATCTGTACCTTCAATTTTTTTTTTCTATTGTCTATCGTACGTAAATCTTTGCTCACCATGTCTAAATATATCTGGAGCTGACGGACTTTTTCTTGAAATTTTTCCTGGCTAACATTAGCGTTCTCATTACTAAAGGTCGCGTTTCCCCGCGACTCTCCGATGCTGACCTCAACACTTTCTGACATCGTTGCATCTGCTTCACTGCTCTCCGACTCAACAGTGCCCTGCCTACTTGACTCTCCTTTGGCTATTAATCTAGCTGCCATATCTAAACCTTCCTCATACTTCCTATATGTGAAAAAGTAGTGTTCGTTTACTCCACTCTGTAGCATTTGGCTATGGTAAGTAATCCATTGCTTCTGTATCTCAGTTACTTCATTAAGAATCTTGCTAGTTAACTTACTAGCATCTAACTCTTCTAACTTCTTTAATCTTTTGTGCAACTCGTGTTGCTTCCCTAACAATTTTTCAGTTTTGGTAGGGAACATTTTTGTTTTATGCGTATATTAGGATATCGATATAAGTATATAATAATAAAAATAGATAGATGTACTTTTAACTATCTTAATTTATATCTTATCTGATGATCCTGTTGTTGACACCGTTCGCCACTGTTGTCCGCCAAGTAGAGTTTGCCAAGTAGGTTTTGCCGATAGTCTGCTGCTGCTTGTCTGCCAATGGCTAGGGTTTGCCGATAGTTTGCTGGTGGTTCGCCGTTTCTTTACATTCGCATCGCCTCCAGTCGCCTCTCCTTTGCAACTATTTTGTTGCTCTGCTGCTGTCTCTAGTTGCCGACTTGCAACTATATATATAGCGTATATATACATCCACTATGTAATTAAAATTATTTTATTACTTTCGATATTAGGGCTTCGAATACGCCACACACCAATTCTGTAATTATATTTTTTTTACCGCCGCCGAAATTATTGCAGTTGATCGACTATCCAAACTGCCTTTATTTAACTCGGTCGCACGCACTTTTTATTTATTAAGCAATATTTTGCTTTTTTATATTATACTCTGTCTCTTACCACTGGTGGGGGAAAGCAAGAGTTAATTTATTTTTGCTACCTTCAGCTGATCTTAGCATTCACACTTGCATAAGAATTCAGACTTTAAGGAGCTGATTCACATTCTGAGTCTCTTACCACTGGTGGGGGAAAACTGCAGAGTTCCTTTTTTTCGAAGGACCAAAATGAATCCGGCTGGAAGGAGAGAAGGAAAAATAACACAATCTTCATTCGTTGAATTCAAAATATGAACTGATTTTATTTACAAAAGTACGGAGTTTATAAAGGATTATCTTAGGCTCTATGAGGTAACAATTTTTCTTAGAAGATCTTATTCTAGACTCACACCCACGTATTTGGGCGTTGAAAATGTATTATTATTTTGGGCACGGCGTCGGCCACTTGACATCCTGCCGTTGTGATCTTTTGGGTTAGTTTAGAATTACAAGTGTTTTTCCCACATCGTGTGTGGCTGATTCTAATTCTAGACATATGCTAGGTTAGTTGTTTGGTAAAAGGTACAGTTGTATTGTGCTTTCTTTGGTGCATCTGATTTGGTGAAGCCAGCTCAGATGAACACTATGTTTATTCTTAAACAGTGATCGTTGATTTTATTTTCATTGCATTTAGTGAATTCTATTTGACGGTTGTAGAAATTCAGAGGTTTTTCTGAAATGGCTATTAGGTTTTTATTATCTTCTTGAGCACTATGTACTGTGGCTCTAGAACTACTTGTTTCTTTACCTAAAAGATTTTCAGCTAGTTTTATTCTAGAAAGGGCGTCTGCCACGTAAGGGCGTCCAGGTAAGTATTTTATTTTGTAATCGAATTCGTTCAATTTTATCTTCCATCTCTTAGGATTTCAAAATGTATGCCGAAGAGATATGGTCTAAAATATTTGGTTGCCCATACGATAGATAGTAGTTCCTTTTCTATGGCTGAATAATTAAGTTCATGTTCATTGAGTGTTCTACTAACATAAGAAATAGGTCTATGGTCCTGTAAGATGAACGCACCTAAATCTATATTGCTAGCATCTGTGGTTAGAAACAATGGTTTTTTGAAATCGGGATATGCAAGTATGGGATCGTTCATAAGGAGACATTTTAATTTTTTAAAGCATGAAATATGGGTCGTTTATGTTAATTTTAGCTGCTTTCTTTAATCCAAGAGTTAAGGGTTTATATGAGCAAAGTTTGGTATGAATTTCCTGAAGAATCCGCATAATTCTAAGAATGATTTTATTTCTTTTGGGGTTTTCGGAATCGGAAATTTTTGAATTGCTTTGATTTTATCTGGTTTGGTTTGATGCCTTCTGTAGTTATTACGTGACGTGAAAAATTCTGTTTCCTTTTTTCAAGAGTTTTAGATTAGCGTTGCGCAATTTTGCAAAGACTCTTTTAAGTGATGCCAAATGTTCTTCTAATGAGGTGCAATAAACAATTATATCGTCTAAGTAGACTAAACAATCTTTATAGATTAGATCTTCTAATAAATTGTTCACACATCTTTGGAACGTGGCTGGTGCATTTGTTAGCCCAAACGGCATTCTTGTGTACTCTTAATGACCATGTTTAGTGGAAAATGCGGGTTTTTCGATTGATTTGGGATCCATTTGGATTTGATGGAATCCTTTGGCGAGGTCAATAGTTGTGAAATACTGACATTTTCCAAGTTTGTCTAATATTTCATCTATTATCGGTATTGGGAGCTTGTCATCGACAGTAATCTCATTAAGACTACTGAATAGGGATTCCCGGAGAGAAGGAAAATAACCCAGTCTTCATTCGTTGAATTCAAAATATGAACTGATTTTATTTAAAAACTCTTAAACTCTATGAAGTGACAATTGTTCTTAAAAATACTTATTCTAATGCCCCACGTTTTCGGGGGTTGAAAATTGTTTATATTTCATGTTCAGCGCTGGTTACTTGATACCGCGCCGAAGTTATAGTCTTAAGTGTTTTCCACAGAGTGTGGATGCATGTTTTGTTTGGTATTAAGAAATAATTGTCATATGAATTTTATGACTTACTTTTGTTTGTTATGTTTCATTTGTATATTTCTTTGGTCAATCTGATTTGGTGAAGCCAGCTCAGATGAACACGATGTTTATTCTTAAACATTCTGCAAAGGAGCCGCCAAATGCGGCGTTTTTTCGTTATAGTAAGTTGTCATATCCAAATTATTAAAATTATTATCATTAGTAAGAAAACAATTGTTAAAGAAGCATGATAGACGTTGAACCTAGTCAATCTGATGTTCCTTTACTGATTGTAACTGACTTCTTATTCTTACCAATTCTTTCATATGTATTACTATGTTGGCTTCTAGTGGTTTTTATACTATAGTTGGAATATTACCTAACACTTTATATTTCGGGATATCTACCCACTCCTGATGTGCATTACTGTGCTGACTTCTAGCCTTTTTATACGGTGGTGAATTTAAAAAATAACTACCTTTACTTTTTGACTTGTTCCAATGTGATCTTCGCTCCACTATTTTTAAATATCGCTGATTGCTGAAGTGTGAGTGGCTATTCTGGTTACCATTAAATGTTGTTCTTTTATAATTATTTTGACATATCTGATTTTTTTGGTACTATAGTTTCGGACAATTTGTTACCGGAATCTATTTTTATTGAAGAACTGACTATTAGTTAAAACAAAAGAAACACCGCTTTTATATGTTTATATATCTTCATTTATATTAAACACTTGAACTTTAGTTTTGGCAACACCAGCAACCACGTTTTATATTTGCAGAAAAAGTAAAGAGAGAAACTTCAGTGTGACCAAACTTCATGTCACATAAAAAACTTAATCTAGTATTGTAAAGAGTAATTTTTGTAAGTGGAATAGGGGTATTCCAACACGCCCCCTCAAAAATTACATTATTAAATAAACAAAAAAATTTATTCAAAACTTAACTACTGATTTCTGTGGTTGGTGTGCCATCTGGGAAGTCTTATGTGATCCAGCATTTACTCTAAGGATACAGGGAAAACCCAGAAAAACCTGTATCGGATCAACTAAAAAAAAATGTTTACAAATTAAAAGTATAAATTCATTAGCATGTTTTACAACTCAACAATTCAAAGAGTCGTAAATTAAATTAAATAAACAAAAAAAAGAAATTCTTGCATCGAGGAACAATCGATTTGTTCAGTTGTCTTCGAGGAGTCCCAATTTCTTCCGGAATTCTTCAAACTTTCCGACTGGCAGCGGCTTTGTAAAGATGTCAGCAACTTGGTTTTCTGTAGGAATATACTCAAGAACAATGATATTATTTTCCACTTGTTCTCTAGCAAAATGGTATTTAATGTCTATATGCTTAGCTCTTTTGTGACATGAGTGGTTATTGGCTATACAGATACATCCCTGATTATCTTCATCAATTTTTATTGGTTTTTCTAAATTAATATTTACGCTGTTCATTAGAGACTTTAGCCATAATGCGTCTCTTACAGCTTCAAACAGGGCCATATACTCAGCTTCAGTAGATGAAGCTGCTACTGAGTTTTGTTTCTTGGTGTTCCAACAAATCAGATTGGAATCAAATACTTTAAACAAAAAAACCTGTGGTACTCTTCCTATCAATCTCATTCCCACCCCAGTCAGAGTCTACATATCCAACTAGGATATTTTCAAAAGTTTCATTCTTATTAAGAACCAACTTCATATTAGCACTTCCTTTTAAGTATCTAAGAACCCTCTTTAAACATTGCCATAACTCTGAGTTATTCTTACTACTATACCTACTAAGAATATTTATTGCAGTAGACAAATCAGGGCGTGTGCACAGCATGATGTACATTAAACACCCAATAAGATTTCGACATGGTGCTCCACAATCTTCATCTGAATTTAGCAGTTCATAATTCATTTTGTTCGGTAAAGGGGTACTTACTGCATTGCAGTTTTCCATATTATATTTACTTAAAATTCTCGAAATATAAGAGGACTGACTTAAGCTAATTTTATTAGGTAACATTTCTATTCTTATGCCAATGAAATGTCGTATTTCTTCTAAATCAGTCATTCGAAATTTATTCTTTAAGTATGTTTTAAAATCAATCATACTTGTCATATCCCCTGTTAGTATGACAACATCATCAACATACAGCAGTACATATATATTTGATTTAACATCGCCTTTGTCTAAAATGTAAATACAACGATCTACTGGCGAATTTGCAAACTTGCATTCTTTTAATGCCTGCTCAAAAACCTCAAACCAGCACCTTGCTGCTTGTTTGAGTCCATAAATTGCCTTGTTCAATTTACAAATGTTTTGACCATTGCTTGATGCACCTTGAGGAAGTTGCATATATATTTCCTCATTTAGCTTTCCATTCAAGAAAGCTGTTTTCACATCCATTTGATGAACATTCAGATTATATTGCACAGCTAACGATAAAATGAACCGAAAGCTAGAAATTCTGGCAACAGGGGCAAATGTTTCGTCATAATCCACCTGATATCTTTGGGTAAACCCACGTGCAACAAGTCTAGCCTTGTATTTCAAAGGATTTCCAAATTCATCATACTTAATGGAAAATACCCATCTGCTATCGACAATGTTTTTGTTGTTTGGCCTTTCCGTGATAGTCCATGTGTTATTTAATTCATGAGCATTTAACTCTATTTTTATGGCTTCTTCCCAAAGGTGTTTGTCATTTCGATGTTTTATTTCATCAAATGTATTTGGAACATCATTAAATACAGTGTGAGCATTCAATATAAACATATTTATATTACAATCGTCTTCATACGATATTTGTGGTTTGCCTTTTAATCTCTCACTTTTTCTGGTTAATGTTTCGATCGTTTCATGTTCCGTACTATCATTCGGGAAACACGCTTCCTTACTATTCCTTATTCAGGACAACAGATTTAGTTCTTTTCCTACTCTCATACGGAATATTTATGTGATCAGATTCCTTACTGTCTTTCAGGATTTCAGTATTATCACACTCCTTACTTTCATTCAGGACATCAGGATAATTTATTTTCTTACTTTCATTCGGAAAATATTCATTAGCAATTTTATTACTTTTTCTAAGCAAATCTGTTTCATTGTTGACAACCCTTGAATTAACCATATTAGTTTCATCAACGACAACATCTCGTGCAACGATAAACTTTTCATTGATAGCATCCCACAATTTATATCCATTTGGCTCCTATCCCACAAGGATACTCTTAAATGATTTTTCATCGAATTTGCCATTTCTATTTTTATTGTGTACATACACAGTTGCGCCAAACACTCTCAAATGACTCAGATAGGGTTTTCTATTGTGCCACTTCTCATATGGCGTAATTCTACTTTCATCGAGGGCCCTACTTGGAATTCTGTTAATGAGATATGTTGCTGTTAAGACAGCTTCACCCCAGAAGTGTTTTTCTAATTTTTGCACCATTTATCATAGCCCGAGCCTTTTCAGTAATAGATCGTATCATTCGTTCAGATACACCGTTCAATTGTGGTGTATGTGGAACAGTTAAATGATAGGATATCCCTTTATCAACACAAAAAAAACACGCATCTCATTTGACAGGTACTCTCTACCATTGTCGATATATAAATTAACCATTTTCAGATTAAAATGGGCTTCACTCTTCGCTACAAAGTCTTTGAACATATTAAATACTTCAGACTTATATTTGATTAAATAAGTAACACAATAATGTGTACTGATCTACAAAGATTACATAGTAGTTTTTATCATTCAGAGTGACTGGAGTAATTGGTCCACATACATCTGAATGCATTACGAATAAGGGTCTATTAATATGGCTTTTGTCTTTGAATCTGTTAAATGGTAGTCTATTTTGTTTTCCGTTAAGACAGGGCTCACAAATATCATCTGACAACTCTAAATTATTAAGAACGCTATTATCATTGAATACATTGTATCTTTTTTTTTTCAAGTAATTTTCCATTGCTAATGTGCCCAAGCCTCTCATGCCACAATTTATATTTATTTTTATTTTTTTTCATTCAGAGTATATGCGTGAAATTTAAGTACTGGAATATTATTGAACATACCTGAGTTTTTCACCACTAGCATTCCATTTTTGCTTATGGAAACTCCATCAGTGTTAAATGTCACTGACATTCCAGCTTCTTGAAGTCTCTTAACTGACATCAAATTAGCTGCAGCTTCCCTGCAGTACAAGACATCCTCCAGTGTAATTTCGAAGCCATTTTGCAGCCGCACAATACCACGTTTGGTGGCATATATGTATTCTCCTTGTTTAGCCACAGCGATTTTTAGTGGTGGCATTAACTTTACACAATCAGAATACAATGACTCATCGTTTATTAGATGGTCACTCGCTCCAGAATCCAATATGAACTCATTTTTATTTAAATTTGTTTTCACTTGTTTAAACATAAATGCAAACCCGGGTTCTGGTGTTGCCAATTGCGCTTGATTATTTTCCTTATTCTTTTCTTTTGAAATTCTTTTAAATGCGTAACAATCTTTCTTTATAGACCTACCTTTCCACAGTAATGACACTTGATACTATTTCCTTGCTTGCCTTTGAAAAATTTTGTTTATTCACCCTATTTTTAAAATTGACTTGTGTGCGTGTAAACTTATTGTTGTTGTTTTTATTTTGCACAACTGTTTTCATCACCTTATTAGTCGTATCACTATTATCATTGTTTATTTTAACTTCGTGATCTAATAATCTATTTTTCACAAAAGCTAAAGTTAAGTTATCCTCTGATAGCGTTTCTATAGCTGTGATCACTCCGTTGTAAGATGATGGCAACGTAAGCAACAAATGTGACACCTTATCCATTTCTTCTAATTTTGCACCGGCAGCTAACAATTCGCTAAATAACTCATCAAAGATGTTGAAGAATGTCAGCAGTGGCATCTCACTCGATAATTAAAGCGAGAGTAAACGTTTGCGCAATGCCAATTGCGATGCCAAACTTTGCGCTCATAAATGGCGTCTAAGCTGTCAAAAATTTGACGCGTGGTTTTGTCACTTGCCGCAAAATTAAGAAACGCATCACTTAAATGTTCTATAAGCGTATTTTTGGCACATCGCTCTGCCTTTACCCAAGAGTCATCTATTTCGTTGGGCATCACTTGATCAATAACTTTTATTACGTCTAATTCTGAAAATAATGCCCTCATCCTAAACTTCCAAATAGAGTACTTTTCACCCTCAAATGGCTTTATATTGCGCTTTGCCTTTTCCATTCTTTTTATCACACACACACACAGCTATGAATAAGGAAGAAAGAAAGAGACAAAAACTTGTACTTGGAATTGAATTTCACAATTAGGTTATTTCCGAACTGATCAAAGAATTGTATTTATGTGTATTAACTAGGCATGGACTGGGCCCATAACCTATTGAAGAACTGACTATTAGTTAAAACAAAAGAAACACCGCTTTTATATGTTTATATATCTTCATTTATATTAAACACTTGAACTCTAGTTTTGGCAACACCAGCAACCACGTTTTATATTTGCAGAAAAAGTAAAGAGAGAAACTTCAGTGTGACCAAACTTCATGTCACATAAAAAACTTAATCTAGTATTGTAAAGAGTAATTTTTGTAAGTGGAATAGGGGTATTCCAACAATTTTGATATTATTTTTTTAGATAAGCATTATCTAATTGACCCATTGCCTTCTGAATATTTTCATGATTTACTGGCTCTGGGATATATACTTTTTCTTCCCCAATTTTCACTTTACCTCCAATGTGAGGTCCTGCCGGGGGCCATAAATTTACTTCTTGATTTTTGTTGTTGTATTTATTTGGAATCGTGTTGTTTTTATTTTGAAATTTACCTTTCTTCTTCTCCCAACATTGTCTAACGCCTATGACATCTATTGTTGTTGCCACTACAGATTTATTCTGATTTGATTTGGTGCATCCCGAGACGATCCAACCAAATTGAGTATTTTGGCCTTGCAGGCCATCAATCTTTGTAATTCCCCCTTTTAAGATTTGGGTATATACGTTTACTCCCATTATTATATCAATCCTACCAGGTTTATTAAAGGTAGGATCAGCTAGCACGTAAGATTGCCATTTTGACATATCCACGTTTGCTATTTTTAATGGAAGAGCTTTCATTAACTATGGCAACACAATTTCCTCAACCTTTATTTCGCGGGATTTCGCGTCTTTACATCTATCTTTACCTTATATTTTGATTTTTCGGATTTTATGGAGGACACGCCACTTATTTCTGTATATTATTTAATTTTAGGTAGTTTTAATATTTTTAATAGACGTAGTCGTACAACGCTCAGTACGAACAAGTGGCCCATATGACACTAGGCCCGGGCCTGTTACGAATGACCCTAAGTAAAGTTAATGTTACAACCTCTACCCACTCCGACCTAAGGGCATAGGCGTATTACATATATAAACATAAAATTAAACTAAAGAAATAGAAAATATTAAATGTAATAAGATAATAGGTTACATATAAAAAGAAAACAGGATAGGTTAAAATAAAGATGATTACAACTAGTTACGAGCGAGGAAGGACAAGATCGCTGTTTTTATACCGGGAAGCGATGTTTCGGAACCGATAACGTGCCAAAGTCTGTTGTAGTCACTACATAGTATACGAAAAGGTTCATGCAGAGAAAAGTTAGTTGTGCAAGTGGGAAGTGAAAGCGGTGTGAAATTGCGGGTCCTTCTAGAGGGAACAGAAATGTTAATTTGGCTCAACAACTCGGAAGAGTCATCTCACCATTCAAAAGTTTGTAAAGAAAAGTTACACCAAGCATAGTTCTACGATTAGCTAAAGAAGGAAGGTTAATTAACTGAAGTCGACTAGAATAAGTTCGAAGTTGTACAGTTGGATCCCAGCGCAAATCACGAAAGGCAAAAAGTAAAAACTGTTTTTTGTACAGATTCTAATTTATTTTGATAAAACTCATATTGAGGAGACCAAACACAAGATCCATACTCCAATATGGGACGGACTAAAGAAGTATAAAGTATTTTGGTAGTATATGGATCCTTGAACTCCTTCGACCAGCGCTTTATAAAGCCAAGAACACTTTTAGCCCTACTAACAGTAGTCGATATATGCTGATTAAAACTAAGTTTGTGGTCTATTAAGATCCCCAAATCTTTTACAACCAAAGAAGTATTATTAATTCTTCCTAACGGGAAATTATTTAAAAAGTAACTCGTTAATTGGGGAGAACCTCTGTAAAAAGACATAATTTTGCACTTAGAACAGTTAAGCGATAACAAGTTAGCCCTACACCACCCCTGAAAAGCATTCAGGTCAGCTTGCAAGGTATCACATGAGAGAGAGTCTACGATGCGTTTAGTGATTTTTACATCATCGGCATACATAAGAACTCTAGAATTTAAAAGAACGGTGGGGAGATCATTAATAAAAATGGTGAATAGTAATGGGCCAAGGTGACTGCCCTGTGGGACTCCCGATTCAACACAAATGATCTTAGAAAGAGAGGACTTAAAAGAACCCTCTGCCTCCTATTGCTTAGATATTGTGATATCCAAGCAAGCAGAGCATCCGGAAAGCCAACTAAATTCAGCTTATGTAATAGTAAGGCATGGTTTACCGAATCGAAAGCCTTACTGAAATCCGTATATATGACATCAGTTTGCCTTTGTTTATTAAAACCTTGGATTACAAAAGATGTAAACTGTAGAAGGTTAGTTGTGGTAGACCCATTCTTGACAAACCCATGCTGGTATGGCGAAAAAAGAGATTGACATAAATGCTGTATTTGAGACGTCATAATTTTCTCAAACAGTTTAGGTAATTAGTGACGTCGGATTTATTGCCACATTTGTGAAGAGGTAAAATAAACGAATCCTTCCATATAGTTGGAAACTCGGACAGTGTAACGGACAACTCAAAAGCTTAAGTAAAGGCGAGCACAATGACTCCGCACAGAACCTCAGGAAACAAGCGGGAATACCGTCTGGGCCCGGTGAGTATACCGGCTTAATCGTCATTAGTTCCTTAGCTACCGAACTTTCCGTTATAATAGGATTAAGAATGCAGTTGGATTTCGTTATAGGAAATCGTAAACCAAGTAACGAGAAAGATCCGATGATAGACCCGTGACTTTATAATTTTTGTAATACCTAGACTTAAGATTCTTCAGTTTTGACAGCCCCCCGCGTAAACCATGGTGATTTTTGCGTCACCACAGGAGACACTAGGGGTACACAGTCATTAAAGATTGAGTCAACAGTGGTATAAAATAAAGAAATGGCGGAGTTCATATCCGTACAAGTGTATAAATTAGTCCAATCGGTATTAAGAAAGGCATTGTTTAGTGCGACAAAGTCAGTCTTCCGAAAACATCGGGTGCGTACCGTAGGATCAGGAGATGGGCTCTCGGCTGGGAAGCTCAATAGATAACTCTAAAGTTGGATGAAAACTATCCTCTGGTAACACCATTGGACTAGTTCTAGATACTTCACAAAAACTAGGATCAGAAGTAAAAATCAGATCCAGAAATCTGCCAGACGTATTAGGAATCGAATTCAGCTGGACCAACGAAAGCTCAAGCAGACCATCAATAAAATCGTGACACCCAGAGGGCAGCAACGTTTTGCTACCATTAAGTGTCGACCAAGTTATAGTGGCCAGGTTAAAGTCCCCAAGGACAATTAATGAGTCTCTGTCAGAAAGTAGTTCAAGTATAAATTTAATAGATTCTAAGTGTAGTAAGTAGGTTGGCCATTCCGATTGGGGCGGAATGTAAGAACAGGTAACAAAAATGGAAAAACGAGTAAAAGATACATTAACGCATATAAATTCGATACTACTTGAGACAGGTATTGTTATCAGACCCGATGATAGGACGGAATCTACAGCAATAAGAACTCCACCAGCCCTACGATCAGTACGATCACGTCTAAAGATGTTGAAATTAGAGGGTAAAACTGTGGCGTCAAAAACGTCAGGTTTTAACCAAGTCTCAGTAAAGACAATTAGGTCAAAATCAAATGACAGACTATCTACAAAGAGTTTAGTAAGTTTAGTATTAAGGCCTCTGACATTCTGATAGCCGACAGAGAAGGAAGTTGTTAGTTTTTTGATAGAGTAGAAGAAGGAATAGATAAGGAAGGAGTGGGAATAGATGAAGAGGAAAGAGGAATAGATGGTGAAGGAATCCTTGTTTGACCCCGTGTCTTCCTTTTTCTGGATGTAAACTCCTTCACAATTAAGCTTTTCGGCCAGAAGCTAGAACTGCAGATACAGTCAAAGAACTCAATTGGGACACTGATTTTAAAAGATGAAATTTCTCTAGAATATGAAAATTTAAACTTTTCTATGGATATATTAGAGACATTCAGTTTTGCCCGAAAGTGGGCCATGACATAATCCGATGTAGCATCAGGGAGAAGTCTCGAAACAAAAATATGTTTTTAGGAGGCACTCCCACCAATGGTTTCGGCATTCCAGGTATTGCATCAGCTACCGCATTAATTGTAGCATCAGTTGCAACAAGTGGCACTCCGGCATTACTAACATTAGGATCCCTGTCGGCAATATCCATGGGTGTAGATTCTTGCCCAGACAAAACGGACACTACAGACATCGTCTGTGGAGTTGGAGTTTGCATTGGTTGAGAAGGGGTCGGAACCGATATAGATGTGGAGACCGGCAAACGCAAGGACAAATCAGGAGTCTGTTCTCCCGCCTTCTTACGCTTTCGAGACTTAGTCAGTAGCGTTAAACTACTAAACTGGGACTCAACAGTTTTAAACTCTTGCGAGAGTTTAAGAAAACTGGCAGACAGACTCATCACGTTATCCTTTGTTTGCCGCATGAAAAGTTCCATTTCATCTTCCACGATCCGGCATGACTCACATCCCCATTTGAAACCATTTTTTTGATCTAAAAGATCCTTCACCCTGCATGTAAAGCCGGCACACTTAAAATGTACTGTAGTTTTACACAACCAACAGTAAATAAAACTATTCAAGGGTGGGGCGGGATGCAAACAATTTTTTAATCGAACAGACAGTCATTATGAGGTAATAAGAAAAAATTGGTAATCAAACAAATAAAAAAGAAAAATGAGAAATGTTTGGTATTAAAATATATAACTCACTCTGAGGTCCAGAAATAATAAGAAATAAAGATTTTGAGGGTGCACAAGGGTTAAAAGAAAAGAGCACTAACTAAGAGAATATAGACTCTAAATTACAGACACACAACAGACTGCAATATGAGCGCAAATAACGGCGACGAGTAAAACGAAAACGAGAAAAAAAAAAAGTCAAAGAGCGCGAGCGCGGGAGTTAGAAATCACAATAACAAAACACTGCAACAAGAACACTATGAAATTTCAAGACAACAACAACAGAGCGTTGCTTGTGATTTGCAAGGCAGAAAAAATGAGATTAAGGTGGGAGAGAGAGGAAGAAAAGAAGAGAGAAAAAAAAGAACAAACCAACAAAGGTTATAAGCAGAAATTAAAGTTGTTAAAAATTGTTAACACAAACACACAAAAACGCAACGAGTGATACGGTGCAAGTTAGATTTACTAATTAATTAATATTTCGATCGCGATGCCGACAAAACAAAATAAAATAAATGTAAATCAGTTAAAAACGCGGGAGCTTGAAAAAAACACGTCCGTCTTCCTCGAGAGCGTTGATGATCATCATCATCATTTGAGCGGCCTCTTCGGACAAAATGGTGCTCTGTGAACCACAATCAATAAGGGCTCTTAGAGTCTTATATCCTCCATTTACATTTTTCACTTGTATTACAGCCGTGACCAATACTGTTGGTTGTGCGGTTACACAAGTATTAACTCTCTCCTGTTTTTCTTGGAGTAATGTATGGTGTTCCTTACTGCACAATGAACAGACCATTTCATTAGTGCACACCTTATTGCTTGAATGGTTCAAGCATCTAATGCAAAGCTGCACTTTTTTTGGCTGTTTCATACCTTTCAGTAGGTGTCAAACCTTTGAACCTCTAGCACTTATACGCTTTGTGCCCGGCAATTTTGCAAATCGGACATTTATCTTCGATTTCCGCATAATTTAACACAGTTTTTAGCGGTTTTTTCTCTTCTTTGCTCATGGCACTTAGCGAGCAATATCTTTGCTTCAAGTATTCCATGACATCAGATAGCATTTGAATTTGTCTTGTTTTTCTAATCTGACTCTCATACAATTGTAGAGCCTCTCTGTCAAATTTCCTTAGTAGGAGTTGTGCGAAAATGACGTCAACTTCATCGGACAAATTTGCTTTTTTTTTTAATTAAGTAAAATGACTCATTAACCATGTCAATCAATTCTTTAACACTTTTTGCGGATTCATTGTTGATCATCGGTAAATCAACGATCCGACTTAATTGTTCGGAAAATACCCTCCGATTATTTTCAACCCGCTTGGTTAACAGTTCCCAAGCAGCACTATAGTTATCAGCTGAACCTGACAATAGATGGGCTACCATGCTCTTTGCTTCGCCCTTTAACGCGGATTTTAAATAATTGAACTTAAGAGCAAGACTTAAATCCTCTCTTTTTTCAATCAGTTCCGCAAATAGTTCTACAAACAGGTCCCATTCTCTAGGTTCTCCAGAAAATGTGGGTACCTGTATTTTCGGCAACACCGGTAATTCGCCTTTCACGGTTACATTCTCATCTTTCAAATTTTTCTGATCATTTATTCTCTTCTAATGCTGACAAGGTATTCTGAACGTCGAACTCCAATTCTTCTATGACTTCTTTAAACGTTTCATTACATATAAGTTCATTTTTATAAGCTTGGCACATCTGTACCGTCTTAAACAAGAATTCTATTTTTTTAATATACATTTCGCCTGTTCTATTGTCTATCATACGTAAATCTTTGCTGAGCTGACGGACCTTTCCTTGAACTTTTTCCTGGCTAACATTAGCGTTTTCATTACTGGAGGTCGCATTCCCGCGCCACTCTCCTTTGCTATCATCAAACATTTCTGACATATTTGCTTCTGTTTCAACTAACACCAACTTACTATGGCCTGGTTTTCTGACTCTCCTGTAGCTATTATTTTGGCAACTATCGTTAAAACCTCTTCATGTACTTTATCTCTGTAGTACTGATGATCGAAAATCCCCTGCTTGAGCAATTTTCATGGTTAGGCATCCATCGGCTACTAATCACTTTTACTTCCTCAATCACCTTGCTAGTAATGTCTCTGGGATCCAGTGCTTCCAACTGCCTTAACCTGGTATGCAACTCTACCTGCTTCTCTAACAATTTTGTAGCCTTATTACTGAACATTTTATATGGTGGATGTATATATGTGTGACAATCAATTGATTCTTTTTTTTTTTTATTTTTTTTTTTTTTATATTTTGGTTTTTAAATTTTTTTTTTTTTTTTTTTTAGTATTTTTTTTTTTTTTTTTTACATATATCCCTGCCTATTTTTGCGTGTGGTTTTCACGCCACACTCTAATCGGACAGCTTTTATTGCCTCACAATTGTACATAGTTTGTTATAATTATGAAAAAAATATGCATCGCAGTGCATTAAAAAAAATGTGCGACGCAGCGCATAGTTGTTTATTTTGGTGGGCGCTCTTTGTAGCGCTATCGGTCCAGACGTTGAGCAGCTTTCAAGTTGCCGGTGCTGGTCTACGCACAGGCTGTTGGGCGCCGATGCTGGTTTCTCCGATCTCTTGGCTCCCGGGTCTAGCTTGTCGCGCTAGACGGTGCCGGTGCTGGTCTTCGCACAGGCGTATTCGCAATAAGGTGAGTCAAATGGTCCAGGGCAGTCCTTGGGAACCGTCTTCCCCGGTTTGTTTTTTTTTTGCTGTCTCCAGGGCCTATGGACTCAGACGGTACCGGTGCCGGTCATCGCACCAGATTTTGTCGAATTAGCAGCCTCTTCTTTGCAGCTATCTTGTTGCTCTGCTGCTGCTTGTAGTTGCTGACTTGCAACTACATACACACTTTAAACTTAAATTTTTTTTTTCGATATTAGGTCTTCGAATACGCCACACACAAATACTCCCGCCGCCGATATTACTACAGTTGCTCCACTAGCCAAACTGTCTTTAAAATCGGACGCACGCACTTTTAATTATTAAGCAATATTTTGCTTTTTTTTATATTATACTCTGTCACTTACCACTGGTGGGGAAAACAAGAGTTAATTTATTTTTGCTACCTTTAGCTGATCTTAGCATTTACACTTGCATAAGAATTCAAACTTCAAGGAGCTGATTCACTCTCTGAGTTTCTTACCACTGGTGGGGGAAAACTACAGAGTTCCTTTTTCTCGAAGGACCAAAATGAATCCGGCTCGAAGGACCAAAATGAATAGGGATTTCCGAAGAGAAAGAAAATAACCCAGTCTTCATTCGTTGAATTCAAAATATGAACTGATTTTATTTAAAAACTCTTAAACTCTAAGAAGCGACAATTGTTCTTAAAAATACTTATTCTAATGCCCCACGTTTTCGGGGGTTGAAAATTTTTTACATTTCATGTTCAGCTACTTGATACCGCGCCGCTGTTATAGTCTTAAGTGTTTTCCACAGAGTGTGGATGCATGTTTTGTTTGGTATTAAGCAATAATTGTCATATGAATTTTATGACTTACTTTTGTTTATGTTTCATTTGTATATTTCTTTGGTCAATCTGATTTGGTGAAGCCAGCTCTGATGAACACGATGTTTATTCCTTAACAACTACGATAGTCGATTACGGAACTTTTGTTCCTTGGATGCGTCCTCTTTTTTTAGATACGATCCAGATTGGAGAACAATTGGGCGATTTCGATTTTCGTACGATTCCCTGTTCTATCATTTCATTAATTTGTTTATTGACTTCTTCGTCAAAGATTTGTGGGTATTTGTATGGGTGTTTGTATATTGGGTCCTCGTGCTTGGTTCTGATGTTATGCTTTATTGTACTAGTAAAGGTCAAATTTTCATCTTTCCTATATAAATTCATGCAATATTTTCTTTAACTTTTCTACTTCTTCTCAATTTAAGTGATCGAGTCTAAATTCGTTTCTTTCCTCCTACCTACCTAATAGTATGTTGTATGTTGATGAAAATTTATGGCAATAAAATTTTTGATGGTTGGGGCAAAGTTTGCTTGGTGCAAAAGATACGGTTTCATTAAGCTGTATTATTCCTTTTATTGTTTGGACATTTAAATTTTCTGAGGTTTCTGGAAAATTGAAATAGTTTTTGTTGATAATATTTATTCAAGAGCCCGTATCTATAACGCACTTTAAGGGGATGTTATTGATTTTTTGTTGGATATAGGGGTTTGATTGGACGTACGATTGGACGATTGGACCAGTCCATTCTATTCTGACCACTGGTACTTTCTCTTTGCCTTTTAGTAGGTTGATTTACCACGGGGTTTTGATTCTGGGGTTGATTCTGAATCTGATAATTAAGTGGATTTCCATGTCTGCCCTGATTGAGATTTTCTTGAAATTCTTCTCAAAGCTGTTGATTATTTTGGGGAGTAGGATTTGAATTATTATATTGGTTGCGTTGCCTATAATACATACATCACATACATCAACGCTCTCGAAGAACACGGACGTGTTTTTTTTGGCTCCCGCGTTTTTATTTTTATACCCTTGCAAAAAGGGTATATTAATTTTGGTCAGAAGTGTGCAACGCATAGAACGAAGCATCTCAGACCATATAAAGTATATATATTCTTGATCAGCACGACGAGACGAGTTCAAATAGCCGTGTCCGTCCGTCCGTCTGTCTGGATCACGCGAACTCCTCCTGGTATTTGTCAGTTTTGTGTTCTTATTGATAATTGTGCCAAATTTGATCAAGATCGGGTGACTATATCATATAGCTCCCATACAAACGGCAAAGTCACGAACAGTGACTTTCTCAATAACTTCATTAATTTTATAGGTATTATCAAAAAAGTTGGTATTTGTCAGTTTTGTGTTCTTATTAATAATTGTGCCAAATTTGATCAAGATCGGGTGACTATATCATATAGCTCCCATACAAACGGCAAAGTCACGAACAGTGACTTTCTCAATAACTTCATTAATTATATAGCTATTGTCGTGAAATTTAATATAAGTTAGTTTATTGTAGCTTTAAACGACTGTGCGAAATTTGGTCAAGATCGGGTGACTATATCATAGACCTCCCATAGGAACGATCGGTCGAAAACAGTGACTTTTGTGAAAAAGTTCGTTATATCCTATGCTAAGATTGAAGGCCGTTCTTTCGCAAACATTAGACTTTTTGGATAAAACGTTTTTACACTTTGATTATATGCGTTAAGGTATCTTTTACTCATTCTTCCATTTTTGTTACCTGTTCTTACATTCCGCCCCAATCGGAATGGCCAACCTACTTACTACACTTAGAATCTATTAAATTTATACTTGAACTACTTTCTGACAGAGACTCATTAATTGTCCTTGGGGACTTTAACCTGGCCACTATAACTTGGTCAACACTTAATGGTAGCAAAACGTTGCTGCCCTCTGGGTGTCACGATTTTGTTGATGGTCTGCTTGAGCTTTTGTTGGTCCAGCTGAATTCGATTCCTAATACGTCTGGCAGATTTCTGGATCTGATTTTTACTTCTGATCCTAGTTTTTGTGAAGTATCTAGAACTAGTCCAATGGTGTTACCAGAGGATAGTTTTCATCCAACTTTAGAGTTATCTATTGAGTTTCCCAGCCGCGAGCCCATCTTCAAGTGTGATCCTACGGTACGCACCCGATGTTTTCGGAAGACTTTGTTGCACTAAACAATGCCTTTCTTAATACCGATTGGCCTAATTTATACACTTGTACGGATATGAATTCCGCCATTTCTTTATTTTATACCACTGTTGACTCAATCTTTAATGACTGTGTACCCCTAGTGTCTCCTGTGGTGACGCAAAAATCACCATGGTTTACGCGGGGGCTGTCAAGACTGAAGAATCTTAAGTCTAGGTATTACAAAAAGTATAAAGTCACGGGTCTATTATCGGATCTTTCTCGTTACTTGGTTGCTAAATCGAATTTTATTGTTTATAATTGTAAATGCTAAATGCTAAAGTTCTATAGTTTCGTTAACTCAAAGCGAAATTCTATCTCCCTTCCAACGTTTGCAGCTTTTAATAATGTTTCGGCCTCTTCTGATCAATCTATTTCTAATTTATTTGCTAATTTCTTCTCGACTACGTACACATCCACTAAGTACAACTCTAGTCAGATATATCCATATCCTATAACGAAATCCAACAGCATTCTTAATCCTATTATAACGGAAAGTTCGGTAGCTAAGGAACTAATGACGATTAAGCCGGTATACTCACCGGGCCCAGACGGTATTCCCGCTTGTTTCCTGAGGTTCTGTGCGGAGTCATTGTGCTCGCCTTTACTTAACTTAACTTTACTTATGTGTGACAATCAATTGATTCTTTTTTTTTTTTAATTTTTTTTTTTATATTTTGGTTTTTAAATTTTTTTTTTTTTTTTTTAGTATTTTTTTTTTTTTTTTTTACATATATCCCTGCCTATTTTTGCGTGTGGTTTTCACGCCACACTCTAATCGGACAGCTTTTATTGCCTCACAATTGTACATAGTTTGTTATAATTATGAAAAAAAATATGCATCGCAGTGCATTAAAAAAAATGTGCGACGCAGCGCATAGTTGTTTATTTTGGTGGGCGCTCTTTGTAGCGCTATCGGTCCAGACGTTGAGCAGCTTTCAAGTTGCCGGTGCTGGTCTACGCACAGGCTGTTGGGCGCCGATGCTGGTTTCTCCGATCTCTTGGCTCCCGGGTCTAGCTTGTCGCGCTAGACGGTGCCGGTGCTGGTCTTCGCACAGGCGTATTCGCAATAAGGTGAGTCAAATGGTCCAGGGCAGTCCTTGGGAACCGTCTTCCCCGGTTTTTTTTTTTTGCTGTCTCCAGGGCCTATGGACTCAGACGGTACCGGTGCCGGTCATCGCACCAGATTTTGTCGAATTAGCAGCCTCTTCTTTGCAGCTATCTTGTTGCTCTGCTGCTGCTTGTAGTTGCTGACTTGCAACTACATACACACTTTAAACTTAAATTTTTTTTTCGATATTAGGTCTTCGAATACGCCACACACAAATACTCCCGCCGCCGATATTACTACAGTTGCTCCACTAGCCAAACTGTCTTTAAAATCGGACGCACGCACTTTTTAATTATTAAGCAATATTTTGCTTTTTTATATTATACTCTGTCACTTACCACTGGTGGGGGAAAACAAGAGTTAATTTATTTTTGCTACCTTTAGCTGATCTTAGCATTTACACTTGCATAAGAATTCAAACTTCAAGGAGCTGATTCACTCTCTGAGTTTCTTACCACTGGTGGGGGAAAACTACAGAGTTCCTTTTTCTTGAAGGACCAAAATGAATCCGGCTCGAAGGACCAAAATGAATAGGGATTTCCGAAGAGAAAGAAAATAACCCAGTCTTCATTCGTTGAATTCAAAATATGAACTGATTTTATTTAAAAACTCTTAAACTCTAAGAAGCGACAATTGTTCTTAAAAATACTTATTCTAATGCCCCACGTTTTCGGGGGTTGAAAATTTTTACATTTCATGTTCAGCTACTTGATACCGCGCCGCTGTTATAGTCTTAAGTGTTTTCCACAGAGTGTGGATGCATGTTTTGTTTGGTATTAAGCAATAATTGTCATATGAATTTTATGACTTACTTTTGTTTATGTTTCATTTGTATATTTCTTTGGTCAATCTGATTTGGTGAAGCCAGCTCTGATGAACACGATGTTTATTCCTTAACAACTACGATAGTCGATTACGGAACTTTTGTTCCTTGGATGCGTCCTTTTTTTAGATACGATCCAGATTGGAGAACAATTGGGCGATTTCGATTTTCGTACGATTCCCTGTTCTATCATTTCATTAATTTGTTTATTGACTTCTTCGTCAAAGATTTGTGGGTATTTGTATGGGTGTTTGTATATTGGGTCCTCGTGCTTGGTTCTGATGTTATGCTTTATTGTACTAGTAAAGGTCAAATTTTCATCTTTCCTATATAAATTCATGCAATATTTTCTTTAACTTTTCTACTTCTTCTCAATTTAAGTGATCGAGTCTAAATTCGTTTCTTTCCTCCTACCTACCTAATAGTATGTTGTATGTTGATGAAAATTTATGGCAATAAAATTTTTGATGGTTGGGGGCAAAGTTTGCTTGGTGCAAAAGATACGGTTTCATTAAGCTGTATTATTCCTTTTATTGTTTGGACATTTAAATTTTCTGAGGTTTCTGGAAAATTGAAATAGTTTTTGTTGATAATATTTATTCAAGAGCCCGTATCTATAACGCACTTTAAGGGGATGTTATTGATTTTTTGTTGGATATAGGGGTTTGATTGGACGTACGATTGGACGATTGGACCAGTCCATTCTATTCTGACCACTGGTACTTTCTCTTTGCCTTTTAGTAGGTTGATTTACCACGGGGTTTTGATTCTGGGGTTGATTCTGAATCTGATAATTAAGTGGATTTCCATGTCTGCCCTGATTGAGATTTTCTTGAAATTCTTCTCAAAGCTGTTGATTATTTTGGGGAGTAGGATTTGAATTATTATATTGGTTGCGTTGCCTATAATACATACATCACATACATCAACGCTCTCGAAGAACACGGACGTGTTTTTTTGGCTCCCGCGTTTTTATTTTTTATAGCCCTTGTCATAAAAGTTGGTATTTGTCAGTTTTTTGTTCTTATTAATAATTGTGCCAACGCATTTGATCAAGCATCGGTCTGACCATATAAAGTATATATATTCTTGATCAGCACGACGAGGCAAAGTTCAAGTAGCCGTGTCTTTCGTCCATAACTGTCATTAATTTTATAGCTATACTCATAAAAGTTGGTATTTGTCAGTTTTGTGTTCTTATTAATAATTGTGCCAAATTTGATCAAGATCGGGTGACTATATCATATAGCTCCCATACAAACGGCAAAGTCACGAACAGTGACTTTCTCAATAACTTCATTAATTTTATAGCTATTGTCATAAAAGTTGGTATTTGTCAGTTTTGTGTTCTTATTAATAATTGTGCCAAATTTGATCAAGATCGGGTGACTATATCATATAGCTCCCATACAAACGGCAAAGTCACGAACAGTGACTTTCTCAATAACTTCATTAATTTTATAGCTATTGTCGTGAAATTTAATATAAGTTAGTTTATTGTAGCTATAAACGACTGTGCCAAATTTGGTCAAGATCGGGTGACTATATCATGAAACCTCCCATAGGAACGATCGGTCGAAAACAGTGACTTTTGTGAAAAAGTTCTTTTTTTCCTTTCCTAAAATTGAAGGCCCTTTTTTTCCAAAAAAAAAATTTTTTTTAAAAAAAATTTTTTTTTTTTTTTTTTTAAGGTAAAAAAAAAAAAAAAAAAAAAAAAAAAAAAAAAAAAAAATTTGACGCGGCGAAGTTAACCCCGCCCTCTGGTTTTTATTTTGTTTTTATCGGCATCGCGATCGAAATTTAAATTTATTAGTAAATCTAACTTGTACCGTATCACTTTGCGTTTTTGTGTGTGTTTGTGTTAATAATTTTAACAACTTTAATTTCTGTTTATAACCTTTGGTGGTTTTTTTTCTTTTTTTCTGATAACAATACCTGTTCAAGTAGTATCGAATTTATATGCGTTAAGGTATCTTTTACTCGTTTTTCCATTTTTGTTACCTGTTCTTACATTCCGCCCCAATCGGAATGGCCAACCTACTTACTACACTTAGAATCTATTAAATTTATACTTGAACTACTTTCTGACAGAGACTCATTAATTGTCCTTGGGGACTTTAACCTGCCCACTATAACTTGGTCAACACTTAATGGTAGCAAAACGTTGCTGCCCTCTGGGTGTCACGATTTTGTTGATGGTCTGCTTGAGCTTTTGTTGGCCCAGCTGAATTCGATTCCTAATACGTCTGGCAGATTTCTGGATCTGATTTTTACTTCTGATCCTAGTTTTTGTGAAGTATCTAGAACTAGTCCAATGGTGTTACCAGAGGATAGTTTTCATCCAACTTTAGAGTTATCTATTGAGTTTCCCAGCCGCGAGCCCATCTTCAAGTGTGATCCTACGGTACGCACCCGATGTTTTCGGAAGACTTTGTTGCACTAAACAATGCCTTTCTTAATACCGATTGGACTAATTTATACACTTGTACGGATATGAATTCCGCCATTTCTTTATTTTATACCACTGTTGACTCAATCTTTAATGACTGTGTACCCCTAGTGTCTCCTGTGGTGACGCAAAAATCACCATGGTTTACGCGGGGGCTGTCAAGACTGAAGAATCTTAAGTCTAGGTATTACAAAAAGTATAAAGTCACGGGTCTATTATCGGATCTTTCTCGTTACTTGGTTGCTAAATCGAATTTTATTGTTTATAATTCTAAATGCTAAATGCTAAAGTTCTATAGTTTCGTTAACTCAAAGCGAAATTCTATCTCCCTTCCAACGTTTGCAGCTTTTAATAATGTTTCGGCCTCTTCTGATCAATCTATTTCTAATTTATTTGCTAATTTCTTCTCGACTACGTACACATCCACTAAGTACAACTCTAGTCAGATATATCCATATCCTATAACGAAATCCAACTGCATTCTTAATCCTATTATAACGGAAAGTTCGGTAGCTAAGGAACTAATGACGATTAAGCCGGTATACTCACCGGGCCCAGACGGTATTCCCGCTTGTTTCCTGAGGTTCTGTGCGGAGTCATTGTGCTCGCCTTTACTTAAGCTTTTTGAGTTGTCCGTTACACTGTCCGAGTTTCCATCTATATGGAAGGATTCGTTTATTTTACCTCTTCACAAATGTGGCAATAAATCCGTCACTAATTACAGAGGAATTTCTAAATTGTCAGCGATACCTAAACTGTTTGAGAAAATTATGACGTCTCAAATACAGCATTTATGTAAATCTATTTTTTCGCCATACCAGCATGGGTTTGTCAAGAATAGGTCTAACAACTCACCTTCTACAGTTGACATCTTTTGTAATCCAAGGTTTTAAGAAACAAAAGCAAACTGATGTCACATATACGGATTTCAGTAAGGCTTTCGATTCGGTTAACCATGCCTTACTATTACAAAAGCTGAATTTAGTTGGCTTTCCGGATGCTCTGCTTGCCTGGATTTCACAATATCCTCTCTTTCTAAGATCATTTGTGTTGAATCGGGAGTCCCACAGGGCAGTCACCTTGGCCCATTACTATTCACCATTTTTATTAATGACCTCCCCACGGTTCTTTTAAATTCCAGAGTTCTTATGTATGCCGATGATGTAAAAATCACTAAACGCATCGTAGACTCTCTCTCATGTGATACTTTGCAAGCTGACCTGAATGCTTTTCAGGGGTGGTGTATGGCTAACTTGTTATCGCTAAACTGTTCTAAGTGCAAAATTATGTCTTTTTATAGAGGTTCTCCCCAATTAACGAGTTACTTTTTAAATAATTTCCCGTTAGAAAGAATTAATAATACTTCTTTGGTTGTAAAAGATTTGGGGATCTTAATAGACCACAAACTTAGTTTTAATCAGCATATATCGACTACTGTTAGTAGGGCTAAGAATGTTCTTGGCTTTATAAAGCGCTGGTCGGATCCATATACTACCAAAATACTTTTTACTTCTTTAGTCCGCCCCATATTGGAGTATGGATCTTGTATTTGGTCTCCTCAATATGAGTTTTATCAAAACAATTAGAATCTGTACAAAAACAGTTTTTACTCTTTGCCTTTCGTGATTTGCGCTGGCATCCAACTGTACAACTTCCATCTTATTCTAGTCGACTTCAGTTAATCAACCTACCTTCTTTAACTAATCGTAGAACTATGCTTGGTGTAACTTTTCTTTACAAACTTTTGAATGGTGAGATTGACTCTTCCGAGCTGTTGAGCCAAATTAACATTTCTGTTCCATCTAGAAGGACCCGCAATTTCACACCGCTTATACTTCCCACTTGCACAACTACCTCTTCTCTGGATCAACCTTTTCGTATACTATGTAGTCACTACAACAGACTTTGGCACGTTATCGGTTCCGAAACATCGCTTCCGGTTATAAAAACTGCGATCTTGTCCTTCCTCGCCTCGTAATTAGTTGTAGTCATCTTTATTTTACCCTATTCTGTTTTCTTTTTATATGTAACCTATTATCTTATTATATTTAATATTTCCTATTTCTTTAGTTTAATTTTATGTTTATATATGTAATACGCCTATGCCCGTAGGTCGGAGTGGGTAGAGGTTGTAACACTAACTTTACTTAGGGTCATTCGTAACAGGCCCGGGCCTAGTGTCATATGGGCCACTTGTTCGTACTGAGCGTTGTACGACTACGTCTATATATAAAAAATAATAGGTTTGCCCTCAATTATTTTGGTTTGATCTGTAGTTTGAGTTTCCTGAAGTACTTTGATTATTTGTTTTGCATTTCTCGGTGGAACTTTTTTTCTCTCTGAGCTACTTGTTTTAAATTAGACACTGTAGAAATATCAAATTTACTAATGCCATGTAAAGTTTGTCTGGTAATCTTTTGATAATAACATCTTTGATTGTGATATTCATGGCATTTGTGTATAATACGGTGTTGGCCGCGTCGCCTTCTAATGCTAACTTATTTACTATAATGAATGACTTATGTTCTAAATCTTCAATAAACTTACGAAGGTTTCCTCCAAAAGAAGTGTGGTATAGCCGTCGTAGTAGTTCTTCATAAGGCGTTTGCACCTTATATTCGCTGATGAGGGCGGCCCGCAACTCGCTCCAATTGTTGGCATGCGATAGTTGTGATGTCCGCTGTGCTTGTCGAGTGAGCTGCATCTCTATAGTGCCGTACATCAAACTATGTTGGCGGACGTCTCTCGTCGGGTAGAGATGTAAAATATAATCAACTCTCCGTTTAAACGCGCTCAAGGTCAAAGCGTTGCCATCGAAATTGGGCAACTGTCTAAGCATGGTGAGTGCCTGGTTCAGCTGTGTTTCTTCTTCTTGACATCTTGGATAATTTGTCCAACGTTGAAAAACAAAAAGTTCAAAATCAAAGGTTGTTGTTTTTATTATTTATTATTTAAACTCCAGGATTCGATGTCGCGAAAGGTTCTTTTGCGGATAAAACGAAAAAAATTTTCGGGGGCTTTGGGCCTAATTGCTTACAGCTCCTTATTATTGTAATTTTTTGCACAAAAAGTCTCGATCACGGGCCAACCTTAGATTTGATATCTGTAACGGTGGCTTGACACAAGTCTCGCACATTTACTTATTTAATGATACACAAAAGGTCTGGTTTATTAGGCAACGGTCGCTTATACACAGGTTTTGCACCCACTAAATATATTTCGTTTAATCCTACCGACTGCGCCAATTATAAATCCATTTCTTTTATAAGTGAAAAAAAGAAAAATTGGATCTATCGAACTCAGCGACTCTTTAGCAGCTGGTCCAACTATTTTCTCTGAAAGTGCAAGCCGACAAAATAGACAAAAAAGATGACACCAAGCTGGTGGTGGAGATCTTTGCCAAAATCATTCCAGAATTTTGCGGGGAAGGAATGTCTGTACAACAGTGGTTTCAAAACTTTGAACTCAACGCTGATGCATATGGATTGAACAATAAACAGAAGTACGTTCAAGCCCTAGCGAAAATGACCGGTACCGCCGCTCTATTTCTCGAGTCTACGGCTGTCTTTGAATATGGACAACTTCGCCAGCAAGTCCTGGAGGAATTTGATTCGTCGATCAGCCGTGCAGTGCCGAAATTCACAACCAATTATCTCTACGTACGAAGCCCGATGGTGAAAGTTTTCATGAGTACATTTTGCAAATGAAACGGATCGCTGCCCATGGGTTATTGATATGGAGTCAGTTATCAAACATATCGTTAATGGATTGAACTTGAAGAGTGACTACAAATACACGTTGTGTACAGTGATGTCATTTTTTGTAAGGCCAAAACAGCTAAATCGACTCAAGAAAACAGCTAAAAAAAGCTGCATCTTCGGGAAAAAAGTCGAAAAAAGCTGATTTTCATATATTGAATTTTTTATTCAAGAATATTTAATTTATCCAATAATACTAGATTTTCAATATCTGCCTTATCGCTCGCATATTATTCTCTATGTTCTATTTTATTTAGACAGCTGGGCAGTAGCTGGTAATCAAAACAGCATTTGTTTTCTCGGTGCAGTCCATACCTAAAATTTTAACGTATCAACGCTCATCCTATTTCGTATTTTGGATTTAACCAAATTCACTTGGCTAAAAACCCTCTTCCCTTTGCATTCGACCAAGGCAGTGACAATATTTGAAGAGCAACTAAAGCCAATTCATGAAATCTGTAGTTTCCGCCAGAATCCCGGTATTTTAGTACTTCATTCCAGAACTTAACCGTGTCGTCGACATTTTCCCATTGTACTTGCTTAACTTCATAGTACTGACGTTCAATTTGGTCAATATTGGGAGTATTAAAATACTCCAGGATCGGAGTGATGCTTTTGTTTTTGATTTTCAAGATGTTGTCAGCAGAAAAAGCATCAATCTGTTTTAACATATTAAAGTTGTCCGGCAATTTCAATTTGCTAAAAAAGCTGGAATTCCCGCCGCCCGCTGTTTTCAAATCTTTCCCGCAAACTCTTTTCCAAAACAGCCAGATCTGGCTAGAAAAAAGCTGAAATGACATCAGTGGTTGTGTAGAAAATTTAGGTTTGACGTAGGCCAGCTCCAAAAAAGTTCGCGAGATTGAACCAAACCAATTGACCCTCTAACCAAAGAATTAAACGCCAGTTTCGTGTTGTATTGCGCTATTCTGAGAATTCAGTTGCACAATTTGTGGGGCAAATCGATCCGTTAGATCGGTTGGCTGAAATCTTTATTTCAATGTTAATTCAAATTTCTCACATGTGTTTATTTTATCTTACATTTGTGTTTTTTCTCTCCTTTTCACGTCTTTCCTGCTTGCCACCAGTGCAAGCAAAGACAAAGTAAATTCTAACTGTTCTTCTTCGAATAAGAGAGAATAAAACCAGGGGCGCGTTGGGTAAGCCTTTCTACTGGCGCGGGGCGGCAATGAAGCCTGCACCGCAACATTCCCCACCCCATAATTTACCAGCGTCTTCGTGCGGTGGATTACTTTCCAAATTCAGTACGGCCAGCTGCACTGTTGGTCGCGTCACAAATCCTTCTACTGTGCGAACGACTGCGCTTCGTACCTGTCCGTCTTTCCCACGATGAACGTCGATCAGTCTTCCCTTTGCCCAAGTATTACGTTTAGCGGCATCGTCTACAATTATCACCGTCACCTACTGCTATCGGCTTGAGCTGCGGTTGGAACCATTTCGTGCGCCTTTATTATAATCTCTTAGCTACCTCTTCCAGAAACGGTCGGCAATTTGGCTGGCAACACGATACCCTTTTGCAAGTTGCGGACCAGACCGTTCCAATGAACCGCTCTCACGTAGACCAGAGGCCTTGAATTCAAAATTTGCTCTACGTCAGCAAACGCTCCTCTTAACACCTCTTCCTTCAGGGCGGACTTTGGCAGCATTTCTGAAAGTATAGATTTAGTCGAACGTACCAGTCGCTCCCAAACGCCGGCCATGTGCGGTGAACTGGGAGGGTTAAACTTGAACTCCAACGTTGGAAGCTGTTGCGCCACAGCTGAAGTTGATATCCGTTCTATGTGCTCCTTCAATACGCGGCTGCCTCCTCTAAAATTTGTACCATTGTCCGATAGTGTGCTACGCGGTACCCCTCTTCTGGCTACAAACGCCAATACGCAGAGAAATGAGTCGGTTGACAGTGATGCAGCAATCTCTAGGTGTACCGCTCGGGTCGTAAGGCATGTGAATAACACGCCCCATCTCTTCTCGTGCCTGCGACCCACTCAGACTTCAAATGGGCCGAATCAGTCCACTCCTTTGGTAGGTCGCCCATCTTTGGTGGCACTGGTCGGGCGGTTAGCCGGTTATCCAGTACCGCTGTCGTACCTCGTTAACGACAATTTCATTGTGCAAGTGGTAATTCTTCCTGTAATAGTATTCCACAATCAGAAACGTTACTCTATGCTTTTGCGGTAATATAATGGGTCGTTTAGTGTCCATATCAACGCCTTCAATTCTGTCGATTCGTCCTTTGATACGTAGCACTCTTATCTCGTCCAGGTAAGGAGTGCACTTAAATTAGCTTACTTTTCCCATTTGTTAGGCCATGTCTTTGGTTTAAGCATTTGATCTCTTCTGGAAACTCCTCTTCTTGGCATGCACGAATAAAAACTGCATCGGTTTCCACATCGCAGTTTATAGCCAAAATGTTCTGAATCGTTCCGGATCAGGTGTGATGCAAGCCAAACTAGAGTTCGTTTTGACTTTCTCCTCGTGATGCAAGATACTTTCACTCGTCTTGCTCGGGCTCTGCTCCATGCTAGGCCATTGTGTCTCTTGTTCATACAAGAATTTCGGGCTAACAAACCACCTTGAATTCCCGGTCATGTCTGGCATCTTTGTCCATTTCGTGCCATCGTCTGCAACGTTATGCTGGGTGGGCACCCATCGCCAAGATAGTACGTCAGAGTCTTCCAGAATTTCTCCAACACGCAATGCCACAAATTGATTGTATTTACGGGCATCTGATCTAATCCAGCATAAAACGTCCTTTGAATCCGTCCAGAAAATACGCTGACATACTGTTATTCTGTTCTGATTCGAATAATTTCGTCAGCCGTAAACCTAAAACAGCAGCCATCAGTTCCATCCGTGGTATTGAGACTGGCTTCAAGGGGGGCCACTCGTGTCTTAGACGCTACCAGGGAACAGTCGACTATTCCATCCACTTCTGCTCACAGATACAAAAGCGCTGCATACTCGTTTATGCTTCCACAAACGTGTGAAGTTGTACTCGTCTTGCACAACAAACCTTCGGCAAGCCTTGGAATCCTCACTGTGTTGACTTTGGGTAACAGCTTAACCCAAATTTTCCAGTCTTCTTGGTCCTTTTCCTGAAGAGACTCATCCCAATCCGTTCGTGCTCGCCAGATATTCTGCAAAATAATTTTAGCACGAACAGTGAAAAACGCCAAGCAATCCAAGTAGGTCAAAAATTGGCATAACCAAACTTAGCACAGTTCTTTTGGTGGGATAGTTCTTTGATGCTCTTTCAAGCATCTCCGGCTTGACGTTAAAGATAGCCACCACATGCCTAAAACCTTATCTTGCATTTCTTTTACAAATCCCAACTCCCTAGGCACGCCTCTTCCTCGTGGTCCAGCGCCTCATGTTGAATCCACCCTCCAAGTGAATTCTCTGCACTTCCAATGCCAACTCCGCCATCTCATCTTCGGTGTCTGTCAACTCAAGCCAGTCGTCGACAAACGTGTTTCTGCCAATGGCTGCAACAGCTCTTGGAGATTCTTTTCCGAACCGCTCTGCGTTGCGATTCTTTATGTATAATTAAAGCTAAGCTAAGGCCGACGAGCAGGAAGCCCCGAATGTCATAACCTGCATCACGTATGTTTCTGCCGCCTTAGCCGAATTTCCACTGCGCCATAGAAACCTCTGAGCCGCCTGGTCTTATGGGCGCACTCTTACTTGGTGAAACATCTCACTTATGTCAACAGCCACTGCTACTGGTCGCTCGCGAAAACGTATTAGTACGCCAACCAAAGATGCCATTATGTCAGGGTCATTTAGCAAGACGTCGTTCAATGACGTGCCTTCAAACTTCGAAGCTGCATCCCAGACCAGCCTCGTCTTATTCTTGTTTGGGTTCGTGACGGTACATATAGGAAGAAACCATGAACTTTTACCCTTATTCAGCTCACTTTCTGTTAATCTCCGGATGTATCCCTTTTCTTCATAGCTTTGCATATTGTCCAACATAAAGCTTCTAAGGTTGACGTCGTTTTGCCATTTTCGCTTCTAAACACTGAAGACGCCTCATGGTCATTGAGTATGAATCTGGTAGCTCTACTTTGTCAAACCTCCATAACAGTCCAGTTTGCCAACGCTTGTCAATCGTGCAATAACTTGTGGTCGCCTCCATAATCTGAAACGTTCGCTTGTCGTCTTTCGATCTTAATGGCTTTTCCGTATTCTTGAAGACTCTATAGCGAGTATTCGTTCATGACGCTACCAAAGCGCGCTGCTGCTCGCTTCATTGGACTCACATATTGATTGTGACGGCGTCGCTGTGCCGCCCATACACAGACTAGCCCAGATCCAAAGCGCGCACACAAACTCCTTTTTCAGATTATCCAGGCCAATAATTAAGCTTGCTTTTACGTTACAGTAACTTAAATTTGGTAAATACTGTAGATGGTTTCTCAAGGTTACCAGTTCGTCAGTACCTGTTTGCGTAGGCAAGTCTAGCTTACGTACCGTGCGCAAACTCTTGAGTTCAAATCGCGTAGCACCTTGACATCACACACCCACACTCACATACTTGGACGCGCTTTCCGTTTGAGTGACTTGACTGGTCCACTTTAAGCACAGTTCTTCGGCCGGGCCATCTAGTCCTAACTCGTCTGCCAGAGTTTCTTCAATCAAAGAGCATGCGGCTCCGTCGTCCAGTAAGGCATATGTCGCTAAATTTCGCTTCCTTCCGTATAACATGATTGGCATATATCTGAATAAAGCCTTGCTTGTTATACCTCCATGGAATAAAACTGGTGGATGAACTGGTTTACCATCCTCATTCGTCTGCCACTGCGATTTGCTTTCCTTGTAGTCCGATATCTCGTGGATCAACGAGTGATGTACATATCTGCCTGCACCCATCGACACCACAACTTCTTTTACTTTTGCAATTCCGTATCACGTGCTGATCAAAACAACAATAGCAGAGCCTCTTTTGCCGCACGAACTCCTTTCTCTGCTTTATGCTCATTTCTCGAGAGAGCCGACAGACTGCTAGGTTATGACTCACAACTCACAACTGGATGCGTACTTCCTGCTTTTTAATTTCTGACTAATCCACTTGGCAATTCGTTGTGCAGAAAAATTCGCTCTTTGGTTCTCTTTGCTCCATCCTTAGCTGGAACTGTATACAGCGTAACCATTGAGGCACACATTGCAATGCCAAACAACCAATTGTCAAAGATAGACAAGTTAGCGACACATCCAATAAGAGTCACTCGGTATCTTCCCCAATCGAGTTTCAAGTCTTCCGGCAACTTCTTAACAAGCTCGCCTAGTTAAGCTGGATCGTGCAGATACTCTTTAAGCCCAATTGCGACCAGTGTCCCGCAATAGTTCTGCACTGCCAAGGCTAGCTGAATAACCGAATCCAAATTTTTTGAGCGTGCCGCTGGTTCTTCTCTTAGTTTCCTTTGTAGGCTCGAGTGAATAATCTACCGTAACGTACCGATAGCATACGGCACCGTCTCTGGACACATTAGCTTTCCTCGAACGGCATCCCAAGCCGCTCCTTTTAAGCACTTTTGGAGTCGAATAAGATTCTTCCGTTACTAATTCGACATCTTTCAGTAGATTGTTCGTAGTGACTTATAAACACCAACCACTCTTCTGGCTTACCGGAAAACACGGGTAAGTCTTTGTTCAGTACTTGGCGGGCCGCTATCTGTTCCGATGACAATAAAGTTTTCTTTTGTCCTAAGTCCGTAGAGTGCACTCCAGGGCTTAATGTCGAGTGTCCGGTAGTTGGCAGTTGGGTCCACAATCCGTTATGAAGGTTAACTGTATTGGCCAGAAACGGTAGACTCACTCCTTGAATAGTCGATTGCGCCAACGCAGGTACGGACCACGAAGCTGGATCAATTTTACTGGGCCGTTTAATTGCCGTACAGTTTCCTGCGTGACTCTCGAACATTCCATTAAGAATCGTTTGTTGCACTGACAAACCATCGCCTCTTGAAGGCGTTGACATCGTTGGTGTATCAGATTCTCTATCACTTGAGACCGCTCCACTCTCAGTCGCCTCAGCGCCGTCTTCTTGACTCTCAGCGCCAAGTTGAACTGGTACTCCATCAATATTGCTCATTGCGTATGTTGCGTAACAATGAGGTTATGTTTGCCTGATTGCACATGGTTCACTATCTCCCTCTCTTTTCCTCTCTCAGCGAGCCGGCATGTAATCGACTGCCGCGGTCGCTCTCACGAAGGAAGCTTCTCGAAGATTCCACGTTCACATAGTTTTGAAATATTCAGACTCTGCTAATATTTCTGGAGCCAAAGAAATAAATATTTCAGGATGTAGAAAATTCAGGTTTGACGTGACCCAGCTCCAAAAAAGTTCGCGAGATTGAACATATATCCCGAGCCCTCTAACCAAAGAATTAAACGCCAGTTTTGTGTTGTATTGCGCTATTCTGAGAATTCAGTTGCACAATTTGTGGGGCAAATCGATCGCATAGATCGGTTGGCTGAAATCTTTATTTCAATGTTAATTCAAATTTCTCACATGTGTTTATTTTATCTTACATATGTGTTTTTTCTCTCCTTTTCACGTCTTTCCTGCTTGCCAAATTTTCTGTGACTAGCGCGCCATCATAGCGAGTTGCCGCTCTGTCACCAGTGCAAGCAAAGACAAAGTAAATTCTAACTGTTCTTCTTCGAATGAGAGAGAATAAAACCAGGGGCGCGTTGGGTAAGCCTTTCTACTGGCGCGGGGCGGCAATTAAGCCTGCACCGCAACACGTTGTATGGCTGCAAGTCACTGAAGGAGCTGAAAGATAAATATGACATTTACGAAAAAATCACCAGTACCACACGTCACTGTAGGTCAGTTCAAGGCAGAGGTGCAGATCGATGGCATTTGCGTCACACACACGTTTCTGGTAGTGGATGACTGCACAATTGGAATTGAATTACTGTTGGGATATGATTTTATATCGAAGTTCCAACTGTCATTAACTCCCGTTGTGCCTTCACAGTATACTCATGTTGTTCAATCGATGATTGAGGATTTTGCAAAAAGAGAGAAGACAGCTGACTGCCCGATCACGTTAAAGATAGTGCCTGACGACAATATCAAGCCATTTCGACACGCACCAAGCCGAATAGCCATTACCGAACCAGAAATGGTCAAGCTGAAGGATGATTCAATACGACGTTCATCATCTAACTTCGAATAGATGATCGTGGATCGGCATTTACATCGTCAAGTTTTGAAGAGTATACGAAACAGAATGGAATTGAACATGTTTGGAGCACAACTGGAGTGCCAAGTGGAAATGGACAAATTGAATGTGTCAACCGATCGATCCTTAACATTATATCCAAGTTATCATCGGAGGAGCCTGAGAGATGGTATAAGTTCGTACCGAGAGTTCAAAAAGCGATTAATTCTTTTGTCCATAAGTCCACAAAGCGGTCTCCATTTGAGCTGATGCTCGGCGTAAAAATGAGGAGCGGAACCGAAAGCGATATCTTACAGTTGCTCGAAAATGAAATGTTTGATACCTTTGACTCAGAAAGGCAAAAGATGCGTGATAAAGTAAAAGAAAATATACGGATGGATCTAGAAAGGTTACAAAGAACAGTTTGATAAAAACCGAAAGAACGATTTCAGATACAATATTGCAGATCTGGTGGCCATTTGTAGAATCAATGCAGGAGAAAAAGTTGGCAAGCGAGCTTTTGGGACCGTACGAGATAGTAAAATTGAAACGTGCAGGACACTATGATGTTCGAAAGCAGCAACAGACACCGAGGGGCCAAAATATACGACCACTAGCAATGACAACATGAAATTGTGGGTTTTGTAGCAGAAAACGAGGATGCTCGTCGTAGAGGCTGATGACTAATCAGGAAGGCCGAATGTGAGATGGGATAAGGTAGTTGCAGCGTGGTGGCAACTCCCTTATCAGATTGTGCAGCAGTCGTGAGGTGTCGGTGAGGTCAGCAGTCGATGTTCAGCAGTCAAAAAAGTTCGAGTCAGCAGTCGGTGTTCAGCGTTAGAAGTATCAGCAGTCAGCAGTCGTAAGCAGCAGTGAGCCGATAAATCGCAGTATACAGACCCGAGATTTAAGTTGCATATTGTAATCACGATTTATAATATTATTAATAAACTACAATATAATACATTTGGGGACTCAATTGAGGACTCCATCTTCATGTATGAAAAATTGGGGACCAAAATTTTTCTTTAAGGAGGAAAAACGAATTAGAATTAGGGAATTTGCGCGAAAGTAATTTTTAATTTGATTTGGAAAATCAAGGAAATAAATATGTGAGTAAGGATACGGATGCTGGAGGCATGTACATTTACTCACATATAATTTGAATAAAATTACTTAGCTTGAAATGTGAAATTGCACCGATGCAAAACGGTTCGAGAGGATCTTGTTATCCAGCTTGAAGGGCAACTAAATGAATTCTCCTTAAGATTTTCCTTCGCATGTAAAAATGGGGGGGTAACGCAGCAATTCCTCTTCTGGTATATGTTTTATTCACTGATAAATTTCAACTAACTCTAGCTTAACTAAGAGCGGGGAACCAAGCTCCGCTTGGAGCAAAGTGTGGGGAGTTCTTTTCGTGGGGAGAGCGATGGGCATCATCGGGAGAGCGGCGCGAAGTGAAAGCTCCCGCCTCCCTTAACCCTTGTGTTGCCCGTTGGGAATAAACAATACTAATTAGTGTGACACTTTTTGGGAGGCAAACGGCTTCCTGTTTCTGGCGGCAGAAGTGGTCCTGCATAACTGCAAGTGGTCTGCATACTTAACCCATTAATGGTCGCCGAAAATTTTATTCAAATACATAGTAGAGCGGAACGGGGTGGTCAAAAATTTGAAATAAACTTTATTTGCTTCGATATCTAGGTGTTCAAAAGAACAGACAGACATGACAGATGGTGACCAAGAATATACATACAATACATATGTATATACTTTTTGGGGTCGGAAATGCTTCCTTTTATTTGTAACAGCCTGTAATACACAGTTTGGGCTTTAATATACAATTTTACTTTTTCCTAAAAAAAAAGTTTAAGCTGAGAGACTAATTTTACTTTTTCCTAAAAAAAGTTTAAGCTGAGAGACTAATTTGCAGAAAATCAAAAATATTGACATTGAATAATTTTATTATACCCTTTGCCGAGCTTCAAAAAATTATTCACAACAACAAATCGTTTTTTTTTTTTTATTTATTCATCATCATGTAACTCTTCTTTGCTTTGCTTCAGTTTTGCTTTTATACAGCTCGATATTTGTTCTTTATTATATTGCTTGAGTTCTTCGTTCTGTTTTGTTGTCTTTTTAGCATTTTCGGTTTTTTTTTTCTGGGGTTTTCTGTTTTTTAGGTACTTTGGTGTCTGCGGCAGTTCCTTTGTTTTTATGTTTATTTTTATGATCCGGGTTCTGGTCAGCTATTTTTCTTAAATTTTTCTCTAATTTTGTTCGATTTATGGACAAGAGTCGGAATGATATTCTGTCAGCTTTTAGTGCATCTACGATTACAATGGTACCGCTTTTTTCAATCTCGATCATTCGCAATTTGGATAATTGCTTGATGCCTGCTTGCAGAATTTGCTTAAAATCTTTGCAACCATCTTTGATTTCTTTTAAAACTAATGGATATATACCACGGTAAATCAGTGTTTGTCGAGCTTGGACAGCTGACCCAGTCAACATGATTATGGGACAACT
This sequence comes from Drosophila equinoxialis, assembly GCA_018150345.1. Taxonomy (NCBI): domain Eukaryota; kingdom Metazoa; phylum Arthropoda; class Insecta; order Diptera; family Drosophilidae; genus Drosophila; species Drosophila equinoxialis. Next base: position 387,627 of record JAECWI010000034.1, read on the forward strand.
TGCCCGAAAGTGACTAACTAATTGCGAAATCAGGTCACATGGACTAGTTATTAGTATTGCCTTTGCATCTCCTAAAAGGGCCAAAGACACAGTTGATAGTTGATCTGAAGACTTGGTTTTCATGACATTTTTAACTTCATTTTGAATAGATTCATACCAAAGAGCAGTTTCGACCTTAGTGCAAATTCGAGCCATGAATTTAACACATTCGACAGTTATTATCTCATCTATGTTAAGCATACCCTGTTGGTTCTCAATTTTTGCTATTATTTTAATGTGACTGCCGTTGGGTCCCAAAATCTGACGGATCTCGGTCAATGCTTTAGCATTTCGAATAAATGAGGCAAAGATAAAATCCAACTTTTTCTCAACTGCGAATTTAAGATCAGATATATCTTTTTCAGAAACGGAGGGTAGGTCAATTGGCACGCCAGGTAAATTGACGCCCTTTCTTGAACCCAACAATCTGCCGTTCTCCACATTGCAGTTAATCATATCGGCATTGAATTGCTTCACTTTCAATAAAATAAGTCCATCATCTAAAAAAACATCATTACCAGGCTTGAGCAGATTTGAAATACTTTTATAATCTACATAAATGAGATCTTTGGTGCAATTGTTCTCTAATTCTTTGTTGGTCGATAAATGAACAATATCCCCCTTTTCTAGTTTGGTTTCAGAATTATCCGACGCTCCTCCCAGTTATATTTTTATATACACCCATTTCTTTAGAAATATGAGTTATTGCCTCCTTTATAGCTTGAATTGTGCTGCGATGTTCATGATATGTACCATGTGAAAAGTTTAGCCGTATTATTCTCACGCCAGCTTTAATAAGATTTTTAATGCATTCTGTACTATTTGAAGCCGGACCAATCGTGCACACTATTCCGCTTAAAGGAAACTTTGATGCAGATGCATTGAACTGAAGTCGAGACCTGTAGTCCATTTGCGAATCAAAAGGCCGAATCACCTTTTTTTTACCTTGCCCCTATAGTTTTTAGACGTCATAAAATATTGCGTACATTGACAGTATATTCTTACCTTCCAACATTTTTTTTCATCTGTTATCTACAAACATTCCAAGGAGACCAAGGAGATTGCCTCGACAATGCAGTAAAGCAACCTGCATTGCGAAAATAAAAACTAGTAAACAGCAAAATTTTTAAGAACAATTTTTAGCAATCACACCAAAATTATGTTCAAGCTTTAATACTCGTTTTCAATGGAAGAAAATCTTGTAAATTGAATTTATTCTCTGTGATTACTAGATTACTCAACATAAATGTAGCGTTGATTTAATGATCGTTAAATATATTCATTTATTTATTTATTAGTATTTTAATTGTTTGATGGCAATCGAGTTCAATATATTGTTAAGATTTTATTCACATACTTATAAAAGTTTTTTTTTTTTTTTTTATTTTTACAAAGTTAGCTATAATACACAAGAATGTTAAAGCTAAGTATATAATAAGAGCGCTAGCGACCAGGCCTTCGGCTCTATGTAGGATTATATCTTATTTGTTAAATAACAGTCTTGTAAATATCTGTATATTTTATTTATATTTATTGTTGTGACGTAGGGTAGAATGGATGAGGGTAGTATATTTGGAAAATGGGCTTTTCTAATGCTAACTAATTTTTTGCAGGTGTCCAGCAGGTGTGCGGTAGAGAGCTCTAGACCTTAGACATAAGTGGCAGTTCGGTTTTGGGTCTCCTGACAATACATGGCTGTGGGTGCCACTGCTGTGTCCTATCCGGAGGCGGGTGAAAATAGTGTTTTTCGCTCGGGATGTGTTGATAGGGAACTTGACTTTCTCCAAGTTTGGGTTGCAGTTCCTGTATCTGTGATGAAAGTTAGCCCAGATTTCGATTTTTTGGAGAGTGGAGATGTTTGAGAATAACTTTTCGTAGATCTTTTTTCCGCTGAGGGTAGTATCATGATTGTGGGATACTTTGACATTGCTTTTGCTGCATTGTCAGCCAGCTCATTGCCCCTAATGCCCCTGTGGCTGGGAACCCAAAATATGTTAAGTTTTAGTGGGGTTTTTATTAAACTCTCCCGTATCTGCACGATTGTTGGGTTTGTGTTCGATATATTTTTGACAGATTCTACAGTCGATAGGCTATCGGTACATATAGTAAACTTTCCAGTTATGCCTTGTGCGTAAACGATGGCTTTCAGAATAGCTTCTGCTTCGGCTGAAAATACAGAGTAGTATTCTGGTAGTGTTCCTGCTGATAGAATTTTACCATTGATGTCAACGCATGCGAATGCAGTGAGTTCAGCTGATTTTGTTGCGTCAGTGAATATCCACGTTCGATTGTCGTAAAATTTCTTGGCTGTTTCATTATAAAATAGTTGCCGGAAAGTTTCCCCGCTCGTGTGATTTTTTGGAAATTCCCGTAGCGCGCAGTTAATAGAGGATTGTCTAAGAAGCCATGAAGGGGCGCTGGAGATTTTCGGTGCTGTTGGTGTTGCGATATTCCATTCTTTGGAGAGAGCGGCGCATCGGCGTATTGTGGAGAGGTATCGGTAAGTTCTCCGTTGTTTTAAAGCCTTCCGTACTACAGTTTGAAGGAGCTGGTTGGGTGAGCAGAACATTTTCGGGATAAGCAGGGCTGTTGTTTCTGCAACTCTGTCCTCTATTGTAGACAAACCCGCTTCTGCTAGGACGCATTTTATTGGAGATGTTGGAAAGGCGTTGATACTGCGACGAACCGCTGTGTGGTAGGCTGGTTTAAACAGGCGGACATGTGACTTTGCGCACCAGCCGAATATTGGCAACGCGTAATCTATTTTTGCCAGTATAAGAGCCCTGGCGCCATTTATAAGACTATTTGTATTTATTAAGGAATGTTTGGAGCTAATATATTTTATAATGTTTAGTTTTTTTTCAAGGTTATCTCTGAGATACAGACAGTGATTTTTAAATGTCATTCTCTTGTCGAAATATAGGCCTAATATCTTAAGAGCCTGGCCGCATTCTATAGTAAAGTTATTAAACCTTAAACTAGAGTATGTACATCTTTTTTTTTTACAAATGTGCAAAATTTTACATTTACTGGGAGATAGGGTTGCACCAGAGCCCAGACCCCAGTTGTATATTTCCTTAAGTATATCTTTTAAAATATTGTTAAGTTTTGTTAAGTCCTTGATTTTACTAAAGATTATGGCATCATCTGCGTACATGATTGATTGAATTTTTTTATGATTAGATACAATTTTGTTGATTTCTTCAAATGCTATAATGAATAGAATAACCGATAATGGCGATCCTTGGGGAATGCCAGTATATAAATTGTGATAGTTTGAAAGTACGTTGTTGATCCTGACTCGAAATGAGCGGCGGGACATAAAGCTTTCACTATATTGAAGACTTTCGTACCCACCCCCATTGTTCGAGTTGCTGAAGAACAGTATGGGCTTCCACGCGATCAAATGCCTTTTCGAAATCAGTCGCCAAAAGCGTGACATGATTTCTTGAGGAAAGGGCGTCTGACACGAAGTGCTGCAAGTGCAGCAGAGAGTCAATCGTACTGTGTTTGGGTTTGAAGCCTACTTGGTTCGAGCTGATCAGTTTATTAGCGTACCATAAGAGTCTAAGGGCGATCATTTTTTCGAATGTTTTGGCGATACATGGAAGTAATGAGATGGGTCGGTAGCTAGCAACTTCATCAGATGGTTTGTTTGGTTTTGGGATAGGTACAATGATGGCAGATTTCCACATGTGGGGGTACTGACCAACCGAAAATATTTTGTTGTATAGGTTTAGAAGCTCTGTTTTGCCTGTGGCGGGCAGTTGTTTAAGCATTGGATACGAGATTCTGTCGTGACTTGGTGTTTTGCCTTTAGCCTTTGTTAGGGCAGTTTCTAGTTCTAATTCTGTGAAATCGTATTCGAGTTGTTTAGCAGATAGACTAAGTCTACCAGGAGCATGAACATACTCAAGGGATGCTGCCTTTTGTTGCCTGTTCTGAATGTTGAAGTTGCAGTCCTCGGAATACTTTGACCAAGTTGTGGCAAATATGTTCGATATTTCTAAGGGTATTGTAAGTATTTCGTTCCCAGAAAAATATTGATCAGGCGGGATTTAGCTGTTAAGAATAGTAAATTTTTCGTTAAGTTTTAATTGAATGGCCAAGTGAAGTATACTTGAGCTGGTCAGAGAAGGGAGCAGAGAGTGCGGTAGGTGCCTTTTATTAAGAATTCCTATTCCTTGTTTGGCATTAAGGTTGTGTGGTAGGTTAGTGAAGTAACCTATGTATTGTTTGTTGCAGATTATGTTTTTTGAGTTAAAAGGTAAGTTAGTTTCCTGAAGACATATTATATCTGGACTTATTTTATTTATTAGAATCGTTAATTCATCAAAATTATTTATATATCCTTTTAGGTTCCATTGAACAACTTTAATGGTCATAGATAAATGAAGTAATAGTTGATATATGTATGTTTTCAGGGAACCTAGTATTTTTTTTTATTTTTTATTTATTTATTATTATTATTGTATTAGTCGGACATTGAATCAGTTGGGTCATGATCAATGGTGTTATTTGGTGTTGAATCAGATAATGACTCAATTGAGGCACAATCGATGTTGTTGTTTTGTGTTAAGTGTGAGTGAGTAGGTGATTTTGTTTTTGTTCGGTTATTGAGTGTTTTTTCTAAGAATTGAGATAGAGAAGGGGGCAGTTGGGATGAAGAGGGAAGTGATGAGGAGAGAGTAGAAGGAGATTGAGTGTTATTTTGTGGAGGCGAATCGGGCGAAGAGAGGCGATCGTCAGAGCCAACAATATTGCTCTTATCAGTGTGACGGTTTATGTTGTACTTTGCTTTTTGTGCTGTGCTATTTTCGTTTTCTATGTTTGCTGTGACTGCGGCGTAGCTGTCGGGCTTGGATTGTTTAGGCAAGGCAGCTTTGTAATAAAGCTTTGCTCTCTCATTGTACACTTCTTCGTGGTTTTTATTTTCAGAATTTCTTTTTGCTGTATGAATGCACTACATTTTTTGTCTGAGGCAGCATGGTTCTGTGAGCAATTCACGCATTTTGGAGAGCAGGAACCAGAGTGCGGGGCGAGTCCACAGTTACTACACGTTGGATCGTTCTTGCAGTGTTTTTGGGTATGGCCGAGTTTTTGGCAAGATTTGCACCGCATGGGATTCGGGACAAATTCGTATACCTTTACAGTGTGCCAGCATATGTCGATTGGGATCGACCTCCCTCGATGGGAGGTTGTAGAGATCGAAAGTAAGAAGCATAACACCCGACGGTTTTGCTACACCCTCAACTTGCTTGGTGAACTTGTAGATTGCGATAACTTTTTGGGAGGTGAGCTCTTCAATAATTTCGTTTTCGGGCACGTTAATAAGGTAGGGTGCATAAATAGTCCCTTTAACCGAATTAAGTGATTGGTGGAGCTGGCATTCTATTTTGCATATACCTGGGAGTTCTTTTGCGTTGATGAATTTGTTGGCGTCGTCGATTGATCGAACCAGCATTAGTAGATTTCCGTCTTTTAAATTTGTTATTGAGTTAATATTCTTATTGATGTGCTTAAGCGCCTTGTGTACAGCGAAGCAAGAATATTCTGAGATTGTTTTATCACTGTCTTTGGCGGAGATTATTATATATTTTGGGTTAGCAATGTTGTTAGATGGCAGTTCGGGAAAGTCATTTAAAGTTTTTGAAGGTGGTTTACGTTTTTTTGTTGGGGGACTGTCGGCCAGAGTGCTGAACCGGTTATGTCCCAGGTTTGGGGCCCCCGGCCACCCATGTTTTTTTTTATCTGCGATCAAGCGCTTGAAACTAATATTTTGTACAAGTAACGGTTGATAGAAAGAGTGTGGGGAGAGAAGAGAACTGATAACAGCACGATTGATTAGCAACTGCCGTCTGCTCGCGATGAGTGTTAGTCGGCGACTGACTTATAAAAATAAAACTGGACTAGTCATAGAAATTGACGTGCGACTTAGTTAATAGTTTCTTTACGATTGATTTACGGCCTATTTAACAAGCTCTCTCTTAATTTATATAATGATCCTATGCCCTGCTCTCTATTCTACTACAAGAAATTCGCCCACTACGTGTTTCTTTCTCTCTCAATGCCATTTCCCATATTCGGCCCTCCTGACACTATATATTCGACCCGAATGATGGTCCCCAAAATTTCATATATTCCGATATATGATGTTGATGACCTAATAGGTCCTTCCGCCTGTCCGACTTTCTTTTCCATGATTTTTAATTGCCGTTACCTTATAGGGTCCTAAATACTTTCCTTTAAGTTTCAGACCAACGCCATATTGGGTACGCTGAATAGCAAGCACATCATTTATTTTAAGTCGTTTTCCTTCTTTTATCCTTAGACTGACTTCTTTTTCTCCTCCTGAATTTGTTTTATATTTTTTTAACTGCCTCAATTCGTATTTTCTTCCTGTGTTCTCCTAGTTCTTTGATTACAAGATCATCGAGTAGTTCTTTAAGGTTTTCATCCTCTGATCTAAACATGTCAATACCGGTGAGGATCTTCAAGGGAGCGATCCTAGTACTTCTTGGTGCAGTATCGTTGACGATAAGCTAATCTTTCCCCACGTAGTTATACCATAAAACACGACGAGACGAGTTCAAATAGCCATGTCCGTCCGTCCGTCCGTCTGGATCGACGCGAACTCCTCCTAGACCCCCAAAGCTACAGAGCTGAAATTTTGCATGTAAGCTTGTATATACTGCACAGTTTGTTTACCTCGGATTCAGCAGGATCGGACCACTATATCGTAAAGCTCCAATACAAACGGCAAAGTCACGAACAGTGACTTTTCTCAATAACTGCGTTATTTTCTCATCTATTGTCGTGAAATTTAATGTTGATCAGTGTTTATGCCCAACCGGGCAACACAAGGGTTAAAGGAGGCGGAAGCTTTCACCTCGCGCCGCTCTCCCGATGATGCCCATCGCTCTCCCCACAAAAGAACTCCCCACACTTCGCTCCAAGCGGGGCTTGGTGCCCTGCTCTTAAGTAAGCTAGGTTTAGTTGAATTATATACCTGAATATACATACAAGTGAAGTGAAATTTCTCTGCGTGTCATCATTTTACTGGAGGAAAAAAGGAAAAAGGGAAAATTCATCTAGCTGCCCCAAACCAGAAGGAAGTTCGACCCCCCTATATAAACATTTGGTCCTTCGAGCCGGATACTAAGATCCTCTCGAACCATTAGCATCGGTGGAATTTCATCCATATTTCAAGCTAAGTAATTTTTTCCAAATTATAGGTATATGAGTACATGTACATGCCTCCAGCATCCGTACCCATACTCACATACATATAATTGTTGCCCTTGATTCTCCTAATCAAAGTAAAATTACTTTCACGCAAATTTTCCCTCCTCAAAGGAGAGAAAATTTTGGTCCCCAAATTTTCATACATATATATGTGTCCAGTACATAAGGCGGCATATTGGTTCGCCCACTTCAAGTTTTTTTCTCGCACTTTGGCATATATAGGCCAAGTATATAAGGCGCCATATTTTATTTGCCTATTTCCAATATATATTTTTTTCGCAATTTGAAAAAAAAAATATTAACACATATGTATGTATGCAGTGAAACAAATCTACGAAATTCAAAGTGATCTCCTACATATAAAATATATATATGCAAGCAGAGTGTGTGAATGTGACAAAAAATTACAAATTTATCCAGTGCTACATTAAATCCAAAAATAAAGGTTTTGTGCAAATACAGTCCACTCCTGGGAAAAGTGTGCGCGCAGTGAAAGGTGGTTCCAACGAAGAGAAGAAAATTTTCAATACAACTAATAAAGACTTAAAAAAAAAAAAAAAAAACGAAAGTGAACCACCCTCTCACATATATAAGCCACACTTAGACATTTCTGGTGTCCCGCGACACCCTATAAAGTTGGGGCATATCGGTTAGACATAGCAAAAGAATATATATAAAAAAAAAAAAAAAAACCAGAAGGCCGGGGTTAACTTCGACCGCGTCGAAGTTTGTATGCCCTTGCAACTGTTTTGGTAATTCTTTCCTTACCCATAGATAATCAAAGTGTAAAAACGTTTTATCCAAAAAGTCTAATGTTTGCGAAAGAACGGCCTTCAATCTTAGCATAGGAACTTTTTGACAAAAGTCACTGTTTTCGACCGATCGTTCCTATGGAAGGTCTATGATATAATCACCCGATCTTGACCAAATTTGGCACAGTCGTTTATAGTTACAATAAACTAACTTATATTAAATTCCACGACAATAGCTATAAAATTAATGAAGTTATTGACAAAGTCACTGTTCGTGACTTTGCCGTTTGTATGGGAGCTATATGATATAGTCACCTGATCTTGATCAAATTTGGCACAATTATTAATAAGAAGACAAAACTGACAAATACCAACTTTTATGACAATAGCTATGAAATAAATGAAGTTATTGACAAAGTCACTGTTCGTGACTTTGCCGTTTGTATGGGAGCTATATGATATAGTCACCTGATCTTGATCAAATTTGGCACAATTATTAATAAGAACACAAAACTGATAAATACCAACTTTTATGACAATAGCTATAAAATTAATGAAGTTATTGAGAAAGTCACTGTTCGTGACTTTGCCGTTTGTATGGGAGCTATATGATATAGTCACCCGATCTTGATCAAATTTGGCACAATTTTTAATAAGAACACAAAACTGACAAATACCAACTTTTATGACAATAGCTATAAAATTAATGAAGTTATTGAGAAAGTCACTGTTCGTGACTTTGCCTTTTGTTGAGCAAAAAAAATTATGGGAGCTATATGATATAGTCACCCGATCTTGATCAAATTTGGCGCAATTATTAATAAGGACACAAAACTGACAAATACCAACTTTTATGACAATAGCTATAAAATTAATGAAGTTATTGAGAAAGTCACTGTTCGTGACTTTTACGTTTGTATGGGAGCTATATGATATATTGGTCCGATCCGGCTGAATCCGAAATATACAACGCCTGCATATACAAGCCTACTTGCAAAATTTCAGCTCTGTAGCTCTTACGGTCTCGGAGGAGTTCGCAATGATCCAGACGGACGGACGGACGGACGGACATGGCTATTTGAACTCGTCTCGTCGTGCTGATCAAGAATATATATACTTTATATGGTCTGAGATGCTTCGTTCTATGCGTTGCACACTTCTGACCAAAATTAATATACCCTTTTTGCAAGGGTATAAAAACAAAAAAATTATTAATTTATATAAAGAAATCCGATCCATTCACACCTCTGCATATCGCCATTCCATATTTTCACATATAAAAAAAAAAAAAAATTTTTTTAAATACATATATATATATTCCCTCATTTTACATTTCCATACACATACATATATATATATATATTTTTCCATACATAAAATTTTACATATATATCTTCATATCCATATACATATACATATTTTTTTCCATGCATAAAATTTTACATATTGATAATCATATACATATCCATACATATATTCCACAAAAATTTCTAATTTTTTCACACAAAAATATATTTTTCCATCACCGCGAACAAAATCCCGCCACCCCTTGCAGCCTATATACATACATACATACGTGCATACATAAATACCGCTTAACTGCAGTATACCAGCACAGCTGCAAGCTCATGTGCCAAAGACCGGCACAAAGCAAACGACCAAAAGTAGCTGTGCTGTATACCCTAGGTTGGCAGGCACTTTGTGCGGTATATATGTTAAAGGGTCACGTTGAGGAAAAATCGAATAATATTTAATTATTAAAAATTTGTGTTCCGCGCTTTTGTTTATTCTGATTCCAAATCGTTTCCAAGTCGTATCTTGGGTTTTTTTTTAATATTGAATTCCCACGCGTTCCAAGTCGTATCTTTGGAGTTAGATTCCTTTTCCAAAGTGTTTCCACGCATTTCAAGTCGTATCTTTGGTTCTATTTCAATTCCAAAGTGTTTCCACCCGTTTCAAGTCGCATCTTTGGAGGTATATTGCAATTCCAAAGTATTCCCACACGTTCCAATTCGTATCTTTGGAGTTAGATTCCAATTCCAAAGTATTCCCACGCGTTCCAAGTCGAATCTTTGGAGTTAGATTCCAATTCCAGTGTTTCCACGCGTTCCAAGTCGTATATTAGGAATTAGATTACAGTTCCAAAGTGTTTCCACGCGTTTCAAGTCGTATCTTTGATTCTATTTCAATTCCAAAGTGTTTCAACCCGTTCCAAGTCGCATCTTTGGAGTTATATTGCAATTCCAATACGTCCCACACGTTCCAAGTCGTATCTTTGGAGTTAGATTCCAATTCCACAGTGTTTCCACGCGTTTCAAGTCGTATCTTTGGTGCTATTTCAATTCCAAAGTGTTTCCACCCGTTCCAAGTCGCAGTTAGCATTTCAGACCCTCTCTAGTCCATTAACTTTCACGTCCGCACCATCGAGCACGACCTTTCAGCAAGCCACGTCAGAGCCACGACGAGCAAGCCAAAAAGAGGTCTAATCATTGGTACCACTTCCACAGATTTTGGTAACCGCCCCAAGAGTTACTCGGTCCGAAACCAAAAGGGTTTTAGCTGCTTCCACCATGGCTTTGAAGAAGTTTGTTTCCATTTGCGATAAACTAATTCAGTTTGAAGTCGACACCCACGTCACTTCACTGTCCGAGGTCAGCGTATTTACGCTCCAAGTCCGTCGTGATCGAGTTCAAGCGTTGTGGGAGAAGGTCGAGCAGGAATATGAGAAATGCGAGGCACTCACAGATGGTAAAGACGATAAGTCTGAAGATTTAGCCATCCAAGCTAAATATGACAAATGTTATCAAGTTTACGAGCGATGCACGGCTCGATTAAACGAGCTTATCCATGAAGGGTCTGCTCCTACTCCTCCGAACCGTCATGCGCCTACCTCTGCACCAGCAGAACGAGGCTGTCGATTGCCACCCATTGACACAGAAGTCTTTACGGGAGATCACTTAAAATGGCCCAAGTTCCGTGACTTGTTTACAGCCATCTACATAAGCGATTCGCGAATTTCCCCCGTTGAAAAGCTGTACCATCTCCTAGCGAAAACGAGGGGTGAAGCCAACCTCATTGTAGCAAAATTCCCGCTTACAAATGATGGTTTTGAAACGGCATGGAATGCACTCAAACAGCGTTTCGAAAATAAGCGACTTATCGTGAACAGCCAATTCCGAGCACTTCTTGACCTGCCTCAAACAATGATGTCGCTAACAAATGATGGTTTTGAAACGGCATGGAATGCACTCAAACAGCGTTTCGAAAATAAGCGACTTATCGTGAACAGCCAATTCCGAGCACTTCTTGACCTGCCTCAAATTTCCCATGAGTCCGGAAAAGCATTACAAGATCATCAGAATGCTCTGCAGGCATCCATTCGCGCTTTTGAGCACTGTGGCCTGCCAGTAACCACTTGGGGAGGCATGTTCGAATTTTTCTGTTCCATCAAATTGCCAAAGAATACCCTTTCATTATGGGAACAATCTCTGGGAGACAAGACTGCCATTCCAGAGTGGCAAATGATGGACGATTTCCTCACTGAGCGGTTCCGTACGCTCGAAGCAGTGGAAAATACAACTGCAATGGCTATTTCGGTTCCCACACCGAAACCTCCACGAAATCCGCCTCCAGCCACCCGAAAGGCTAATACATTTGAAGCCAAGGTGACCACCAAACCAAAATCCTGTGATCTCTGTATGAAGGAGAATCACCCGGTGCGTCGATGTCCCCGCTTCGTTCAGATGACGGTGCCAGAGAGGGTGGCATACATAATTGCTTCACGTGCAAGGGGCGTCACAATACGCTCTTGCACAAGGACGCCCGACCGGAGAATAATCCAACGCCGGTCCCAGCTCAGCCCAGTTCGCACAATATTGTCCGGACTTACTTTACCTCTGAGGCAAGGTCCTCACGAGATAAGTTGCTAGGTACAGCCATCGTGGACTTTTGGCACAAGGGCCCTACTTATGCTTCACGGGCGCTATTAGACCCGGCTTCGTAAGCCAAATTTCATATCCGAAAGAATGTTCCGACTCATGAAGTTACCATTCCAAACTGTCAGGGCCGAAGTGACAGGCATTAACGGAAAGGTCAATAGAACCTTGAAGGTCTGTCACATAAGCATTCGGTCATCGCATGGACCTCCAGTCCAGATAGAGATAGAAGCTTTTGTCTTGTCCCAAGTTGCTGATGATTTGCCGTCATGTACGATAGCCCAAGCCACACTGGAAGGAATGCCCAATATTCCTCTAGCCGACCCCTCCTTCAGATTAAAGGCAAAGATCGATCTACTTCTTGGCATTGATGTCATACCAGCGGTGACTCTTTCCGGCATCCAAACCGAAGTGTGCGGATTTTTAATGGCTCAAGAGACGAGATTCAGTTGGTTCATTTCAGGCCCGTTGCAAGGGGTCCCCGTTAGTTCATGTGCCGCGTTCACCACGGGGGTCGCTGTTAGCAGAGAGGAGGGACTTGAAACTCTTCTCACAAGGTTTTGGGAGGTGGAGGATCTACCGGGCAAACCGGTAGAAGATTCTGACTCTGTTTGCGAGGTCAATTTCCAGAAGACCACAAAAAGAGATGTTTCGGGGAGATATACGGTCTCACTTCCGTTTCGAGATCCAACTAACATCAACCTTGGTCATTCCAGACCAGCGGCATTGGCTCAGTTCCTAAAAAACGAAAGCCGGCTCCTTAAAAATATTCCGGCAAAAACTGAGTATGACGCCGTCGTCCAAGAATATTTGGACTTGGGCCACATGCGTCAGGTTCCATTTGACGGCACTTACGGCTCTTACGGTCTCGGAGGAGTTCGCAATGATCCAGACGGACGGACGGACGGACGGACATGGCTAATTGAACTCGTCTCGTCGTGCTGATCAAGAATATATATACTTTATATGGTCTGAGATGCTTCGTTCTATGCGTTGCACACTTCTGACCAAAATTAATATACCCTTTTTGCAAGGGTATAAAAACCCAAAAATTATTCATTTATATAAAGAAATCCGATCCATTCACACCTCTGCATATCGCCATTCCATATTTTCACATATAAAAAAAAAAAAAATTTTTTTTAAATACATATATATATATTCCCTCATTTACATATCCATACACTATATTTATTAAATTATTTAATTTAATTTTTTTCACTTAATTTAATTTTATTTCAAAGTTTGTTTCACAGTTTTATTTTTCTTAAATTATGTGGTTTCTTTCGAACAGTAGATTAGCGAGTAAGTCGACTAGCAAAAAAATGAAATGGTAAAGCAACATAGGCGTACGTGACTTAGTGCAGGCTGTACACACTCTTCTTTCTTTATGTTCTTTATGTTTCTTTATATTTACAGTTGCACTAAGTCCATATTCCAGTGCAAAGCATACAAGCATAAATTCTAGGGTAGCAAAAGGTATGATAGGTTAAATATACAACTCGACCACTCTTCAAAAATTGTCGTCCCGACAATGTCTTAATTTTAACAAAGAAAATTTTCAAATTCCCTTTTTTTTTTTTTTTGTTACAATTTGTTTTGTGTTAATTATTGTATTATGTGTATCATTTATCGCATACAAACAAAATCAGAATTCTCTTTTTTTAAAAATATAATTATTATGATTTGTTTTCTTTTTCTTTTTAAATTTACTTCTGTGATGAATTATTTTTCTGCCTCTATTCTCTTCTTCATAATGTTTTTGCATTTTTTAGTTCAGTTATTTTTCCTGTTTTCCGAAAGGGGTTTGAGATTTTAAGTCTCGCATCTGGCATTTTTCTAAATCCGGTATCAACTTCAAACTCTGCTCGTTTTTTATTAAGCTTTCCAATTTTGTGTATTTTCTTAGTTTGAGTGTCGACCGTTGGTTTCCCTGAATAAAGAAATATCATAGCTGGAGCTTGTCCAGTTGTTGAATGTATCATTTTATGATTATAGGTGAACAATATTGTCTCTACTGAAGTTTCTATATCTTCTGTGTTATTAACTGAATTGATTATTCGAAATTTCTCATTCAATGTTTTGTGCAATCGTTCTACATCAGCTATTCCATTTTTACTTGTAGTAACTTGGAGTTCAACATTTTCTTTCTGTAACCACTCGTGGATTGCTAGACTCATAAAGGAGGAATCTTTGTCCGCTTTAATGAATTGTGGTTTTCCCATATCGTTAAAAATCCTTAGTAACGCTCTCTTTGTTTCTAACCAGTCCCTGCCTTTAACTTCTATGAGGGTAGCGAACTTTGAGTATACATCAATACAAGAAAGGAACGTTTTTTTTTTATAATGTAGAAGTCAATAACATACTTTTCCCTAATCGTGAGTAGTTCTGGTGTGATTTCTAAAGGTAAATCCGTATTTCTGTGTTCCGATTTACTTAAATTGCAAATATTACAATCGTTTATAATGTTTTGTATAATTTCTGACGATTTTGGGTAATAGTATTGCTGCTTAAAAGTCATTTCAACCTTATTGATGCCTGAGTGAAGAGTGTCCAAATGAATTTTCAATATAATCTCTTTTAGTTCAGCATAAGTCAAAATGTCGCGCAATATTGTTGAAGTCTTGGTTACCTTTATATTTGAGTTTATGAGACGAATGTATTCTCTTTGAAATATACCGAAATCATTTTCATCTTCCATAAAGATCGCACTATTTCGCATGGAAAAATACTTTAAAATTATATGCTTTGCTAGTTCAGAGGTCATTTCTTTATACTCAATAGTGATTTTAGTTTTTGAAAAATACCTAGTTTCACTTTCATAATTTCGACTTGCCTTAACAAATTTTATTTGTCTCTCAAAATAATTCAATGGTCTTTCTGTTATTTGAATACATCTATGGTTATCCTCTGCAGCACTGTGCACAGTTGCCTTAGTTGTAAGGTTATCGGTTACCAATACTTCTCCATTAGGTAATTGTATTCTTGACAAGGCGTCTGCCACATGATTCTCCCTGCCTTTAATATATTTAATTTTGAAATCATATTCGCTAAGCTTTATTTTCCAGCGTTGGAGTTTCATGTTGGGTTCCCTAATCGTACTAAGCCAAACCAATGGTTTGTGGTCACTAAGAACCTCGAAACTTCTTCCGTAGAGATACGGTCTGAAATATTTCGTCGCCCAGACGATTGCCAATAACTCTTTTTCAATAGTACTATAATTTTCTTCGTGACTATTTAGGGTTCGGCTAGCGAAGCATATGGGTCTGCCTTCTTGAGATAAGACGGCCCCTAGTGCGACATTACTTGCATCAGTAGCAACTTTAAATTCTTTTGTAAAATCTGGATAGGCAAGAATCGGATCACTCATAATTAGAAGTTTGAGCTTCTCTACTGCTTCTATATATGAGGAATCATTGAAATCCGTGTTACCATTTTTTTTTAATTTTAAGGTTATAGGTTTTGCTATATGAGCGAATCCAGGAATAAATTTCCTATAAAAGCCACACAGGCCTAAAAATGACTTGATCTGTGTTTTCGACTTTGGCAAAGTTAAGTTTTCAATTGCATTTATTTTGTTTGGGTTGGGCTTAATTCCCTCTGTAGTAACTATATGACCTAAAAATTCTGTCTCCTTTTTAAAAAATTCACATTTGTCAAGCTGCAATTTTAAGTTTGCCTTTCTGAGTTTTTAAAAAACTTTGCGAATTGAATCATTGTGTTCCTCAAGCGAAGTTGAGAAGACAATAATGTCGTCTAAATAGACTAAGCAATGTTTATTTATTAAGTCACTAAGGACATTATTTATGCATCTTGCAGGGGCGTTTTTTAATCCAAAAGGCATACGAGTATACTCATAGTGGCCGGATTTGGTTGAAAATGCTGTTTTTTTAATTGAGGAATCATCCATTTCGATCTGATGGAAACCTTTAGCTAAATCAATGGTAGAAAAATACTGGCTTCTGCCAAGTTTATCAAGTATTTCCTCCATGTTGGGAATTGGGAATTTATCGCTTATAGTAATTTCATTTAATCCTCTATAGTCTATTACGATTCTAAATTTGTCTTTGCCTGATGCATCTTTTTTTCTTTGGCACTACCCAAAGTGGCTACAATACGGAGAGTTGCTTTCTCTAATAATTCCCTGTTGTAACATATCCTTTATTTGTTTTGTAACTTCGTCTTCAAATGCGTAGGGGTAACTATAAGGTCTTTTGTATATCGGATCCTCATGGATAGTTTTGATTCTATGTTTAACCTCATTCGTAAAACTAAGTTGTTCACCTTCCTGATATTGTATGTCTCGAAACTCAATAAGTATTTTCTTAACACACTTTCTCTCTTCGCTATTCAAATGTTCCAACCTATATTGATTATTTTCTTCTAATTCGTCTTCTAAAGCAAAAATAGTTTCCCTTGAAGGCTGGTTTTCAACTTGATTTTGAAAAGAATATTGACCATTTTCAGATTGGGAGATATGGTGACTAAAGACAAAGTTATTTAGTGTCGTCAAACCTGTTTGAAAATTAATGATTGCTCTGCAATCTTTTAAAAGCTCTCTTCCGAATAACAAATCATAATTATTTGAGAATTTGTAAATGTAGAATATTTGACTTGTAGGTATAAGTTTGTTTGGTTGCGTTAGTACATAATTTTCTAATACAACTTCTGAATCTATGGTGTCGACATTATTTTTATTTTTCTGTATTGGAAGATTAAAAAAATTATGGTTAATTAGATTGACAGAAGATCCGGTATCTATTAGGCATTTGTAATATTTCTCATTGAACTTAATTGTTAGGTATTGTTTTCTGGAAAGGCACTCATTTGAAAATTTTCGCTCGTATCCATTCGTTGGTGTCCACTACTTCCTTCTCTATTTCTTTTATTTGGCCTATTGGTTTGCTCCTCAGATCTATTGTTTATTTCTGCATTTATCGGATTTGCCTGTTGTCCCTGGTGTAGCTGTTGGTTAAATTGATTATACAGCTGATTGTACTGGTCAGATTGGGTTACTCCCGTTTGACCATTGGAATATTGAGGCTGAATTGACTGGTTAGACCTCGGGTCCATAAATGAATTTGATGATTGAAAATTCTGACTGTCTCTAGCCATATTACCCCGATAATTAGTTGGCATGGAACTATTTTTATTGCTGAATTGTTTCCTTTCTTCATAATAACCTTAATGCTGAGCGATACGTTTTGATTTAGATACAGTGCTGATATCGTATTTTGACAGCAACATGAATAGTCTATCAGGTAACTTTCTCTGAATACAATTTTTAATAGTATTTTCCATTGCTTGGGTATACACAGCTGAATTCACTGCGTTACCCTCTAATTCTAGTTTATCAGCAATTACACGTGACTTTTTTTGTAGCTCCTCACAAAACTTACGAAGGTTTCCCATGTAGTCCGTATTATAGAGCCTTCTTAGTAGTTCTTCGAGAGGTGTTTGCGTGCCGTACTCTTCGATTAGTGCCTCCTTCAGCAATGCCCATGAGTTTATGCAGTTTTGCCTGATATTTCTTTGAGCCTCTCCCACGATGAGTCCCTCGACAGTCCCGTATATAATGCTTTTCTGCCTTATATCGTCAGTGGGGTATAATTCAAGTAGGTACTCCACTCTTTTAATGAAAAAGCAGAGATAGTTGTTGTCTCCCTCAAACGGCTGGACTTGTCTTAATTGGGAAAGCAATTGTCCCAAGAGAGATTCAAAAAGGGCCATTTTTCCACGGAAAAGCGATTTATTTCGTGTCCGTAGATTCTTTTGCGGATTCCGTATAAAATTAGTTGGAATCCTACCGACTGCGCCAATTAAATTATTTAATTTAATTTTATTTCAAAGTTCGTTCACTTAATTTAATTTTATTTCAAAGTTTGTGTCACAGTTTTATTTTTCTTAAATTATGTGGTTTCTTTCGAACAGTAGATTAGCGAGTAAGTCGACTAGCAAAAAAATGAAATGGTAAAGCAACATAGGCGTACGTGACTTAGTGCAGGCTGTACACACTCATCTTTCTTTATGTTCTTTATGTTTCTTTATATTTACAGTTGCACTAAGTCCATATTCCAGTGCAAAGCATACAAGCATAAATTCTAGGGTAGCAAAAGGTATGATAGGTTAAATATACAACTATATATATTTTTCCATACATAAAATTTTACATATATATCTTCATATCCATTTACATATACATATTTTTTTCCATACATAAAATTTTACATATTGATAATCATATACATATCCATACATATATTCCACAAAAATTTCTAATTTTTTCACACACAAATATATTTTTCCATCACCGCGAACAAAATCCCGCTACCCCTTGCAGCCTATATACATACATACATACGTGCATACATAAGTACCGCTTAACTGCAGTATACCAGCACAGCTGCAAGCTCATGTGCCAAAGACCGGCACAAAGCAAACGACCAAAAGTAGCTGTGCTGTATACCCTAGGTTGGCAGGCACTTTGTGGGGTATATATATTGAAGGGTCACGTTGAGGAAAAATCGAATAATATTTAATTATTAAAAATTTGTGTTCCGCGCTTTTGTTTATTCTGATTCCAAATCGTTTCCAAGTCGTATCTTGGGTTTTTTTAATATTGAATTCCCACGCGTTCCAAGTCGTATCTTTGGAGTTAGATTCCTTTTCCAAAGTGTTTCCACGCGTTTCAAGTCGTATCTTTGATTCTATTTCAATTCCAAAGTGTTTCAACCCGTTCCAAGTCGCATCTTTGGAGTTATATTGCAATTCCAATACGTCCCACACGTTCCAAGTCGTATCTTTGGAGTTAGATTCCAATTCCACAGTGTTTCCACGCGTTTCAAGTCGTATCTTTGGTGCTATTTCAATTCCAAAGTGTTTCCACCCGTTCCAAGTCGCAGTTAGCATTTCAGACCCTCTCTAGTCCATTAACTTTCACGTCCGCACCATCGAGCACGACCTTTCAGCAAGCCACGTCAGAGCCACGACGAGCAAGCCAAAAAGAGGTCTAATCATTGGTACCACTTCCACAGATTTTGGTAATCGCCCCAAGAGTCACTCGGTCCGAAACCAAAAGGGTTTTAGCTGCTTCCACCATGGCTTTGAAGAAGTTTGTTTCCATTTGCGATAAACTAATTCAGTTTGAAGTCGACACCCACGTCACTTCACTGTCCGAGGTCAGCGTATTTACGCTCCAAGTCCGTCGTGATCGAGTTCAAGCGTTGTGGGAGAAGGTCGAGCAGGACTATGAGAAATGCGAGGCACTCACAGATGGTAAAGACGATAACTCTGAAGATTTAGCCATCCAAGCTAAATATGACAAATGTTATCAAGTTTACGAGCGATGCACGGTTCGATTCGAGTTTGTTTGTTTTTTTTTTTCTGTTCCATCAAATTGCCAAAGAATACCCTTTCATTATGTGAACAATCTCTGGGAGACAAGACTGCCATTCCAGAGTGGCAAATGATGGACGATTTCCTCACTGAGCGGTTCCGTACGCTCGAAGCAGTGGAAAATACAACTGCAATGGCTATTTCGGTTCCCACACCGAAACCTCCACGAAATCCGCCTCCAGCCACCCGAAAGGCTAATACATTTGAAGCCAAGGTGACCACCAAACCAAAATCCTGTGATCTCTGTATGAAGGAGAATCACCCGGTGCGTCGATGTCCCCGCTTCGTTCAGATGACGGTGCCAGAGAGGGTGGCATACATAAAGAAAAAGTCCCTTTGTCTGAACTGACATCAAGTAAAAGATTGTCATCTCCCCCCGAAGGGGCAACTTTTACAAGGCGCCCCCCCGGAAAAAACCACCCCCCCCCCCCCCCCCCCCACCAAATTCCCCAAAAAAAGTCATCGCATGGACCTCCAGTCCAGATAGAGATAGAAGCTTTTGTCTTGTCCCAAGTTGCTGATGATTTGCCGTCATGTACGATAGCCCAAGCCACACTGGAACGAATGCCCAATATTCCTCTAGCCGACCCCTCCTTCAGATTAAAGGCAAAGATCGATCTACTTCTTGGCATTGATGTCATACCAGCGGTGACTCTTTCCGGCATCCAAACCGAAGTGTGCGGATTTTTAATGGCTCAAGAGACGAGATTCAGTTGGTTCATTTCAGGCCCGTTGCAAGGGGTCCCCGTTAGATCATGTGCCGCGTTCACCACGAGGGTCGCTGTTAGCAGAGAGGAGGGACTTGAAACTCTTCTCACAAGGTTTTGGGAGGTGGAGGATCTACCGGGCAAACCGGTAGAAGATTCTGACTCTGTTTGCGAGGTCAATTTCCAGAAGACCACAAAAAGAGATGTTTCGGGGAGATATACGGTCTCACTTCCGTTTCGAGATCCAACTAACATCAACCTTGGTCATTCCAGACCAGCGGCATTGGCTCAGTTCCTAAAAAACGAAAGCCGGCTCCTTAAAAATATTCCGGCAAAAACTGAGTATGACGCCGTCATCCAAGAATATTTGGACTTGGGCCACATGCGTCAGGTTCCATTTGACGGCACTAATAACAATTTTTATTTGCCACACCATGCGGTTTTCAAGCCCGACAGCACCACCACAAAGGTACGGGTAGTCTTTAACGCCTCTAGCAAGTCCACCAACGGAGTAAGTCTCAACGACATACTTTACCCTGGTCCGGTACTTCAGTCCGATCTCACTACTCAGATTCTCAAGTGGCGTTTTTTCCGAGTAGTTTTCAATGCCGACATCACAAAAATGTACCGCCAAATTATGGTCGATCCGATCCATACGCCATTTCAGAGGATCCTGTTCCGAAATAAAGAGGGGAAACTTGGTGATTACGAGCTGAATACCGTCACGTTTGGCATTAACTGTGCTCCGTTCTTAGCCATCCGAGTACTTCAGCAACTCGCAAGTGATGCACAATCAAAATTTCCCTTGGCTAGCGATATTATCAAGTCCTATATGTATGTCGATGATGTCCTGACAGGGGCTCATAATGAAGCAACGGCAATCGCAATGGTCAATGAACTTCAAGAAGCTCTTGGTTCAGCTGGCTTTCCTTTGCGCAAGTGGACATCGAATGTGAAGAGCGTGCTCAGTTGCATTCCAAAGAGTCATTTACTGAATGCTGATTTCCTCGATATCGAAGAGGCTAGCACAGCGAAAACACTGGGAATCCGATGGAAAGCGACTACGGATGAGTTTTATTTTGTCATCTCACCCCAAGATGTCAAGTCAGCTTATACTAAGCGAGAAGTCCTCGGGCTGATCGCAAAGTTATTCGATCCCGCTGGCTGGCTGGCTCCCTTTGTGATTCAAGCCAAGGTGTTTATGCAAGAGCTTTGGCTACAAGAGCTAGGGTGGGATGATCAATTGCCCAGTGAACTCCATCACAGGTGGCAGGATTTTACAAAGAGCTACTCCATCCTTGACCAGATCCGAATTCCACGATGGGTTCTCCATGACCCAAATTCCGACATCCAATTCCATTGTTTTTGCGATGCGTCACAGCGGGCTTATGGTGCCGCAATTTACGTGCGCGTTAGCAATGACCAAGGCATATCGTGCTGCCTTCTTGCAGCGAAATCTAGAGTAGCCCCGGTTAAAACGGTTTCATTGCCCCGCCTTGAATTATTATTGGCAGCTGCAGTTCTTCCGCAACTTCCAGTTGATAATGCGGAGGCTTTTTATTGGTCAGATTCCACCGTCGTACTGTCGTGGTTAAATAAGCCACCCTGCACATGGACAACGTTTGTCGCAAATCGGGTAGCAAAAATTGTGACGGCAACAAATGACGCCCCATGGAATCACGTCCGTTCAGAGGACAATCCAGCAGATCTCCCTAGCCGCGGCCTGAGTGCGCAGGAACTGGTACACAAGGATTTGTGGTGGCACGGCCCACCATGGCTACGGGAGCCACAAGAGTCCTGGCAGCGAGCGACACCACTCCCACTAAACACTACCTTGGAGAATCAAGTAGTGAAGGTCCACGTCGCGATCGCTAAGCCAGCCAACGAGATACTGTCTCGTTTTTCCAATCTGGCACGTGCCTTATGAGTGGTAGCATATGTGGTCCGTTTCGGCAGAAAGTGTCGTAAACTTCCAAACGATTACCCCGGGGAGGTGACCTCTAGCGAGATCAATCAAGTACTCCAGGCGTTGATCCGAGTCACTCAGCGTGATTACTTTCCGACGGAATATCGGTGTCTACAGCAGAAGAAGTCTCTGCCCACGTCTAGCACCATTCTCAATTTGAATCCTTTCATTGACGCATCAGGTGTGATCCGAGCATGTGGGCGCGTGCAACAAGCAGCGGCCCTTAGTTATGATGAGCGTAACCCCATTCTGTTGCCAGTAGTAAGTCCATTGTCCCGGCTGTTGGTGCTTTTCACGCATCAGATCTCTCTCCATGGGGGCAGCCAACTGTTAGTCCGTCTCATCCGACAGAGATACTGGATTCCAAGACTGCGGAATCTAGTAAAATCGGTGGTCAATTCATGCAAGGTCTGTGTGATTTACAAAAGAAGGCTGCAATCACAGCTAATGGGCGCCCTTCCGGCCCAGCGAACTACTTTCGCAAGTCCTTTCACGACCACCGGGATAGATTTCGCAGGTCCTTTCGACATCAAGAGTTTTACCGGCCGCGCTTGCCGCATATCAAAGGGATATGTGTGTGTCTTTGTTTGCTTTTCCACCAAAGCCATTCACCTTGAGGCAACTTCGGATTTGAGTACCGAAGCATTTCTGGCAGCATTCGCTCGCTTTGTATCGAGGCGAGGGTGTCCCCAGCAAGTGCAGTCCGACAACGAAAAAAACTTCGTAGGTGCATCCAGAGTGCTTGAAAAAGATTTCCTAAGTTCTACCTAGCAGAAAATATTATCCCACTACAGCCATCAGAATCTGTCCTGGCATTTCATCCCTCCCGGGGCACCACACATGGGAGGGTTGTGGGAGGCTGGAGTTAAGAGTTTTAAAACTCTGTTCTACAAGGCCACCTCCAACCAAAGGTATACTTTTGAAGAGTTCTCTACGCTGCTGGCTAAGGTAGAGGCGTGTTTGAACTCGCGGCCGATTTCTCCTATGTCTGAAGACCCCACCGACTCTTTAGCTTTGACCCCAGGCCATTTCCTAGTGGGCGGTCCATTGCTATCCGTGACGGAACCTGAAATCAAGGATCAGGTACCGTCTATCATTAACCGGTGGCAGCGTCTGAAGGCCGTGAGTCAGCATTTCTACACCCGATGGAGAGACGAGTATCTGAAGGAGCTACATAAGCGCAATAAGTGGCGATTCCCTTCTAAAAATCTTGAAGTGGGCGATCTGGTGGTACTCAAAGACGACAATCTTCCATTTAATGAATGGTGTCTCGGGCGAATCTACCAAACACACCCTGGCAGTGACGGCAATGTCCGCGTCGTCAAACTGCTTACCGCTCGCGTTATTGTGAAGCATACCGTCGCAAGCTGATCTTTCTTCCTCCAGAAGAAAGAATTCAAACCCATTACGTAAAACTACAGTAGCGTCCAGCACTTGGTCCTTCCTCCCAATTAAGAAGGGCCGAGCTGCCAGTAGTAATATGTGTATTCTATCGTCCTACATTAATCCGCTTTCTTCATTATTTGTCCGGCAGCTTCCTGATATTCGTCAACCTAGATCCCGTTTCCATGACTCCGAGACCGCGTTCAGTACAGGCATCGAAGAGGAGCCAGATGTTCGCGAGGTACTGAGTCCTTCCGTTGCCGAGTCTGTCGCGGAATCCATCCTCTGAAGCGATGCCGTCGCTTCCTGCGGCTGAACGTGGAGAAGAGGATGAGGGCAGTGCTCCTTCTGCGAATAAGTACTGCGCCAATTGCCTGGCCCACCAACATTCCGGAGGAAGCTGCTTAAGCGGTGATAAGTGCCGAATATGTGAGGAGGATCACCACACGCTGCTCCACTTCCATGAACAGCCACGTCGACGCACTCCCAGCTCCGTCGTACGTCGAGTCACCCACGAGTCCTCCAGACGAAGGGTTGCACCAACGCCAGCCTCCGATCCAAAACTGACCTTGACCACACTGCTGCAGCATCGCAATCCGCATCTGATGCCCACGGCGATGGTGCGTCTTGAGACGGGGGAAAAACCTTCGACGTGAAGGCCCTGGTGGACCCTTGTTCTGCGGTATCGTCGATGGCGACGTCACTGGCCACGTCCTTTAAATTGACAGCCATCAATATAGGGGCAGAGAAAGCGGTGGCAGCAGCGATCCGGTCCCCAATCAGTGAAGGATGGCGATTGGAGGCGATCCTAAAGGTGGTCGATGGCGAACTCCAAGCGCTCCGGTGGACCCGCAGATCGTCAAAAAGTTCGAGGGCATCGTCCTGGCGGATGATACGTTCTACCGACCGTCGTCAGTGTCTTTGGTCCTGGGCGCGGATGTGATCACGGAGGTCATATTAGAGGGGAGTCTACCCGGGGTTGGCGGGCGACCAATTGCGATGCGCACAGTCTTTGGCTGGACCCTGTCCGGAGCGTGCCATTAGACTGCCTGGGTCTTGCACTCCTGCAAGGGGGGGAGCATGTTTATGTCCAACCGGGCAACACAAGGGTTAAAGGAGGCGGAAGCTTTCACCACGCGCCGCTCTCCCGATGATGCCCATCGCTCTCCCCACAAAAGAACTCCCCACACTTCGCTCCAAGCGGTGCTTGGTGCCCTGCTCTTAAGTAAGCTAGGTTTAGTTGAATTATATACCTGAATATACATACAAGTGAAGTGAAATTTCTCTGCGTGTCATCATTTTACTGGAGGAAAAAAGGAAAAAGGGAAAATTCATCTAGCTGTCTCAAACCAGAAGGAAGTTCGACCCCCTACATAAACAATCAGTTAATTACATACCTATAAACTACTGTGCCAAATTTGATAACTATCGGGTGACTATATCATATAGCTCCCATAAAAACGATCAGTCAAAAACAGTGACTTTTGTCATTAACTTTTCTACTTTTGATGCGATTGCTTTCAAATCTAACATTTCTTAGTTTAATATATCTGTTAATGACTATGCCGAATTTGATAAAGATCGGGTGACTATATCATATAGCTTCCATAGGAACGATCGGTGGAAAACAGTGACTTTGATTAATATCTTCGTCATATTCTATGCTAAGATTATAGGCCGTTCTTTCGCAAACATTTGACTTTTTAGATAAAACGTTTTTTCCATTAATGGCTATAGGTAAGGAAAGAGTTACCTAAAAAGTTGCAAAGTTAGCCCCGGCCCTTTGGTTTTAACTAACATTGGGCGGAATTGCCAAATAAGTGGCATAAAGTCGAATAACGCAAATATCGATCTGAAACTTGGTATATTCGATAAGAATAGCATTCTAAATATTTAATGTTCATTTGACCACGACTACCCCAATAACCCATATTAGGCAACAATGCGTATACGTGACAAAGAAAAGTGTGAGAACCATAGCTCGCAAATAACACTTGAGTGTTTTGCAACGTCTTCAAATACGTCTCTTTACTGAGTATATGAAAAGAATACTCGCGAGCAGAGTATTGATAATCTCTTCGTTTATCACACACGCAGTTGGACAACAATCGTCTTTTTTCTTTTTCGTTTCACTTAGATTGAGAGTATTTGCATGAGTGAAATGAAGCAAAACGTCT
Source organism: Drosophila equinoxialis (assembly GCA_018150345.1). NCBI lineage: Eukaryota > Metazoa > Arthropoda > Insecta > Diptera > Drosophilidae > Drosophila > Drosophila equinoxialis. The sequence continues at coordinate 413,226 of JAECWI010000034.1, forward strand.
TTAAGCGAGTGATGCTTATTAAATTGCCAAAAAAAAATAGTTCAAAAATCGATATTATCGTACAGCTGCGAAAGTTTTGCAAGAACTAATGTCGATATAAAATGACACGAGAGCTCTAAGAGCTCTAGCAAAGGGAAAACTAGTGTCCCTTAAAATCGACGTAGCCCCTAGAATGGACAGAGCAATTCTTGGAGTGAATTTACATTTGATTCGTTCAACTTTATCAAAAACTGAAATCGTTGTTAAAACTCTAGGGATAATTCAGCTAGCGGATGCGCATACTGGGATGTACATTAAAGTACAAATTTTAGAAATTCTACATGACTACGAAATAACATTATCTCAAATATTCAGGTAAATATACATAAAAAAACAAAATGTTTTAAAGAATATTAAATTTATACACACAGCATTACATCTGATAAGGGGCTGTCCATAAATTACGTAACGCGATTTTTGACAATTTTTTGACAATCGTCAGTCCTGTTCACTTTGTTTCAATGGAAGAGGTGGAATAAGAAATCTTTCTAGCATAATATTAAAAAATGAGCTGCGAGGTTTTGAGCAGCAATTGATATTATTACATTTTACAATTTGGGTAAAATACTGGCTTGTCCTCACATGCTCCGATATCCAAACTTCATCTTTTGACAAAATGCGTCTCTGATTGATTTCAGAATTTTCAGGATCGATGTACTTAGCTACAGTCGGATATTTATCGATTTCAACAGCGCTCCATATTTCCCCTAATGTCTCTCCACAGTGACGAAAGTTTTTCTTTTCGAGGTCCAAGTCTATAGTTGGGCGATTTGAATCCAGGTGACTTCCATAGTGATCATGTGGTGAGATTAAACCAGCAAGTTCTCTACTTAAAGGTGCCATTCTTCTTTCGACTCTGTTAAAGGCGCTTCTTCCGGGAGCGTTGGCGGCTATAAATAGCGCATCCAGGTTATGTGTCAAAAAATGATGGATTCCAATATCAATTACTTTTTGATAACGGGGATTTTCGTCAGGACCGCCATCCACAATTGTTATAAATATTGGCTTCACCATATTTTCAAACTTGGTTATCGAATCCAAGTCTTCCAAAGTTAGGTTAGTCTCAAAATCAAGTGCATGAGAATATGCTGTCGACGAAGAATGCTTTCCCGATCTAATAGCTATGAAAGTAGACACTGAATTTGAATTTTTCACGGACTTTTTCTGTCTTGAAAGGTTATAAAAATATAGGTTACGTCACAAGCTTTCAGTTAATAAAATATATAATTAAATATATAGTTTAACATATACATAAATATATAGATGTTTCTAAAACATCCCAACTCTCGATGCTATAACACGATATATGTTATAACTAAAATATATGTAGATGCTGGTTGGGAGTGGACGGAGATTTATATTGACGCTTTCAAAGAAACATATCAAGCGACTTTAAAGCTTTCAGGACTCACTCCTAGTGTATAGTGAGTTCTGTATTCTCTGGATGGAATTAAAGGTAAAAGTGAAATGAAATAAGTAAGTCGTCTCGCCGACTTAGGTATACCATACACCAGTAAAACAAATATTTCAAATTTGTAATAACTAACGCATTTGCCTATTTTAAAAAATTCTGTTCACATGCTTGTTACAAGCATATCTCAGTATCTCGCGCACTTATGCATATAAGCACCCTAGCGCCCCCACCCGCCAACGGCCATCTCCGGCCTTATGCAAAAACGTTTATATGCATAACTCAGCTATTTTTTGTCCGATGAAATTTGGTATTTTGCACAAGGTGGAAAATTACGGGAGATAATCAAGTTTTTTCAAATTTCGGGGGCGGAAATGTGCTCATTTACTATGCAAATATACATACCAAATTTGGTGTCTCTAGCTGCAATAGTTTTTGAGATAAACGTTTTTTTTTGAGTTGCGTGGGCGGAAAGGGGCGTGGCAAAAATTTGAAACAAACTTGATCACTCTACATACTACACGAGCCTACATTCCAAATTTGGTGGCTCTATCTCTTATAATCTCCGAGAACTAGGTGTTCATACGGACGGACAGACGGACAGACAGACGGACATGGCTAAATCGACTCGGCTATTGATACTGATCAAGAATATATATACTTTATGGGGTCGGAAAAGTTTCCTTCTGCCTGTTACATACATTTTGGCGACTTTAATATATGGTATATTATGGGTGTAAGGTATAAAAAACAGTAATACCATAAAAAAAAACTATGAGCTCAGATGAAAATTACAGAAAAGAGTTTGTTGTAAAATGAAGTATTGTTGGCGGCAGTTTATATGGACCCAAGGTTAAATTGTATGTAAACGCCTAATCAAAAAGCGATAGAAAAACAAAATTTAAAGAAAATTGCATATCGTTTAATCGAGTTGAAACAAGTAAGCTAAATAAAATAGTTTTACGCAAATTTGTTGTCCTGTTTCTTTTATGTTTAGTGCTCTTAGTTCTGAAAACTTTCAATTTACTACATGAAACTGTGTTTGTCAAATACTAATACATGTTTTAAACTAATATCAAGGAGATATGTTAAATATTGTCGCTTTATTATTTTAGGCACATTCAACAGAAAATTTTTCAGAGAGTGTCACTCATGAATATGAAGATATCTTTGACGCCTCATTATCTTGAAATTCATTAAATGTATCCTCAGCTGGAGAGAGTTCGCTGTTTTCGGCCTATTTGGACAAAGTTCAGACAGTGTCAGAAAGCAAAGAAGAGCCTGTATCGGAAAAACTTACAAAGATTTATGGTGACATTGAAGCCTTCGATGTAATGTTTGGTCGCTTGCCATTGAATGCAAATATTTTAGATTTCTTCAATGAAGTGAAGCTCAAATTGCCACATTAACTGCGTTCGCACAAGTAGTGCTAGCTACACCAGCAACGCTATTGTCAGTAGAACGGCCATTTTCAGCCCTCTATTTCATACTGAGTGAACGTCGGAGCTCAATAGGAGCAGACAATTTAAACTCTCTGTTATTAATTAAGCGAAACAATTAGTCATAGTAAAATTTAATATTTATTGAATTCATTTATATTATTTTGTTTTTATTTGTTCTATTTTGTCTAACAAGGGGAACTTCAGTAGCTCAAGTAGCTCTCCAACAATTTATCCTCTGGTCAGTTCATAAAATAATAATAATCGACATTATTTTGGTCGTAGTCCCAAAAGTCCGACTTGAAACCATGGGTGGGGTCGTCGTCTGGCAATGGTCGCTCTGGCCTTATAGTGGCTAACACCATGGGTACGCACTTGCATTTAGCGGAGGCAAAACCGCGCTGGCAGTGGCGTATTATTTTCGTCGATGTTCCTTAACTGCTCAAAGTGAGAGCAAATTTTTCCAGTTGTTTCGATTCTGCTCAGAGATACAGCGTAAAGAAAAAAACACTCAATTGTTATTTGCATAACTTTATGGTTCCAGCAGCTTGTATAGCTGTTATATAAAGGGTAGCGTGTAAAGGACTCCAAAGAGCGGCTGTAGAATGGTTCCAGCAGCTTGTATAGCTTGTTATATAAAGGATGGCGGCTGTAGAATGGTTTTTAGAGGCTTCTATAGCTGTTATATAAAGAATGGCGGCTTCAAACACTCAAAATGGGGGCTGCAGACTGGTTCCAGCAGCTTGGATAGCTGTTATATAAAAGATGGCGGCTATGAGACTCAAAATGGCGGCTGTAGAATGGTGCAAGCAGCTTCTATAGCTGTTATATAAAAATTGGCGGCTATGATTTCAAAATGGCGACTGTAGGGTGGGTCTAGCGGCTTGTATAGCTGTTATGTAAAGAAAGGCGCCCATAAGACTCAAAATTGTGGCTGTAGAATAGTTCCAGCATCTTTTATAGCTGTTATATAAAGGATGGCGGGTGTTTAAGAATAAACACAAAGCTGGCTTCACCAAATCAGATGCACTAAAGAAAAAACAATACAACTGTACCTTTGTACCAAACAACTAACCTAGCATATGTCTAAAATTACAATCAGCACACACGATGTGGGGAAAACACTTGTAATTCTAAAATAACCCAAAAGATCACAACGGCAGGATGTCAAGTGGCCGACGCCGTGCCCAAAATAATAATAAATTTTCGACCCCCAAATACGTGGGTGTGAGTCTAGAAGCAACACCGCAATTTCGTAACTTGGAGAAAAAATTTCAGAAAAATCCGAAACCTAAGGAGGAGTACGAAAAATTCATTAAAGAATATTTGGAGTTGGGCCATATGGTAGAAACTAAGGATGATGGTTCTTATTACCTGCCACATAAAGCAGTATTAAAAGAAGAAAGTTTGACAACTAAATTAACAGTTGTATTTAACGCTTCTGCGAAAACCACGAAAACCAGAAGTCTCAATGATGTGATGTGGATCGGGCCGCGACTTCAAAAAGACATTAAAGACGAGTTTAAATTTAAAGTAAACTGTGACGAAAACAGGAAGATGAATAAAAGAGGGGTGCTATCCAAATTAGCCAAAATTTATGATCCACTAGGTTCGCTAGCATCAGTAACAGTAATAGGCAAGTTGTTCATGCAGAAGTTGTGACTAGAGGGGGATGGGATCAAGAGTTGTCCGATAACGAAACAAAAGAATGGAAATCATTCAGGGACAATTTGGTGTATCTGGAAGAAATCAGATTACCCCGATGGATCAAGACACAGCCTAATATGTTGTTACAGATTCATGGTTTTGCTGACGCTTCAGAAAAGGCATATGCAGCGGTAGTATATGCTTAAATAGGTGAAGCAGTTACCTTAATAGCCAGCAAGAACAAAGTTAATCCAATCAAAAATAGAAAAACTATTCCTAAATTGGAATTATGTGCAGCACACTTGCTATCGCAATTGTTAAAAAGAGTCCAGCAAACTATTGTTGTTCCAGCTGAAATATATGCTTGGAGTGACTCTACCATCACACTGAGCTGGATAAAAAACGGTGCTTGAATAGGGATTCCCGGAGCGAAGGAAAATAACCCAGTCTTCATTCGTTGAATTCAAAATATGAACTGATTTTATTTAAAAACTCTTAAACTCTAAGAAGCGGCAATTGTTCTTAAAAAATAGTTATTCTAATGCCCCACTTTTTTGGGGGTTGAAATTTGTTTATATTTCATGCTCAGCGCTGGTTACTTGATACCGCGTTGCTGTTATAATCTTAAATGTTTTGCACAGAGTGTGGATGCATGTTTTGTTTGGTATTAAGCAATAATTGTCATATGAATTTTATGACTTACTTTTGTTTATGTTTTTGTTTCGAATTGTATTTTTTATTGATGCATCTGATTTGGTGATGCCAGCTCAGATGAACACGATGTTTTCTTAAACATTCTGCAAAGGGCCGCCAAATGCGGCGTTTTGGACTTTATCTTTATATTTAGTTGTCATATTGTTAAAAAAGCATGACCAGTTACATAATGGACGTTGAACATAGTCAATCTGATGTTCCTTTACTGATTGTAACTGACTTCCTATTTTACCAATTCTCCCGTATGTATTATTGAGTTGGCTTCTAGTGGTTTTTATACTATAGTTGGAACATTACATAACAATTTATATTTCGGGATATCTACCCACTTCTGATGTGCATTACTGTGCTGACTTCTAGCCTTTTTATACGGTGGTGAATTTAAAAAATAACTACCTTTACTTTTTGACTTGTTCCAATGTGATCTTCGCTCCACTATTTTTAAATATCGCTGATTGCTGAAGTGTGAGTTTTGGTTACCATTAAATGTTGCCTTTTTATAATTATTTTGCACATCTGCCTTTTTGGTACTATAGTTTCGGACAATTTATTACCGGAATCTATTTTGATATTATTTTTATACCCTTGCAAAAAGGGTATATTAATTTTGGTCAGAAGTGTGCAACGCATAGAACGAAGCATCTCAGACCATATAAAGTATATATATTCTTGATCAGCACGATGAGACGAGTTCAAAAAGCCATGTCCGTCCGTCCGTCTGGATCACGCGAACTCCTCCTGGTATTGGTCAGTTTTGTGCTCTTATTAATAATTGCGCCAAATTTGATCAAGATTGGGTGACTATATCATATAGCTCCCATACAAACGGCAAAGTCACGAACAGTGACTTTGTCAATAACTTCATTAATTTTATAGCTATTGTCGTGGAATTTAATATAAGTTAGTTTATTGTAGCTATAAACGACTGTGCCAAATTTGGTCAAGATCGGGTGACTATATCATATACCTCCCATACAGTGCTGCAAAATGAAATTTTTTTTTTTATACGTAGCTTGAACTAAAAATCTACGTATTTTTACGTAGCCAAAATTTGGTCAAATAAGTAGATCTACGTATTTTTTTTTAAAGTCAAACAAAGCCAATTATTAAGGGTATTTTAATTAAATATATGCCATATTTGTTTACATATAAGTTTTTATTAATAAAATTAACATTTTTTTTAATATTTAGGAGTGAATATTTTTATTAAAATAGCTTAAAATAGCTCTTTCCATGGCTCAGATGATATTTGCTTTAAATGGTCTTTTGTGAATAATAATCCTTTTATGGTTTCTGTGCCTAAACAATTCCTTTTTATTCGTTTTAATTAAAGTTATCTCAGAAAAACGTCTTTCAACATTTGCGGTGCTATGCGGCAATGTTAAAATATTTTGAGCAAACTCAGACAAAAAAGGAAAAAGGGAACCATCGCCTTTTTTAATATTTGCAATATACGCCCAAATCTCTACTTCCTTAGCATCTTCCCCAGTAAAGGGCAGATCTGTATTCCGTAAGATACGCCACTCCCTGTCGAGCTCATTGAAATTTCGCGTGCACAGTCCTGTCATGAAAATGCATGTTTATTAGAGGTTATATAAAACAATAAATTTTAAAGTAGTTACCTGAATATGAAAGTGCAGCTTGTGTAATCGATGGTATGTTGCGTATTAATTTCTTGTTTAAGAATACCGCAGGATTTAAGATCTGCAATTGCTTCATTTTTTGCATGTGTTCGTTGTTAAATGGGAAGCGCTTTTTTATTTGACGAAGACTCTCAATAGAAAACTTAAGACAATTTTGCCGAAATAATAATAAATTCGCACAATCAATGGTTCCGCTTTTTGAAAAGTTAGGGCAGCCACATTGCCTCCCAAATAAATGTCATTAAAGTCCAAGTGTAGATCGGAATTTTCAAATTCGCAATTCAAAATTTTTGATTCCAAAGCCGCTTTTTCGTTGCTATTTTGTTCGGGTTCCTCCTCAGACAATTCTATGTGTTCTGGCCTTGTGAAACATTCCATTATTGTTTTATAGGCACGAAAACGTTCTCGTAAAGCAATACAGCTTGGGGCTTTCTGATTGCATCTCCAAATTCAGTTCGTTAAAAATTGGCAACACAAAATTCAGAAATTCTAAATAAAATTCAGTGGTTGGCTCGATGCACATTATTAGAATAGGTTCGGCGGAACGTAATCGGTCGTTCAAAACACCTTCTTGAAAATATAACTTTAATGCCGGTAGTTGTTCCAACAGTCTTTTTACTACTTGCATCAAAGAAAGCCACCTTGTTTGACACGGTTTTAATAATTTGTGTGGCTTTACGTTCACAAAAGCTTGGAATTCTTGAAAGGCCGCAATACGTTTCGGACTGTTTTGTATAAATGTATACACATCGCGAGTCCTCAATATTGCGTGGAAGCTCCTTACAAGCATATGAGGCACAAAGATGAAAGGAGTGGCAAATGCACTTCATAAGAAATAAATCAGGAATACCGTCTAATAGCAATTTTGACAGAGAATGGTGTTGACCAAACATTGAATTCGTCCCATCTGCTGCAAAGCCAATCATGTTTTCTTTAAATGGAATGTTTTTTTCTTCGAAAAATAATACTAAGTCAATGTGCAAATCAGAGGCAGTGCTGCTGGAGAATTTTAAGAGGCCTAAAAATTATCTTTAACTTTAAAGTTGATTGCAGTTCTTGCAAATGTTTTGTGGTAGACCTGTCGGTGCCTCGTCAACGATTAACGAGAATTTGTTGTTTTTTAAACGGTTAATTATATGATCTTCTGCCACTTGTCCAGTAGCATGTGTTATAATATCATGAGCTTTACCACGTCCGAATTGTAATTTTGCAGCTATTTTTGAGTCCTTGTCGATACTTTGAATTAAATCTTGTAAATCGGTGGCCAAGGAAAATGGCAAATTATGCTTTGCCAAAAATGAAGACATTTTTATTTCGGCGCTCTTTATGTTGTTTTTAAAAGTAGTTAAAGCTGTGTCAGGCAACATAGATAAAATTGTTGGTTGATGGACGCCTTGAAATTAATGTATTAAAAATATTTATATATATCCATTAAAAATATGTATAACGTTTGTTGAATAAACACTGGGCTTAGTTCCTCCTGCACAAGGACAAGTTGTTAAAAACACATAAAAACATAAATTAAGATACAGACATAACAAACTCGAAGACAACAGAAACAAATGAATAAACAAAATACATACTTTCTCGTTGTTCTTATGTTTTGTACAATTTACGTGATTATCTAGAACTCTTGTACCTGCACCACATTTTAAGTCTATTTTACAAATTTTGCAAAAGAAAAATTGCTACCTTTGACGCTTCTTTTCAGCCAGCCGCAATATTTTTTGTCGTGCTCCCAACTATCCGAATATTTCATGTCATAATGGCGTTTCCGTTTCTTTGTGGAAGTGGTGGATTGCTCCTTATCGCTTTCACTGCTTATGGAAGAGTAGTTTTCCATTTGAGATCAATATAAAAACAACCAAACTTTAGGAACTTTTTATCGCGACAAAAATTTACATGTGCTGCACAGCTGAGAATAATGAATATCGTTGCCAGCCTGTTCTTTATGGCAACATTAGGCAACATCTTGACTAAAGCCTGCTGCTAGCACACTGTTAGTGTTGGTAAATTGCAAATTACTCGTTTACTTTTAAATTAAACATTTAAATTCTTGTTCATATCTAAAAAAATTTGCTAAAATTTTTTTTTTGTACAATTAAAAAAAAAACGTAGATTTGGGAGCTCTATACGTAGATACGTAGATCGGGGCTGAAAATACGTAGATCTACGTAAAAATACGTAGATTTTGCAGCACTGCTCCCATAGGAACGATCGGTCGAAAACAGTGACTTTCATCGAAAAGTTCGTTATATCCTATGCTAAGATTGAAGGCCGTTCTTTCGCAAACATTAGACTTTTTGGATAAAAGGTTTTGACACTTTGATATCTATGGTTAAGGAAAGAATTACCAAAACAGTTGCAAGGGTATACAAACTTCGACGCGGTCGAAGTTGAACCATTGCCTTCTGAATATTTTCATGTTTTACTGGCTCTGGAATATATACTTTTTCTTCCCCAATTTTCACTTTACCTCCATGTGAGGTCCTGCCGGCCATTAATTTATTTCTTGAGTTTTGTTTGATGTATTTCTTTGGAATTGTATTATTTTTATTTTGAATTTCATCTTTATTTTTCTCGCAACGTTGTTCAAACCCTGTGACATCTATTGTTGTTGCCACTACAGATTTATTTTGATTTGATTTGGTGCATCCCGAGACGATCCAACCAAATTGAGTATTTTGGCCTTGCAGGCCGTCAATCTTTGTAATTCCCCCTTTTAAGATTTGGGTATATACGTTTACTCCCATTATTATATCAATCCTACCAGGTTTATTAATGGTAGGATCAGCTAGCACGTAAGTTTGCCATTTTGACATATCCACGTTTGCTATTTTTAATGGAAGAGCTTTCATTAACTTTGGCAACACGATTGCCTCAACCTTTAGGTGTCCTTTCCAAGGATTTCGCGTCTTTACATCTATTTTTACCTTATATTTTGATTCATTAGATTTTATTGAGGACACGCCACTTATTTCTGTATATTGTTTAATTTTAGGTAATTTCAATATTTGAGCGGCCTCTTCAGACAAAATGGTGCTCTGTGAACCACAATCAATAAGGGCTCTAAGAGTCTTATATCCTCCATTAATATTTTTACTTGTATTACAGCCGTGACCAACAGTGTTGGTTGTGCGGTTACACAAGTATTAACTCTCTCCTGTTTTTCTTGGAGTAATGTATGGTGTTCCTTACTGCACAATGAACAGACCATTTCATTAGTGCACACCTTATTGCTTGAATGGTTCAAGCATCTTATGCAAAGCTGCACTTTTTTGGCTGTTTCATACCTTTCAGTAGGTGTCAAACCTTTAAACCTATAGCACTTATACGCTTTGTGCCCGGCAATTTTGCAAATCGGACATTTATCTTCGATTTCCGCATAATTTAACACAGTTTTTAGCGGTTTTTTCTCTTCTTTGCTCATGGCACTTAGCGAGCAATATCTTTGCTTCAAGTATTCCATGACATCAGATAGCATTTGAATTTGTCTTGTTTTTCTAATCTGACTCTCATACAATTGTAGAGCCTCTCTGTCAAATTTCCTTAGTAGGAGTTGTGCGAATATGACGTCAACTTCATCGGACAAATTTGCTTTTATTTTAATTAAGTAGACTGACTCATTAACTATGTCAATCACTCCTTTAACACCTTTTGCGGATTCATTGTTGATCATCGGTAAATCAACGATCCGACTTAATTGTTCGGAAAATACCCTCCGATTATTTTCATACCGCTTGGTTAACAGTTCCCAAGCAGCACTATAGTTATCAGCTGAACCTGACAATAGATGGGCTTCCATGCTCTTTGCTTCGCCCTTTAACGCGGATTTTAAATAATTGAACTTAAGAGCAAGACTTAAATCCTCTCTTTTTTCAATCAGTTCCGCAAATAGTTCTACAAACAGGTCCAGAAAATGTGGGTACCTGTATTTTCGGCAACACCGGTAGTTCGCCTCTCACGGTTACATTCTCAACTTTCAAATTTTTCTGATCGTTTATTTTCTCATCGAATGCTGACAAGGTATTCTGAATATCGAACTCTAGTTCTTCTATGACTTCTTTAAACGTTTCATTACATATAAGTTCATCTGTATAAGCTTGGCACATCTGTACCTTCTTTAACAAGAATTTAATTTTTATACCATACACCCATAGGGTGAAATGGTATATTAAAGTCGCCAAAATGTATGTAACAGGCAGAAGGAAGCTTTTCCGACCCCATAAAGTATATATATTCTTGATCAGTATCAACAGCCGAGTCGATATAGACATGTCCGTCCGTCCGTCCGTCCGTCCGTCCGTCCGTCCGTCCGTCTGTCCGTATGAACACGTAGATCTCAGAGACTATAAGAGCTAGAGTCACCAAATTTGGTACGTAGACTCGTGTATTACCTACGGTGGTCAAGTTTATTTCAAATTTTTGCCACGCCCCCTCCGCCCACGAAATTTAAACAAATTTGATTTTCTTAAAGACTATAATAGCTAAAGACATCAAATTTAGTATGATTAATCCTTTAGTAAGCGCGCACAAATTTGTTGCAAAAAAATTTGCCACGCCCCCTCCGCCCACGAAATTTAAACAAATTTGATTTTCTTAAAGACTATAATAGCTAAAGACATCAAATTTAGTATGATTAATCCTTTAGTAAGCGCGCACAAATTTGTTGCAAAAAAAATATGCCATGCCCCCCTCCGCCCACGAAATTTAAACAAATTTGATTTTCTTAAAGACTATAATAGCTAGAGGCACCAAATTTGGTTTGTGTATTTGTTTAATAAATGCGCATATATTGTATATGCAACGATTTTGCCACGCCCCTTTCCGCCCCCGTAATTTGGAAAAACTCGATTATCTCACGTAATTTTCGTATACTTGAGTGAGGGAGATTCTAAGATATGCTTGTAATAAAAAGCATGTGAAAATGCATATGTTTAATAAATTTAAAATATTTGCTTTACTGGTGTATGGTATACCTAAGTCGGCGAGACGACTTACTTACTTCATTTTAATATACATTTTGCCTGTTCTATTGTATATCATACGTAAATCTTTGCTGACCATGTCCAAATATTGTTGAAGCTGACGGACCTGTCCTTGAACTTATTCCTGGCTAACATTAGCGTAGCGTTGTATCGCTATCGGTCCAGACGTTGAGAAGCTTTCAAGTTGCCGGTGGTGGTCTTCGCACAGACGTATTCGCAATGAGGTGAGTCAAATGGTCTAGGGCAGTCATTGGGACCCGTCTTCCCCGGTGTGTTTTTGTTTTTGCTGTGTCGCTGCTCAGCTGCTGTTGTCCAGGGCCTATGGGCTCAGGCGGTACCGGTGCCGAACATCGCACCAGATTTTCTCGTATTAGCAGCCTCTTTGCAACTATTTTGTTGCTCTGCTGCTGTGTGTAGTTGCCGACTTGCAACTACATCTAAACTTTTAACTTTAACTTTTTTTCGATATTAGGGCTTCGAATACGCCACACACCAATTCTGTAATTATTATACCATACACCCATAGGGTGAAATGGTATATTAAAGTCGCCAAAATGTATGCAACATGCAGAAGGAAGCTTTTCCGACCCCATAAAGTATATATATTCTTGATCAGTATCAACAGCCGAGTCGATATAGCCATGTCCGTCTGTCCGTCTATCCGTCTGTCCGTCCGTATGAATGCCTAGATCTCGGAGACTATAAGAGATAGAGCCACCAAATTTGGAATGTAGGCTCGTGTAGTATGTAGAGTGATCAAGTTTATTTCAAATTTTTGCCACGCCCCTTTCCGCCCCCGCAATTCAAAAAAAAACGTTTGTCTCAAAAACTATTGCAGCTAGAAACACCATATTTGGTATGTATATTTGCACAGTAAATGCGCACATTTTGTAAGTCCAAAGATTTTGCCACCCCCCTTTCCGCCCCCGCAATTCAAAAAAATCTTTTAACTCAAAAACTATTGCAGCTAGAAACACCATATTTGGTATGTATATTTGCATAATAAATGCGCACATTTTGTATATAAGTTAAGACCAGATATGCTTCACCATCACAATCACACTCACACCACACCCATAGAGAACATTCAAGAGCTATCATAATAAGCACTGACGTAATGAGCATCGACATAATGAGCATCGGCATGATCATAGAAGGCACCGCCAAGAATGCAACGATAACCTTGCAACACACAATCATCTTCACACAATCGCCAGACTAAACATTCCTAGGGTAATGGTGTCAAATTCGGTACATCAGACGGCAAGCCGCCTAATCCAGATTTCCAAATGTGTACTCAATATTAAATAAACTCAAATAAAACTTTATTTTTTATGCGACTAACTAAGATTGTGCTTAATTGGCGCCCGAGCAGGGACCCCGCGTTTAAAAGTTGATCAAGTGAAGTAAAACGGCAATTGTGATAAGTGTTAATCAAAGTAAGCGCAAATAAATACGCCTTTAGAACGATAACCGAAATATACGCAGTGCCAACAAAACTTCGCTGAGGTCAGACGGGGTTATAACAAAAACTGATCGCTGCATTCCTCTAGTATCAGTTCGGAGGAAAATTGGTACAAAAGTGTCTGGATTCGGAGCGTTAGTACCCCAACGTGGGAAAAATGAGGACCCCTACCAACCAACCAATACAAGCACCGAAATGAAAATAATTCTAATGTAAGTTAAGTTTAAAATAAGAAAAACAAAAAGAAGAAAAGAAAGAAATAGTATTTAAGGGAAAAATCTAAACCAGAAACGAATTAATATCCTAAGGAACAACATTTTTTTAATAAGAAACGAATTAGCATCATAAGAAACGAAAAAACTAACTAACATTTATAATAATTACCTCTACTAACAAAATTTTTAAACCAAAAGCCATTTCCATCCAAAATTTTTTCTCTAAACGGTATCGCGTCGCGAACAAATTTTCTTGTCGTTCGAATAATTATTTGACGCGTAGTGCAAGCGTTTGTTTTTTGAAGTGAATTAATCCCCTTTAAAATCGAAAATGCCTGAAAACGACAGTTGGGCTAAAAGCCGCAGTCTTTCAGCCAGGAGGTCGCCCTACGACAGAGCCGCAGAGTGCGTCAACCTCAGCCGCCGCGAACAGAAGTATAGAGGCTATATCCATGCAAGGTTTAGATGCAGCCATTGATAGTCTTTTAGCAGCTAGAATGGGGTCTTATATCGAACAAATAAAACTGGCCCAGCCAGCAACCTCAGAATTCAGAGACTTAACTCCTCAAAGAATTCTCTGGTAATCCAGCAGAATTTTCAACTTGGTTCTCTTCAACCTCGCGTGTAATGGATGCCTTTGCTCCTTTGCAAGGAACGCCAAAATTTTTCGCGATTTTACTAACGGTCAGAGACAAAATCACAGGACATGCGAACATAGTACTAAAGGTGAATGATACCGCGTTACATTGGGAGGCAATCTCGAAATGCCTTCTAGAAGAATATTCAGACAGACGAGATTTGGGCACATTAGAATATCAGTTGTTCTCCATGAGTCAGAGGAATAGCAGAATCCATGAGTTTTACCTTGCAGTGAACCATCAGATGTCCTTAATCATTAGCCAAATGAAAAACATGGGACACGGTCCCGAGGTCATGGCAATCTTGTCAAAACAGATAAGGGACAGAGCCCTAGATACTTTTATTAGGGGCCTGAACGGTGATCTATCAGATAGAATAAGTCTAGCGCAACCACTTAACTTGAAACATGCGTTGCAGATGATAGAAGACTTAACCAATAAGCACACTAAAAACTCGATCGGCTCAGGTTATCAACACCCTCGTCCAAATCGAACACACAGGACAGGACAATACACCAGAATTAACCCCCCCCCCCCACAGTGGTCATACCCTCCAGTACTCCCCCCAAAACCACATAACAACATGAATTGGTACAACCCCAGACTCAAAATACTTTCACACCTCAAAATAATTTCCCACAGAACCATGGTATTCCCCAAAATATCCCTTTCCGTAACAGTAACCAAACCTTCTTTAACGCACCACCTAGACCTCTCGCCCCAAAGCCTCAACCCAAGCCTACACCAATGGATGTAGACGGTTCCATAATGACCAAGAACGTGAACTACATGAATAGGCCAAACATAAATCCTACGCAACCAGTTTTATTAAAGAGAGTAAATCCGTTTAATACGAATCTCCCAAAGTCCAAAGACGGTTCCACATCGGAGCCGAGGTACAAGAAGGGCAATACAGTGCCCCACCACCAGAAGACTTTCAAGTCAATGTAACCGAAGCTCAGTTGTCCGAATACCAAGAACAGGAAGACTATTTTCAAACAGTCCCATACTCACAATTTTCGGAGTATGAACAACAGCAAGAGTACTCCACCACTCAAGGTGGTATGTCCGAATTAAGTCCGCAAGATAGAGAGACACCACAACCTACAGTACAGGATTCTTACCCACAAATCGAGGACACAGTTAATTTTTTAGGATGAAGTGTTCCTCTTTGCCGTTCTTTGTAGTCCGGGACAAAGACGGAACAGTATACAATTTTTTAATAGACACCGGTTCAAACAAAAACTATATTCAACCCGAAATAGCCAAATGAGCGTAAATTCTACGCGAATACTGTAAGTGGACGCATCCTGATTAAGGAGCATGTCCACCTGGGTCTCTTCAATGAACCTAAGAAACCTATAATTTTTTTTTTTGTACTCCCAAATTTAAAATCGTTTCATGGAATTCTAGGTAATGACACACTAAAAGAATTAAATGCCATTATAGATGTAGGAAAAGATTTGTTACAAGTCAACAACTCTCATGTTGTTAAAGTGAGACAGATGCGAGCACAGCAGGTCCACGCGATCAACTCAGATCAATTATCGGGTCATCAAAAGTTAAAACTAGAAGCACTTCAAGAGGAATACAAATCTTTATTTGCAAGTCGGGATAAGAGGTTTACTTATGCTACCAATGTCCAAGGTGAAATTCGAACATTGTCAGACACTCCAGTCTACTCAAAAAACTACCCGTACCCAGCCTCCTTGAAAGAAGTAGTAGAAGAGCAAATTCAAGAACTATTAAAAGATGGTATAATACGACCCTCACGGTCGCCCTATGGCTCTCCTGTATGGATCGTCCCAAAAAAAAAGCGACAGTTCGGGAAAAAAGAAATATAGGATGGTCATCGATTACAGAAAATTAAATTCAGTCACCATCTCGGATAAATACCCTATCCCAGAAATTGGAGAAATGATTGCTCAATTGGGCAACAACAAATACTTCTCCGTCCTTGACTTAAAGAGCGGATTTCATCAGATCCCTTTAAAAGAATCCGACATCGAAAAATCAGCATTCTTTATAAACGGAGGAAAATATGAGTTCACCAGACTCCCTTTCGGGTTAAAAAAATTCTCCAGCTATATTCCAAAGAGCCCTCGACGATATTTTATTTATTTATTTATTTATTTATTTTTACGTCAACTAAGTCAGCAGTCGACGAAAAAGCTTAAGCTAAAATACAGATAATAATTAATTCATGAAGGTAGCTTAGCTATATGCACAACATCCCCGACCCGGTGGAGGTGTTTTATTTGCAACAAGGTGCCAGCTATGCCCCGATTCACAGCCAATGTGGTCAGGGATGAGTTGCAGCCAATCCAATATCCAGTCCAGAATACTTTCAGTGGTTACGCTGTAGATAATTAAAAAGTATAGCGCGAAGAGAAGTGACAGATAGATGAGGAGAAATAAGGTGAGAAAGGTTGTTAAAAGATTGGCAAAGAACACGAAGAGGTTCGTGAAGAGAGTAGTTAGTCAGACATCTACTAAGGTGAAGAGGAAAAAAGTTTCTGGTCCGACGTGAGGGAACACAAAAATATAGCGTATCTAGTAAATTGGTAAAACTGACTTCGCCGTTGACTACTTTATGTAGAAAGAGAATCCCAAATACGAGCCTACGGTTGTAAAGTGAAGGAAGATTAATAAGAAGTCTGTCAGAATAAGAAGGTAGGCGAAGATTCGGGTCCCAATTAAGACCGCGTAACGCAAACTTAAGGAATTGCTTCTGTACCGATTCAATACTACGCTGGTGAACATCATATTGAGGGTTCCACACTGGTGAGCAATATTCTAGAGTAGGGCGAACTAACGAAGTGTATAAAACCTTTGTCACATATGGATCATCAAATTCTTTGGCCCAACGTTTAATGAAGCCAAGAAGACTGCATGCTCTATTAACAATTGAAGATATATGAATATTAAAAGAAAGCTTTGGGTCAAACATAACGCCTAAGTCTTTAAATGATGGTACACAATCTAACAGAACAGACTTAATAGAGTAATGAGCTAGGAACGGCGACAAACGACTGAAAGTCATAAAAGAGCATTTAGAGGCATTAAGGTGTAATTTATTAACGTGACACCAAACACAGAGCGCATCGTTATCTGATTGCAAGTACTGTTGGAAAGAAGGATCATTATATGAATAACAAATCTTGACGTCATCCGCAAACATGAGCACGCGAGAATGAGCCAAGGCCAAAGGCAAATCGTTTATAAACAAGGTAAATAACAGTGGGCCCAGATGACTGCCTTGGGGGACACCTGACGTAACTCGAACAGTTTTAGATATCGAGGAACGAAAAGACACCTTTTGGGTTCTGCCAATAAGATACGACTTTAACCAAGCCAATAGTTTCGGGGAAAAACCCATGATGTTAAGTTTCATGAGAAGCATAGAATGATCAACCGTATCGAAAGCCTTACTAAAGTCAGTATAAATAACATCAGTTTGACACTTTTTACGGAAGCCATGGTGTACAAAGGTAGTCAATTCTAAAAGGTTGGTAAGCGACGAACGACCTTTCATGAAGCCATGCTGACAAGGAGAAATAGTGGATCTGGATAGGTGTTGAAGGGAAGACGTAATAATTTTCTCAAACAGCTTAGGTATTGCCGAAAGTTTGGCAATGCCACGGTAGTTAGAAATATCCGATTTGTTACCCTTTTTAAAAAGCGGAATAATAAAAGACTCCTTCCAAATATCAAGGAAGCGACAAGTCTCAATCGATATAAAGAATAACCGAGATAAAGGTTTAGATAGGGAAATCGAACACATTTTAAGGATGCAACTAGGTATATTATCAGGCCCGGGTACGAAGGAAGACGTCATAGATGACAAGCTAGAGATAATACAGTCTTCAGTAATATTAGGAAAAAACATACAATTTAAATGTGGAATTGAGAAGGGATAAGGTGTGGGATCCGAAGCAGTAGTAGAATAAGTCGACTGAAAGAATTTAGGAAACAGATCTGCAATATCTGAATCATTATTAGCAGTCTGGTCATTAAGTCTGAAAGTGGAAGGTAGTAAATTTGAGCGTCTTTTGGAATTAACAAAGTTATAAAATCTTTGGGGGTTCTTATAAAATTCAGCGAACGATATAATTATTTTAGCATTGAGTATTTAAAAGGCAAAATTGAGATTTGGCTACACAATAATTTGCATAGTCAAGTCGCGAACCAGTTTTTTTAAATCTTTTAAAATATCTCGATTTAATGTTACGGAGATTAGAGAGCCTACGTGTGAACCAGACTGGCGCACTGGAGACGGTAGAGACATTCACATAAGGAACGCATTTATCAATTAGAGAATTAAGAGCAGAGTAGAAAAAATTTAAGAAAACATATAGGGAAAATATGCTATGTTTACATCGACGACATCATAATATTCAGCAGAACAGAGGAGGAACATTTTAGCCATCTGGCCAAGGTATTCTCTACCTTAGCAGAAGCAAATATGAAAGTGCAAGTCGACAAGTGTAAATTTTTAAAACATAGCGTTGATTTCCTGGGAGTAGTAATATCAAGCGAAGGTGTCAAAACCAACCCAGAAAAAGTACAGGCTATAAAAAATTTCCCTACACCAAGAAACTTGAAGCAACTAAGATCCTTCTTGAGTTTAGCTAGTTATTATAGGCGGTTCATTAAGGATTTCGCGAAGCTAGCAAGACCCCTCACAAATCTGCTACATGGCGAGCACGGGAGAACGAAAAAGAATGTCTCCAACAAAATCGAAATTCGTTTTGGCAAGGAAGAGTTGAACTCTTTTAGAAAAGTTAAGAATGCACTAGTTTCACAGGATGTATTACTAGCATACCCCGATTTCAATAAAGAATTTCATCTGACCACAGATGCCTCAAATATAGCGATAGGTGCCTCACTAGAACAAAATGGCAGACCACACATTCATATCCAGAGCATTATCTAAGACAGAGGAAAATTACGCTACGAATGAAAGGGAAATGCTGGCCATAGTATGGACCTTAAAAAAATTGAGGATGTACCTTTATGGGAAATCAAAAGTGATCATTTATACAGACCATCAACCGCTTACCTATGCGCTTAGTCCTAAAAACAACAACACGAAACTAAAAAAATGGAAGAGTTACCTAGAAGAATACAACTACGAGTTGAAGTATAAACCGGGTAGCTCCAATGTAGTAGCAGACGTACTTTCGAGAAATCCTACCAGCATAAATGCCAGTAGTACGTCAGCAGCTACTATGCATAGTGACGAAAGCTCAGGGCACGAACTAATACCGACTATGGACATCCCTATCAATGTATTTAAGAACCAGTTGAAATACTGACCAATATCCATCTTCGTCAGGTTAATATTGATACCAGTCTGTTGGGGACATACGACTATCCTGGATTACTCAAAATCAAGAGTAGTAATGCTGGAAACTGGGATGGCAGCGAGGCAGAATGGCACGTTCAAAATTATACACGTTGTAGAAGTAGAAAAATATCAACAGGCATTGTCGGTGTTAAAGGAGGTTGTACGAAATTCAACTAAAACAAACCCGTATTACCCTTTCCTTATTTATGAAATAACCCGAATCGAAAATGAAATCAAAAGATTAAAGCCTATAAAGTTCAGAGCTAAACGCTCTCTTGACATACTTGGAACAGCGTGGAAGTGGCTCGCGGGTACCCCAGATCACCAGGACCACAAAATTGTAATTGACAAAATTAATGAACAGCTTAAAAATAATAACAAACAAGTAATAATCAATAAACTAGTAGAAAATAAGATAAACGATTTGATTAAAATAACTAACACTCTATTACATAAAAGCAAACCGGAAACAGACGAAAAACTAAAAGAAATAGAAGTAACAAAATTTAAACAGAGTCTCTTAAGAGAAGAAATTACAAATATCATTTACGCAATAGATTGGGCTAAAGCCAACACAATAAATTCTTTGATCTTATCACCAGCAGAAATAAACATTATCGAAACATATGCTGAAGAAAGCCTAACATTTGTAAATATCGAAGAGCTCATAGAATTTGCCGAAGTAAGTGTTGCTTCGGATGGCAGAGCTCTCCTTTATATTGTCAGCATACCTAGGGTGATTAAAGAACAATGTAAAAAATCACGGCATTACCCATAAAATATGGAAAAACAATCGAAAAAATAGATTATAATCACATATTAAAATGTAATAAACAATATTTCGGTTTAGCTAATGAGAACAAATGTAAAAATTAAAACAACAAAATATTATGTAAACTGGAAGATTTGATTGACTTAAAAAATAGCAATAGCATAGGAGCGTATTTTCACTCGGAGGTAGCTCCTGGCGCGATCTTGCTAAACCAATTCAAGGGTATTATCAATGTCGATGGAGAAAACCTTACTTTGGACGGAACTTTTATAATCCAATCGCAGAATGCAACAATCAACATAGATGATTCGTGGTACATCATGAAGACAAAGCATGAAGTAGAAGTCCAACCCCCATTACTTCAACTATTATCGGACAAACAGCACCAAGGCG
Organism: Drosophila equinoxialis; assembly: GCA_018150345.1. Classification (NCBI taxonomy): domain Eukaryota; kingdom Metazoa; phylum Arthropoda; class Insecta; order Diptera; family Drosophilidae; genus Drosophila; species Drosophila equinoxialis. The sequence goes on from JAECWI010000034.1 coordinate 433,940, forward strand.
AAACCCTATCTCTGGAGATGATCAAAGAGCTGCACTTGAACAACACGAACAGCCTGGAAAAAATCCAGACTGACAATGTCATAATTTCATCATCCTATTGGATGGCAATTTTAGCGATTGCAGCAATTACATACTGGGTGATCAAGAAGAAATGCAACCACAGGCCAGAGGATAGCAGTCCACCAATAGCAATGCCGGTTACACCCGTACAATATGTGGTAGCGACCGAGGACGTCCGCACTTAAGAGGGGGAGGAGTTAAGACCAGATATGCTTCACCATCACAATCACACTCACACCACACCCATAGAGAACATTTAAGAGTTATCATAATGAGCACTGACGTAATGAGCATCGACATAATGAGCATCGGCATGATCATAGAAGGCACCGCCAAAAATGTCACCCGATAACCTTGCAACACACAATCATCTTCACACAATCGCCAGACCAAACATTCCTAGGGTAATGGTGTCAAATTCGGTACATCAGACGGCAAGCCGCCCAATCCCATAAATCAATTCGGCAATAAGCATCATATTCGGTGCACCAGTCGTCACGTCGCCCAAATTAATTTCATGATAAACAGATCCCACGCTCGCGTTGGACCATTGGACTCAACAAGCGCCGCTGTCATCTACGTATTTGTACGTAGAACAATTTTGCTGAAATACGTAGATCTACGTACTTTTTTTAAAGCTTAAAAACAATAAAAAAAATTAATAAACAATTAAATTTTTGAATTAACTGTATTGTACTTCGTTGTTATTATTTTCATTTGTCATTTTAGAAAGCAAATTACATTGTTTAAATTATACATATTAATTTATGTACATGTTTTACAAAAATTTATACATGTTTTGATTAAAATATTTTAGGTGTTTGTCAGAAGGCTCTAAGTTTTCCTTTAATCCACTTTTGGTGTGAAGCAATCCTTTTAAAGTGTCCGTTTCTAATTTGTTTCTGTTATTTGTCTTAATTAAATTAATTTCTGAAAATAAACGCTCAACATTAGCACTGCTATGTGGCAAAACACTCAAATTTTGGGTTAACTCCGTCAAGAAGGGAAACATGTGGGTTGAATTTCCGTTTTTTACGTTTGAAACATAACGCCAAAAGACGTCTGGCGCTTCCGCTTCCTCCTCTTTGAAGGGAAAATTAATGTTCCGAAGAAGTCGCCATTCGCGGTCTAGCTCCGTCATATCTTGTGAACACAATCCTGTAAATAATAAGAACTAATTAAATATTCTGTTCATAAGACAATAAAAAACATACCTGGAAACATTTGCCCCAAATGTGCAATAGATGGTAGCTTTGCTTTCAAACTATTGTTTAGTATTGTCGCTGGATTTAAGAAGTGTAAGCTTTTCATTTTCTGCAGCTCCTCATCCTCAAAGGAAACCCGATTTTGTAGTTGCCTTAAACTTTCAATATAAAATTGAAGGCAGGAGTTTTGAGTCTCGATGATTTTATCTCGTTCCATATTATTTTTTTTTTTTGTCAACAAAGCCGCAAAGTTTCCTCCGAAATACATATCTTTTAAGGGCAAGTGGTTCTCATCGTTAACGAAATCAATCTTTAGTAATTCTTCATCAGGTAATAATAAAAACTCAGATTTTAGAAAGCACTCAACTATTGTCTTGTAAACTGTAAGAAGATTTTCGTACAACAAATACAATATTGGACTTTCTGACTGCATTTCCTTGTTTAAATTGTTGAAATAGGGCAGCACAAATTTCAGAAACTCCAAATACAGTTCTGTCGTCGAATCTAAGCACATTTGGAGAATCGGTTCTGCAGATTTTAACTGGTCATTCAATGCAGCTCCTTGAAAGTAAAGTTTTAACGCAGGCAGATGTTCTAACAGCCTTTCAACTACTTGAAGCAGAGATAGCCACCTTGTTTGTCCGATATGTAAAAGTTTGTGTGGTTTCACATTAACGAAAGACTGAAACTCCTTATACTCTCCGATACGTTTTGGGCTTTTTGATATAAAGTTAAAGAGATCTCTTGCAAATCCTTCCACTTTTTTTGGCAATTTTTTGCAAGCATTAGACGCGCAGAGGTGAAATGAGTGACATATACATTTCATCAAAAACAAATTCGGAATATCCTTCTTCAGCAGTTGCGAAAGAGAGTGGTTTTGGCCAAACATTGAATTGCATCCATCTGCAGCAAATCCTATCATGTTCTGCTCATATGGTATGTCCCTTTCTTGAAAAATTTTGCATTCATTATGCAATGCCGTGGCAGAGCTGTCAGTGACTGCAATAAGCCCCAAAAAAGTATCTTGTACTTTAAATGCCACTGCAGTTCTTGCAATAAGAGCGAGATATTTCGTTGTAGATCTGTCTGTACTTTCATCGACAATAAGCGAAAACTTATTCGATTTTAACCGTTCTATTAAGTCGTCCTCTGCCACTTGTCCAGTTACCGATGTTATTATAGCTTGAGCCTTTGTCCGTCCAAATTTTAGTGAATGTACGACTTTGGGATCGCTAGCAACAGATTGTATGATACTGCTGAGATCTTCCGCCAAAGCAAAGGAAAGATTGTTTTTCGCCAAAAAGAAAGCCATCTGTATTTATTTCAGCACATTTAACCTTATTTTTAAAAGAAGTTGACGGCTCAGGCAATAAAGAAAATATAGTTGGTTGATCGATGCCTAAGAGTAAAGTAATAACAATTAAAATAACATATAAAAACCAACATGAAACACTGTTTAGTAAATTTTTCACATAACAATTTGTTAAAGGAAATACTAACGTACATATAAAAAGAGCACAAAAAGCACGTGGACACACGACAAGAACTTAACAAGTATAAAACGCAACTCTATACATACTTCTCGAATTTTTCTTATGCTTAACAGAAGCTTCATGCTTTTCTAAATCCCTCTTGCCTGAACAGCATTTGAGGTCTGATTTGCAAGATTTGCAATACGACAAACCATTACCCTTACTGCTTTTCGTCAACCAGGAATACTTCTTTTCCCAAGCTTCTGAGTACTTCGCGTCGTAGTGGAGTTTCCTTTTCTTGGTTGGAGTTACGTTTGCTTCTTCGTCGGTGTCACTTGTTAAAATTTCCATTTTTCACATAAATTTTTCACTTCCAATTTCAATCACAAATTCTGAAGTAAGCTCTGCCAATCTTTTTTGCAATTTAGCGCTGCTAACCCATTGAAAAAACGTTAACATATGGAAAACGGAATTTAGAGCTGCTAACCCAATATAAATCATATCATCTTTTTTTTATTTAATTCATAATATTGATATACCCAAAAACTTTGGGTTTTACAATTTTTTTCAATATTTTTTGAAAGTACGTAGTTTTAGTCTCTTCGAAATACGTAGATCTACGTACAAATACGTAGACTTGGCAACGCTGATCACAGCCGACAATGGTCGAAACATGATAAAGGCAGAATTACTCAACAATGATTCCGAAGATGAAGAAGAAGCTGCTGAGGATTTCGATGATGATGGACTGCTAAAAGATCTCAACATTTTTTCAATACGTTCAATCAAATGTGCAGCACATACACTTCAACTGGCGGTGAAGGATTTTTTTCAACGCCACGAATCTGCTAGCTTCATCATCAAAGCACGGAAGATTGTGAAGCTTTTAAAGACACCAGCATATAGGTAAGATTGATTTCGATAATTATAATAATAATATAATTAAAAATTTATGACGTTTTTTTTTATTTCGAGTGTAGGTATTTAATAACGAAGGAGTCATTGCCACAACCAATTTTAGATGTCGCGAATCGGTGGAATTCCACCTATTGTATGTTGAGTCAGCTTAAAAACTTTGAGGACTTTTGTGAAAGGCGCCTCAACTGTTCAATGCAGCTTACAACGACTGAGTGGGATGACTTAAAAAGACTTGTTACTACCCTGGAACCGGGATACACAGCTACTATCAAGCTACAAAGCACCCAACTATTCATGGGTGACTTTTACAAACTATGGTTGGAGCTCAAACTTACTATTGCAGCAGTAAACACGGCTGAAAGTAAAGCTTTGAGCGAGTGTATCGCTGAAAGGGAAATTGGCCTCTTAGGGACTGACTCGGTGATTTGCAGCATATACTTGGATCCACAGATAAGACGGGTATTGCTGCAAAACCCTATAAATGTTGTGCTAGCTAAAAGCAAGCTTAAGCAGCTTTTTCTGCAAATATTTCATTTAAAAAAACCTGTAAGTTTTTCCGTCATTGAAATATATAAAACGAATACTAATAATTTTATTTATATTTCAGATCATTGCAACAGAAGTGCCTTGCTCAAGTGCCTTGCTCCTCCGTGGCATCCACATCCTTTGAGGTAGACATCGCATTAACGCAAAGCTCAAACCCCTGCTCTCTGTTGAACGATTTTTTGCAAACCATTGAGGTAGCTTCGGATAACGAAACTAACGATGGTGAGCGATATAATGGAGTATTGGGAGGAAAAGCGCTACATATACCCAACTCTTCATCAGGTGGCCAAAGTGGTGCACTCGGTTCCCGCAACACAAGTGAGTGTCGAAAGAGCGTTTTCAGCCCTTAAAATGATGTTGACGGATCTACGATGTAACCTCGCCGAAAAGTCACTGGAACAACTGCTTTTTGTCAAATTAAACAGCAAATAATAAAAAAAAAATTTTGTTACTGAATACTTTATAAAAAAAAAAAAAAAAAATTATGGAGGGGTAGTTGTTGAACTTCTTTTTAAGGATGTGCAAAAATATTTTAAAAATATTTAACACAGAAGCCGTTTTTCAAAAGTGAGTTTTTTTTGAGCGAAAAAAATTAAAATCATTTTTAATCATTATTTTTGATTTTTATTTTTTTTGATGAGAAAAGAATTTTGGATTTGGATAATTCTTATTAAATTACTAAAATTAATGATCTTTTTTGAAAAATCTTTCGAAAAATGCATAGATGGTATCGAATTAAATATATTGGTGTAATCTATTCTTTTCTAAGTCCTCTTTAAGTAAATGATTTTTTTATTTAAAAAAAAAAAATAATCATTATTTACGGTCCCTGAAATAAACACATATGTATATTAAACAGTTGAAAACACAAACGAGTTTCTGATTTCACCGGGGCACAAAATAAATTTGTTGTACCAAACCTAACCTTCGTCCCGAAGGACGAAAAAGGATCGTTACAGTGCATCCATCTCTTGTTGAGGTAGCTGCAAATTAATTTCAACAGGTAAAGCGGAACTCTAAAGTTTTGCAGAGCCTCTAGTATGCAGGACCATCGTGCCGAGTTAACATCATTTTTAACATCGAAAATGTAGCTATTAGGCATTAATGTAGCTGTTTTGATCCGCCTTTCCATCGATCGCCAGCGATTGCATTCCGTGCTATGTTTACCACTTTCTGAATTGCATCTATAGATGGGTCTGAAGGCAGAGGGCTCTCACATTTGTTACCCTGGTTTAGGCAAGAGCACCAGGTTCTGCTGCTTGTATAGGTCAGAGAACGCGCCATCGTTAAGAAATTTATTGAAGGAGGATATAAACTTTTTAGGGTACTGAAAGGCAATCTTTAATGCCTCGTTCGGGATACAGTCAGGGGCCAGGGGCGATTTAATTCTGAGGCGTCCTACAGCTGACAGTACTTCGTGTGTTGTGACCGGCGGTATGTCTGCTATATCGTAGGGGATTTTGAGAAAGTTTCAAGGTGCTTGGGAAGGAAATAGTTCGTTTACTAATGCATCCACTTCAATGCTTCAAATGCGGTGGTTCTATGCGCTGGAAGGATTTTAGCCTCTTCTATATGATATAGTGTTCCGATCCGATCTGAGATATACGTACAACCCCTGCAGCCTACATGCAAAATTTGAACTCTGTAGATCCAACGGTCTAGGAGGAGTTCGCTTTGTTCCAGACGGACGGACATGGCTATTTGAAGTCGTCTCGTCGTGCTGATCTAGAATATGTATACTTTATATGGTCGGAGATGCTTCCTTCTATGCGTTGCATACTTCAGACAAAATTAAAAAGTTAGCTTTTTAAATATAACTTTGATATCACTGGTTAATTCAACTAACTGCTGAATCGTTGATATATTTATAAGCAACAGGAATTTGGTTTCTTGCTTCTCTTTTAGAATTTCGCTAATATTATACCAATTATCCATAATGGACTTAAACATTGCGAAGTTTGAGTTCCATCGTGTCGGGCAATGGTTTTTCGACGAAATTTTCAGTTGATGTTGCAAGTTAGCTTTTTTAAAATCGCGAACAATTTGTTTGCTATTTATAGTTCGGCTACTTCCAACGAATCATTAAAAGCACGTTCTAGGAATTTGCTAGCAAATGACTGCTGCAGTTTAGGCGAACGTTTCCTTCCAAGGCTTTTATAATACTGGTGCCTCTGTAAGTTACAAACTTTATTTTCTCCAAAGTATGCCGAACTCGCTAATGTGTGTAACTTGCTCAAAATGCTTGCCTCGTCCGCGAACTTGTGCGTTGTACGAGACAACGTTGTTGCATCAGGCAGCATGTCTTCAATGTCCACATCTTCTCCATAATTTGCACCAATATGAATTAAAAATTTTGCAAGTTTTTTTAAATCCAAGTCCATTGATTGCTGAAAAGGGTTGGCAATCTTCAGTAACCCATGATACACAAGCATCTGTAGCTGTTTTTTTTCCTCCACCGTTACAGTTTTTAACACTTTGCTTTCTTATAGCGACTTGCAGCATTAATATCGCGTTCAATTAGACAAATGTTTTGCCGAATATTTGAAGATATTACTCCACGATCGACAGTACAAAAATCCATGTAAAATGTATAGGTATTTGTGCGTATTTTTTTTAGAATAGCCTGCAAAACATTTAAATTATTTCTCTTTTTACTACAAAGTTTTCTTCTTCTTCCATCATTTCCTAAGCATAGCACAACACCCATACACATACAGTTCGTGTAGCGGTGCGTCTGTGTGTGTGTATGCATGTGCTCTGTTTGATTTGATGATGACGTAGTAGGCAGCAAGCAGCGCGCTGCAGCGGTGCCGGCAGCGGTTGAACCGATTTGTATTGAGTGTAACTTGTGTTCTATTTATCCGATCATATTCAAATTTTGGGATCTGAAATTTTATATCCAATACTATCGTATTGATGAATTTCATGGGGATACTCCAATTTTTCAAAAACGTTTGTTCTAGAGCTATATGATATAGTAGTCCGATACCAAAGATTTTCATACTTTATCTCACCCGGGTAATAAAAAGTCCCCAAAAAAATTTCATCCCGATAGCTCTTAAGATGGCTGAGTAAAACGCGTACGCACAGACAGACGGACATGGCTATATCGAGTCTGCTTCTCATGCTGATCAAGAATATATATATTTTATGGGGTTGGAAACGTCTCCTGCGACCAATTTCATAATACCCTCTGCAAAGGTATAAAAAGAAACAGTGAAACAAAAACATAACGGTAATGTATCTAAACGGGGCCCGGCACTCATATCACTCGGGGGACGAACACGTTCGGCACTCCGTATGCATGTAACCGAACAGCTACCGAAGTCCTCACACAAAAAAATCAAGAGCATGAGGGTGGATTCTAGGGTTGTCGAATATTTTTAAAATATCGTATCGATAATATTTTAACTTTTGAAAAAAATATCAATATGATATTTAATATATCGACGCATTTCCGCGAAAGTATCGTATGTCTTTTTTTCGAATTTGAGATTTTAATGCAGAATTGTTGAAAAATGTATTTCTCACAAGTCTGCAAAAGCTTTCTTTATAAAAATGAATCAGTTTCAATTTGATCATATGTTATGTGATCCTATATGTGAAGAAACTAAAAAAAAAACATTCTCCTGTAGAATGTGGTTATTCGACATACGATACTTTCGCGGTTATCGATTTTTTAATATTTTTTCCCCAAAAATAAATTTAAATTTAAGTAACAACAATTTATTTTCAAAATACTGACTTTTTCAGTAACATATTTGTAACAACTCGTAATTTACATATAGTTTAATTATACTTTATTTAAATATTAATTTATTCTTTAGTTCTTTGTACATCTACACTTGTTCGCTGTCACGCTCCAAGTCTCCGAGCGTTGCCACCTTACGTCCGATATCTCTTCGATATTCGTTATCGGTCTGGCAGGGTTGCTACACCTCTCCTTTTCTTATGAGCTTCAGTTTTAACCCGGTCTTCGGTTTCTCTGGAGTTGAACGTCGAGTCGAAAGATACATTTGCTCTGAAGATGGATCGGAGAGTATCACTTGAGGTTGATCAGGAATCACTGGATATGGTGATGAGTGTATTAAGCGTTGAGAATCAGTCTGCGTTAGTGCGTCCTCATTCGTGTTATTAGGCGGCCCCTCATTCGACGGTATCCTCTTGCAATAACTCACGTTCCGTCTGACTTTCCTCTTATTTCCAAAAAGCTCCACTACATTTCCATTCCTTTCAACAACTTTATACTCCGTTGTTTCAAAGTTGGGTGTCAATTTGGAGGGAAAAATAACGTTCTTTAGCAAAACTTTGTCGCCCACCTTTATGTCGGATTCCTTAGCACCTCTAACCTTGTCACCTGTAAGCTTTCCTTTTTGTTTATTGATCAGGTCATTATCTCTTGCCGAGGTGTCTACTACTTCTTCTATAATATCTCGAATGTCCGGCAGCTTGTCTCGAATGGTCCTATTAAACATAAGTTCCGAAGGTGTAGAGCCAGTAGTTCCATGAGGTGTCGTATTGTAGGTTAATATAAATTTTTGTAGCTCCTCTTTAAAATTTCCTTTATTTAACGACGCAATTTTAAGGCGTTTGCCCAATGAACGATTCATGTTTTCTACTTCACCGTTGGCTTGCGGTCAATATGGAGGAGTCGTAATCAAAGTGATGCCACTAGCTTCACAGAAGTCCTTGAATTGGGCGCTAACAAACTGCCGGCCGTTATCTGTCCTTAACGATCTCGGTATGCCAAGCCTGGAAAATATTTCCTTAAATGCCGTAATAATTGTTTGCGATGATATTGAGCCGATGAGTTTTATCTCCTGATAACGCGAAAAATAATCTATCAGCACCAATACATGATCATTGTTTGGTAGGGGCCCCAACAGGTCGGTTGCTAAGCACTGCCACGGGCCGTCAGGAAAAACGTGCCGCTTCATCGGCGGTGGACGGGTTGGCTATGACACCAATAAACAGCTTCTGCTCATTTTCATCTCACTATACGGGTACCACGCAACAGAATGCTACCCACTGTTAATAGCTCAGCTCTAAACGGGTAATAACAGCTTGATAAACCTTCATTTCAGTTATCGTCTTTAAGATGTGAAACAGCAGCTAATATCTCTCGGTCCACAACACTTGTTTTTGCTATTTCTGGTATAGCAATTGCTTTTGGTGTAGCTCAAGAAACAATTTGACAGATGCTATAGTCACCTCCTTTATCGAAAGAATCGCATGACTGAGCCTTACAAAGTCTTGATATTGAGTCGACAATGGTCTCCTTTCCAGGGCGCCTGTAGTCTCAAAAGCCAACGTTCTATTCTCGCCGGGGGTTTCGATGTTGGTTTGAAGATCGCCTCCAGTGGTTTATGATCAGTGACGAGTTCAAACTCCAAACCCGCAACATAATAGAAAATTTTTTCAACAGCCCAAACTAGCGCCAGACTTTCTTTTTCGGTTTGCGAGTAGCGCCTTTCCACTTCCAATAAGCTCTTACTAGCGAAGCTAATGATAACCGATTCATTTCTCTCATCAAATTGTAACAAAACACCGCCAAGTGCCACCGGACTTGCGTCTGCAATTATCTGCGTGCGTCTATTTGGATCAAAATATGAAAGTTCCGGGATACGAGCTAGTTAACAAACGCTTTTTCTTGTTCGCTCGACCACACGAATTTGCTATTGATTTTAAGTAGTACTCTTAATGGCTCTGTAATATGCGACAAATCGGCGATGAATTTTCCAACCAGTCCCAGAAAGCTTCTCAGTTCCTCCTTTGTTTCAGGTGGTCGAAAATCCAAAATCAATTTCACATTCTCTGGATCTGCCGCAATGCCGTCACTCGATAAGATATGTCCCAGAAATTTAAGCTCTTTTGCCTTATACACGCATTTTTCTTTGGTTAACAGAACACAATTGATCTCAAACAAATTCAACACTTCTTGTGACGCTTTATCGTGCTCAGCTGTTTGAAAATATTTAACACAGAAGCCGTTTTTCAAAAGTGAGTTTTTTTTTGAGCGAAAAAAATTAAAATCATTTTTAATCATTATTTTTGATTTTTATTTTTTTTTGATGAGAAAAGAATTTTGGATTTGGATAATTTTTATTAAATTACTAAAATTAATGATCTTTTTTGAAAAATCTTTCGAAAAATGCATAGATGGTATCGAATTAAATATATTGGTGTAATCTATTCTTTTCTAAGTCCTCTTTAAGTAAATGATTTTTTTTATTTAAAAAAAAAAAAATAATCATTATTTACGGTCCCTGAAATAAACACATATGTATATTAAACAGTTGAAAACACAAACGAGTTTCTGATTTCACCGGGGCACAAAATAAATTTGTTGTACCAAACCTAACCTTCGTCCCGAAGGACGAAAAAGGATCGTTACAGTGCATCCATCTCTTGTTGAGGTAGCTGCAAATTAATTTCAACAGGTAAAGCGGAACTCTAAAGTTTTGCAGAGCCTCTAGTATGCAGGACCATCGTGCCGAGTTAACATCATTTTTAACATCGAAAATGTAGCTATTAGGCATTAATGTAGCTGTTTTGATCCGCCTTTCCATCGATCGCCAGCGATTGCATTCCGTGCTATGTTTACCACTTTCTGAATTGCATCTATAGATGGGTCTGAAGGCAGAGGGCTCTCACATTTGTTACCCTGGTTTAGGCAAGAGCACCAGGTTCTGCTGCTTGTATAGGTCAGAGAACGCGCCATCGTTAAGAAATTTATTGAAGGAGGATATAAACTTTTTTAGGGTACTGAAAGGCAATCTTTAATGCCTCGTTCGGGATACAGTCAGGGGCCAGGGGCGATTTAATTCTGAGGCGTCCTACAGCTGACAGTACTTCGTGTGTTGTGACCGGCGGTATGTCTGCTATATCGTAGGGGATTTTGAGAAAGTTTCAAGGTGCTTGGGAAGGAAATAGTTCGTTTACTAATGCATCCACTTCAATGCTTCAAATGCGGTGGTTCTATGCGCTGGAAGGATTTTAGCCTCTTCTATATGATATAGTGTTCCGATCCGATCTGAGATATACGTACAACCCCTGCAGCCTACATGCAAAATTTGAACTCTGTAGATCCAACGGTCTAGGAGGAGTTCGCTTTGTTCCAGACGGACGGACATGGCTATTTGAAGTCGTCTCGTCGTGCTGATCTAGAATATATGTATATACTTTATATGGTCGGAGATGCTTCTTTCTATGCGTTGCACACTTCTGACCAAAATTTTGCAAGGGTAGAAAAATTAATAATGGATCTTTTTATTTTAGTGGAATAGAAATCCCAAGTTTCAAATTTTGGCGACATGCACTGGATAGTCTCAGGAGAATCATGTAGTCTAAATTAGTGCGTGTCAAAAACAATATCCACAAAACTAGAAAGACCTATCGTTAAAGACACGCGATACACATTTGGAACAAAACTAGCGCTTGCAAATCTGGCTGGACCGTGTGTGTTCTTAACTAAAAATATTACGTAAAGTGGTATTAAAACTACTACCTAACAATATGTTTCTTCCCGAAATGTTAGAAGTCTAATTATCTGGTTGATTACGATTCTACTTCTGTTTACTGTAAAGCTAGTGTCAACGCCTTCACCGATAAGACAACTTTTGGCTGCCCCAAGCAGGGATACGGAAATAAAAATTATGGAAATGCGCAAAGAAGATTTTTTGAAAATGAGAAAAGGATATTTTTAATTACAGATGTTAATCATGAGATCATAAAAGGAAATGATAAATGATACAAAATTTAACAAATACCTAAGCATCAAAAAACAATTTGACTATGATTATTGCCAAGTAAAATAAGGAAGTATTGTTCATTGTCGCCGCATTAAAAAATATCGCATTAATGACAATAAAAACGAATTCGCAAAACGGAGATGAAAAGTAGGCAACAATTGGAAATCACGTGGGTACCACGAACCATAGGGCTGAGCTAATGGCGAAAGGAGCAAGTAGTGAAAGCAATTTAAGTGGTATGTGGAAAACGCTTTTTTTATAAGATCAAACACCCACAAAAGGAAATGTAACCGATACTACTACACTGTTATAAATATTTTTGGTCATTTGCAAGAGTCGTGCTAATAAACGTTTTTAACTAGGCATTAAAAAAAAAGCAATATCATATCAATTTGGTCCACTGAAGTTCCCTTGGCTCAGCGAAGTCGACATGATTTACTATTTGTGCCTGCTTTAATAATTTGAGCCGTGCTCCCAACTCTTACAAAAGCACTCTTTAAAAGGGTCTAACAGACTGAATGGGGCTGATGTCAAAGTCTTGTCAAAGACTGCTCTCTTAGTGTTCGTAAGTCAGTCAGTGATACTTTGCGGTTTTACACGTCTATAGTTTAGCTCCATAGCTGCATGAGGAGTGGGTTGTGGGGATGAGTTTTAGGTTCGAATTACGTAAAGATACTTACTTTTCGTCAAAGGCATATTGTGAGTTGAGCACTCTGAACATTTTTCGATAAAGAGTGCTGAAGAATTTGTCCATTACCTCCTTTAGATCATCGCGGCCGTGGGCAAAATATTTCTCGAGTTCGCTGACAGATCCGAAAAGACGTCAGAATTCTTCTGATAGATAACTCCATAGGTACGCATAAACATCGTGTAGAATTAAGTCTTTGATTCCAACAGCAGGCTACGGGAAATCTCTAAAGAAAAAAAATACGACAAAATATTTACACATCCGCTTAATGTTTAAAGATCGCATGATTCTTCGCAACTAGTCGCATCCGTTCTAAATTAATCTCAGCACCCGCAACATCGCCCTTCCCGAATGCCTGTCTCCTGCCCAGCAGCCCATGTCGATTGACATTTTTAACTTGAGGCCAGCATGATTCAAGCAATTGTTACCTCTCGACTACTCTTTGGCTCGTTTTCGATTCCCCCCAAACTATTTCTGGTTTCCTTTTCTTTTTGTTTCAAGTGGCTTACTGACAACAGATTCTGCTTCGGTAGCCGCAAACCGTACCATTAAATTTGGTTGGTCCGTTTATCTCAAAAACTATTGCAGCTAGAGACACCATATTTGGTATGTATATTTGCATAGTAAATGCGCACATTTTCTATGTTTAAAGTTTTTGCCACGCCCCCTTCCGCCCCCGAAATTTGAAAAATTCGATTATCTCCCGTAATTTTTTACCTTGTGCAATAAAATTTGGCACACCTTAATTTGATACTAATACCCAGCAAAATACCAAATTTGATCAAAATCGGACAAAAAATAGCTGAGTAATGCATATAAACGTTTTTGCATAAGGCCGGTGATGGCCGTTGGCGGGTGGGGGCGCTAGGGTGCTTATGTGCATAAGTGCGCGAGATACTGAGATATGCTTGTAAAAAGCATGTGAACAGAATTTTTTAAAATAGGCAAATGCATTAGTTATTACAAATTTGAAATATTTGTTTTACTGGTGTATGGTATACCCAAGTCGGCGAGGCGACTTACTTACTTCATTTTCTTTTGTGAGCTTAGCTTCCGCTTAGTTATTTCTTTATATATTTAGTATTATTATTATTATTATATTTACTTATAATGTAAAATTAATAGTAAACTTAGCTTAGTGGCTGCAAAGACCTTATAACATGTTTATATAGAGGAAAAAAGAAAAATTACAAATAAGTATGTATATATTTACAATGTGAGGTAATATGTATATAGTTAATTATTTAGATGAGTTCGTAAATGTTAGATGATTTTAAAAATTGGATGACTTTGGATTGGTTTGCAAAGGTTGGGTTAAATATGGCTGAGAGTGTGTTGGAGGATGGGAAAAGGGATTTTCTAAGGTTTAAGGTGTTCGGACAATCTAGTAGGATGTGATTAACAGAAGAAACAGAGTTACAATGTTGGCATAAGGCAGTGGTGGTGGGGTTGAGGAGGTAGGAATGGGTCAGGTTTGTGTGTCCAAGGCGAAGCCAAGTAATTCTAACGAGGTCTCGCCGAGACAATTGGCTGTAGGTAGCGTAGTTGGTTATATTGGTTTTGGTTGTGTTATTGGATTTGTAAAAATTGTTTGTTTTTGAGAATAGTTTTAGTTTAGTGAGATTATTTACTTTTTTAATTTGTTTCAATAAGTCTGAGACATTATAGTTTTCTGTAAATATAAGGGGGAGAGTGTTGGCGGTTTTGGCCGCCTCATCGGCTTTCTCATTTCCCAAAATCTGGCAGTGACCAGGGATCCAGATTATTTTTAGTTTATTTGGGTGGCTTAAGAGAGTCTGTCTAATTTGGAAGGGATAGAAAGATAGATTGTAAGGGTTAGTTATAGCTTGGATAGATGAAAGTGAATCAGTACAGATGGCAGTTTGATGTGACAGGACTTTGGCTAAGTTGGTTGCGGAGAAGATTGCTATAATTTCAGCGGAAAAAATACTGCTATGATTTTGTAAAAGGTATTGTGTTGTAGAGTGGTTGTTAACAACACTGAACGATGTGTAGTTGTCATTTTTGGAACCGTCAGTGTAAATGAATCTATAATTGGGATATTTCAGTTGGATTTCTTTAAATAATTTACGGTATGTTTCGGGAGTTGTGGAAGATTTGGGTAGAGCATGAAGGGAGCAGTCTATGAACTGCTCGATATTTGCCCAGGGAGGAAATTTTTCCCGTGCAGGTTGTAGAGGTGCAGTCGGGAAATTAAGAGATTTGTTTAAAATTATAGCCCTTTGTAGCGCTGAGCATATCCTTGGTGGAGGTTTTTTTGATTTATTAATTTTATTGATATGAGTGGCAAGATGAGAGGAGTGAGATTGAAGGATGGGTTTGATAAGTTTGAAGTCACTAAAAGTTTTTCTGTTCTCGAAGGGAGATATGTTTGACTCAAATAAAAGGTTATGGGTTGGAGTTGTTCTGAATGCTCCCAGGGCCATTCGAATGGCTGAGTGGTATAATGATTTTAATTTATTTGTGTCGGATTGGGGGGCATTACCGTAGAGGTATATTCCATAGTCGATTTTGGACATTATTATGAGGTTAATGACATTTAGAACGGAGAGGGGGCTACAACGATATCTGCTATTGGACAGGCATTTAATAATGTTTAGCTTTTTTGAGAGGGAGGAAATTAGGTATGATATGTGGTCGGACCATTTGTATCTGTTGTTGAAGACTATTCCGAGAATCTTTAGGGATTGTACATTGGAAATGTTAGCGAGGGATGTGTGTAGAGAAGACTGGCACCTTTTTTTTTTTTGCAGAAATGTATATTTTTGCATTTGGGTATGCTGAGTTTAGCTCCAGAGTAGTCACACCATTTAAGGATGTCGTTGAAAAAGGGGTCAAGAGAAAAGTTGCTTAGTTTGTTGAGTTTTTTAACTATAAGATAGTCGTCTGCATAGGCATAGAAGTCAACTTGTTTATGAGCAAGAATTGTTCTGTTTAGTTTATTATAAGCGATGAGGAAAACGATAACTGAGAGAGGAGAGCCTTGGGGTATGCCATTGTGTTGAGGGCGGACTGAGGATAAGTGTCCGTTGACACTCACAACGATTTTCCTGTTGGTCATGAAGTTGTAAATGTACTTTATGATTTTGGGACCTATTTTCCATAGTTTTAGCTCGTCTATGACGGAGTGTATGCCAATTTTATCAAAAGCTTTAGCAAAATCGAGTGAGACTATTGATAAATGATTTTTGGTGGAGAGGGCGGAAGATATCAGATAGTCTATCGATAGTAGAGAGTCTGATATTGATTTTCCTCTCCTAAAACCGCTCTGACGGCTATTGATAGATTTGTTTACTGAGACAAACCACCATAGTCGATTGGCAATAATCTTATCGAGGGTTTTAGCAAAGCAGGAGTTAAGAGAGATTGGTCTGTAGGAGTTTAGGTTAGTTTTATTAGTATTTGGTTTATGAATAGGGATAATTTTACTTAGTTTGAAATTTTGAGGAATGTGGTTATTGAAGATATTGTTGAAATGTTGTGTTACTCGGTCTTTGACTGTAGGGTGTACGTTTTTCAGCATAGGGTATGATATTCTATCTTGGCCGGGGGTTTTGCCAGAA
Organism: Drosophila equinoxialis; assembly: GCA_018150345.1. Classification (NCBI taxonomy): domain Eukaryota; kingdom Metazoa; phylum Arthropoda; class Insecta; order Diptera; family Drosophilidae; genus Drosophila; species Drosophila equinoxialis. The sequence goes on from JAECWI010000034.1 coordinate 450,164, forward strand.
AGTTTGGATAAGGCCATGGAGAGTTCGATAGATGAGATGGGCAATTCAATTTGGAGGGCGGTGGAAGATGGGGAATACAAATGAGTCGATACAGATGTTATTTGTTTGTTGTTCGAAAAGGTGTTAGAGAAGTTAGAATTTTCAGATTCCGAAGACCAGAAAGAACAAAACTCTTCTGATATTAATTGGCTATTTGTGATTGTAGTATTAGGAGAGGCGAATTTTTGGATACAGTGGATTGGGAGACGTTGTTTGAGGCCACAGAACTTACGTATCGAGGACGAAATTTTTGATGAAGGGGTGTTGGGACATATATCAGCGGTAAATGATTCAATCGATTTTCTTTTAGATTGTTTTAGTTCTCTTTTAAAGAGGGCGTTCGTTTTTTTGTAGTTGACGATGTTGTCGAAGCATATATTATTTTTAAGGCGTGACCAAAGAATTTTTTTTTTCTTTTTTAAGGGCGGATAGTTTGGGGTTCCACCAAGGAACATTGCGATTATTTGGACGAGAAGGGTTGGTTTGAGGGATACTAAGACTGGCGCTTTCGCGTACGATTTTGATGAGGTTAGCTGCCTCTTTGTTTAAGTTTTGGCTGGGGGGCCGGAGAGAATGGTTAAAAATAGGGCCATGTATTTGGGCCAATCTGCGGAATCAAATTTAAATTTTGGTGTAAGTTTTGGAGGAGGGGTTGGCTCAATGAGATATGTTAAAATAGGGAAGTGGTCACTACCGTAGGTGTCGGATTCAACTTTCCAAGAGGATTCCATGGCAATAGCAGGGGTAGAGAGAGTGAGATCAATGTGGGTGAATGTGTGGTGTGTGGAATAATGCGTAGGGGAACCATCGTTGAGGAGAATTAGGGGTGATTGGTAAATGAATTTGCAAATAGTATTGCCTCGACGATTGTTAACAGGGGAGCCCCAAAGGGCGTGCCAACTATTAAAGTCGCCAGTGATAATAGTGGGGATATTAAGAGAGTCGAATGTATCTCTGAGATTGCGGATAGAGAAATTTTTGTGGGGAGCGACGTATGAACTGAATATATTGAAAGTTATTTTGGATTTTATTTTTACGCCTACAGTGTCGAATGTTTGGATTGGAGATAGAATCGTATGTTCGATTGAATCGTGAATTAGAATGGCTACGCCACCGGAGGATCCTTGAGAGGAGTTTAGTGCATAGATTTTGTAGTTAATAGGTGTTGGAATGTTTGTTTGGAGTTTGAGATGGGTTTCTTGTAGGGATATTATTTTTGGAGAGTATTTTTTTTATTAGAATTTGTAATTGCTCGTAGTTGTTTACGTATCCATTGCAATTCCATTGAATAATTTTTAGGTACATGATTCAGTATAAGGGGGGATTTCAGAGATAGAAAGCAATTACTTGTTAATTATAATATGTGGTGCGAAAGGGAAGGATTTTATGTTGTGGTATTTGGTTTAGGTTTGACTGTGTGTTTGGCTTTTAGTGGTGTTTTAAGATTGTTGTCTGATTTTGGATATATCTTAATTTTAGTATCGCTTAATATTGTCGTTTGAAGGTTGGGTTTAGGTAAGATGTTGGCATCAATATCCATTTCGGAGTCCGTAGGGGATTCAATTGTGTCGATGATGTTTTTCCTTGTATTTTTTGGTTGGGTACTCGAAGTAGTAGGGCAGATATCGGAGTAGTCGACAGTGAGCATTCCGTGTTGTGTTTGTTTGTTCCCCCGCGCTCAAAGGTACCGGGGTTTCGGAGTCCCCTGCCCTCTCTATATCGGGTGCATTCCTGTTTGTTTGTTTGTTCGGTAAGTTGGGCATTACTGGGTTTTACCTGATGAGTATTGGAGTCTCGCGTCACAGAGGCGTAGGATGTGTTTAGGTGTCTCTCGTTGTAAATTTTGATGGCATCTTTGAATGTTGTTTTTTCCAGTGTTTTGATGGTTATGATGTCTTTGTTCTTGATGTATGATTGGCACTTACGATCTGTACAGCTGTGATGGTAGTTATTAAAGCCGCCTTCCTTGCAGTTAATGCAGCAGATCAGGTTATGACATTTATCGTTAGGGTCGTCAATCTTAAGATGGACTTGGTTGCTGCAATGAAGGCATAGTTTGTTGCCTCGGCATCGCTTTGTTGAGTGGCCCAATCTTCCGCAATCTCTGCACATTATTGGTTGTGGTATGAAAGGGCGCACTTTGACTTTGAGGTAACCAATTGAGAGATCTTCTGGTAATTGTGGAGAAGCAAACGTTAGGATAATGAGTCCTGTTTCTTTTAGTAAGTTTGTCTCTTTGTCTTTTTTTAGAATTTTTTTTGTTTCGATGATATTTTGGGATGATAGTTCTCTGGTAATGTCGTCTTCAGTGATATCACGAAGGCTGTTGCAATAGATGACACCTTTAGAAAAGTTTCTTGTTTTCTGTTCACTGACTTCGACTTTAATATTGTTGGAGAAAGATGTCAACGTAATTAATTTTGTGGCTTGAACAAGGTTGGCGGTTTCGACTTCCAATGTTCCACTTTTGAAGTTAGTTGAGACTTTAGTTACTTTTCCTGAGCAAATGTTATCTATGACTTTTTGGACAAGAAAAGGAGAGACGTGGGCAAGGCCATCGTTGCTTTCAATTCTTGTAATTACCAAAAATTTTGGTCCAGCAGAAGCGTGCGTTAAATGTTTGTTTTTGTCTGTTGTGAATTGCAGTAAATCCGGGGGTTTGGTCATCTTAATGGTAATTTTTGGCGAGTGTCGCCAGACAAGCGCCGTTAGTTGTGTTTTTTTGTTTTTGTTCTGGAGATTGTTGTTGGAGTATTTTAAGGTGAAAAGAAAGCAGAGAAACGATTAACGTTTCTAGTGTTGCTATGCCGAAGTTTGTATACCTTTGCAGGTTCTTCTGTCCCAGCACGGGAAAGAGCGGAAATACGTTTATTTAAATAAACTCAAATAAAACTTTATTTTTTTATGCGACTAACTAAGATTGTGTTTAATTTATATAAAGATTTTGCCACGCCCCTTTCCGCCCCCGAAATTTGAAAAACTCGATTATCTCCCGTAATTTTTTACCTTGTGCAATCAAATTTGTCACACTTAAATTTGATACTAATACCCAGATACTAATACCCAAACTGCCTTTATTCAACTCGGTCGCACGAGGTACCTACCCGGTCACCACACCAACGAATTCACCTTGAACTACGCAAACCATGGACAACACATCAAAAAGGGCAACGAATAACACACATGTACACATATACGTACATACATATTTACACACATTTACAAAGGTGGAGACAGCAAGTATACAGGTCGGCGGCACGCAGATTAAAACAAAAAAGGCAATAAAGTACCTTGGAGTACTCATCGATACAAGGCTCAATTTCAAAGATCACCTCTCGGCAACGGCCAAAAAGGCCAGAATAACTTGCTCTACCTTATCACGCTTAATTCCCAACACAAGAGGACCAAGCCAGAGCCGAAAAACGCTGTGGCATGGCGTAATCAAGGCAACCATGCTTTACGGCGCGCCCGTTTGGGCAGAAGCAATGTCCACAAAATCATACGCCCGAGAATTGGACTCGATATTTAGAATCAGCGCACTAAGAGTCTGCTGCGGATTTCGTACGATTTCAGGTATCGCAGCCATGGTACTAGCAAGCGCAATCCCAATCGGAATCCTGGCCGATGAATCCAAAAGACTCTTTTGGGCACTAACAGAGCCAAACTTACTGCCAACCGAAAAAGAATTGCTACGGGTCCAGGCGCGCGAAATAAGTATAGCGAGGTGGCAATCGCTATGGGATATGTCGCAAAAAGGCAGATGGACCCATCGGCTAATCCCAAGCCTAAAAGACTGGTTGGCCAGGGCCCATGGAGAAGTCAACTTCTTCTCGACGCTCATTCTGAGCGGTCACGGCTGCTTCCGTGGCTACCTACACCGGTTCAGACACGCATCAAGCCCAGAGTGCGCATGGTGCGCCAACGGAGAAGACGAGACGGCTGAACATGTCCTCTTCAAGTGCGGCGCTTCGAAACCGAGAGAGAACACCTCGAGGCGGAATTCGGGGAGCAAATCTCAGTATCCAACTTGGTCCCAATGATGATTCGTCGCAGGGAAAACTGGGAGGCATTCAACAAGTTCGCGGCTATCGCCATGACCGAGCTCCGCAGAGTGGAGCAGCTGAGTCGAGTCGAATGACCTGAGAGCAGGAAGCGGGTGGAAGCACGCCTGTGTGAAGCAATACCCTCGCTGGCAGTACCACACAAGCTACTTCCCCTCGCAAACTTTTTCCAAATTCTCTATCCTTCTTTGTATATATTTCTATTACTTAATAAATGAATTAAAAAAAAAAAAAAAAAAAAAAAACATTTACACACATACATATATCCATACATACATATATAGACACTTACATATATACGTACATACATATTTACACACATACATATATCCATACATACATATATAGACACTTACATATATACATACGTACATATATACATACATACATATATACATATGTAATTAACTGAAGGAGAGAACGGCATTGTCGCCGAATAAAAATAATAATTGTGTGTTGAACGTCAAACAAGACGGAGGTTTTAATTTTGTAATAAAGAAAAATACTAAAGAGTAAATAAACACAGGGAAAGGTTACTCTTTTTCCTCGAACACGACTTGGCCAAGATGTTAACTGGCGCAGCTTAACGACTTCAGGGACGGGAAAAAGTGCCCCGAAGGAACCTACGCTCATGCATAAGTATCTAAGTATTAAAAAAAAAAAAAAAAAAAAAAAACAAAAAAAATTTTATAATAATGCATAAATTGTTGCCTAATCGTGCTGACCGCGTCGCAAGTCACACATTTTTATGGCTTTACTTCTTCCGTTAAAACAGAACGACGGGACTGTCGCGACCGACAGTCAGATTTTTTTTTTTTTGCTGAGTTGCGTCGCAAATTTTGGAGTGCGTTTTGTAGTTTCCTAACCTTTGGGCAGCGAGTCATTTAATTTTCAACCGCCTTGGAAGCAACATCGATCTTCAAAAAAAAAAAAAAAAAATATAATAAAAAAAAAAAATAAAAAAAAAAAAAAACAAAATTAAACAATAAGCTGTGAAATTCGAATGCTTCAAGTTTGTCAACTGGAACGAGCAAAGGCCCAACAATATTCGCCGAAAGTGAAAGGGGTAAGGTACATATATATATATATATATAGATATAAAAAAAAAGAAACCAACAACAAAATTGATTGAAATAAAATGTGTAAAACTATAAACAAAAAACACTAGTATACAAATAGTATAACTTTCCCCAACTTTGTGATTCCCAAGGGACCCTCCAAAGTAAAAGGGGGCAAACCAGCCTCTGGTTTTCATACTCAAAAAAAAAAGGAGAACAAATAGCTAAACGATACATAAGCTGCTTAAGCCAACACATAAGTTGTTGTACAATTTTTTTTTTTTTCGTGTTCTTATTGCGCTAGACGGTTATATGTGTCCACAAGTTTGTGTGTATGTGTAACCGGAGCCTGCTGTATTGGACAGAGCTTATAAGACAAAAAAAAAAAACCACAAAAAAGGAGAATAGAAAAAAAAATATATGATAAAAAAAAAAAAAAAATAAAAAACAAAAAACTATACATATATCAATTTTGAAACAACAATAAAGATGTTGAATACACATAAAAGCTTGTCTATTCAAAGAAAAATAATAATTTTTTTTTATTAACAAGGCTTAATCTGGTGAAATTCACGGCTGATGACTGTCCGCCCTTAGTTGGGACTACTGCAACGAGCAACAATCTCAGTTAGCTTCAGCACAACCGCGAAATAAAACAACAACTACTTAAAACCATCATTTCATCGCTTGCCACACGGAGGGACAACAATTCGTGAGTCAAAAGATTAAAAAAAAAGAATAAAAAAAAGAAAGGAATTTATGGAAATTAAAGGGAGCATAAACAAATGAATAAACAATGTCAATCATCAATGAAACGTTAATAATAAAATAATTATAAGATTTTCAAACATTACCGATCAACCGATAATAACAAACAGAATATTATAAGTAATTTAAAAAAAAAAAAAAAAAAAAAAAAATAAAAACTATAAAAATAAGATCTATAAGGAATTAAGCACTGAACACAACGAAATCCATGTTCTTCAATATTTAAATAGAATTGGCCTTAGCATTGATGTTATGTATAACCATTTAAATAATACTTTATTTTTTTTTTTTTTTTTTTTTTTTTTTCAACTAAAGAAGACAAAATCACAGAAATTTTAGCAAAACGAAATGTCACAATTTCATCGCAAGAACATTTATATAGATTACTTGAAATAGATACATTTGTAAACAAAACTAATGTAATATTTTACATAAAAATTCCAATGTTCAGAATTAAAGACTATAAATTCATTCATTATACCATTGCCAATGACAAGACTAAATGTCTGAAAATACCTAAACACATTATTTATAATAGATATAGTATTAAGCCTCTTAAAGATAAAATTATGTTTTTTGCCCCAACGTGGGATACAAATTATCTACAAGAAATCATCAATGAACAGAACAACCGGAAATTCTGGAACCAGAAAGGGAGTCTGTTTTGTTGGTGTTAAATAGACTTAAAACCTAGCATAGACAACCTCACCTGGAAGCAATCAAAGCGCAACTATATTTTAATCCTTTGAAGAGGATCAATTGTTCTCAAACCACCACCAGTCGCTACTAATTTCGTTCAGACCACCGCTATGGCCCTCACTTCAATCCAGTGGGGGGAGGAGTTACCTACCCGGTCACCACACCAACGAATTCACCTCCAACTACGCAAACCATGGACAACACTTCTCTTGATTAACCTTCCTTCCCTAACTAACCGTAGAATTATGCTTGGTGTTATTTTTATGCACAAGCTCCTAATTGGTGATATCGACTCGCCTGAGTTATTAGCTCAGGTAAATCTGTCGGTACCATGTAGACGGAGTAGACATCCTTTGATACCTTTATCCCTTAGTCGTTGTTCTTCTAACTATGCCCTGCATGAACCTTTTAGGGTCCTCTGCTCTGATTACAACCTTCTATTCCCTGTAATTGGCTCAGAGCTTTCTATTAATATGATTAAAACTTCTATCCTATCCCGTTTAGTTAATAGATAGCTATAGTATTTTTTAGTTATTTGTTTGTCTGTTTTTTCTATTGTGTATTTGTCCACGCGATTCGTGCCGTACGTTATACGGCAGCACCCCTCGGTCGGTAGGGTGGGAGGTGGGCAGTTATCTGCTTGGGCTCGCGCGTAACAGGCTTTGTCCTGGTCTCGTAGGGGCCACTTGAACGTACTGCGCATAGTATCGTCAACGTCCGCTAACACATCAAAAAGGGCAACAAATAACACACATGTACACATATACGTACATACATATTTACACACATACATATATCCATACATACATATATAGACACTTACATATATACATACGTACATATATACATACATACATATATACATAATTAACTGAAGGAGAGAACGGCATTGTCGCCGAATAAAAATAATAATTGTGTGTTGAACGTCAAACAAGACGGAGGTTTTAATTTTGTAATAAAGAAAAATACTAAAGAGTAAATAAACACAGGGAAAGGTTACTCTTTTTCCTCGAACACGACTTGGCCAAGATGTTAACTCACGCACTTTTTATTTATTAAGCAAAATATTGCTTAATAAATATAGCAATATAGCTTCAAGGGGTATTTGTCCAAATAAGGGTAAATATTTACTATCACTATTCGGGCCCAAAACGCGCTTAAAGTACATAAATTTGGTATCAAACGAAAGAGAAAAATTCCACGAGCACGACCTCAGGTGCGCCTTGGCGATTTATTTCGTAGTTTTTGTGTAATTAACAAAAGAAAATTGAGTTTTTTAGCGGGATTAAAGCTAAAAATAGCTGAATCTAACTATTTCCAGCTAAAATAGTGTGGCTAAATATTACGACAATGTTGGTAAGCGCGCCAAATGGCGTTGCCAGATACCAAATTTTCTGGTATAAAATTGGCGCCATATTTAAATTTTTCCGGCAAATTCAAATGGACTGGTGACAAAAAAAAATTGTATTTTTTCAAGAGGCAATTGGCAGAAATTTATGTATGTATATAATAGTGTGTTAATTGTTATATTTCAGTGCAATTAGGTTTATTTCAATGGGCAATGAAGTAAAGTTAAAGGTTGAATATGTTTACCTACATATGTATTTACATAAATGGAATATTGAATTTAATTAAGATAAAATAGGGAATAGAAAACAAGCCTGGTGTTTAACAATTTGATCGCGTTATTATCAAACCTTCTTGTGTCGGAATGACAGCAATTAAAATTCAAATTAATTAAAAATTCCTTTAAATATTATTTATTTTGATATTAATTAATATAAACTCAAGGATTTAATATTTACTATTACGGAAAATTGAAATTGAAATAAATAAATTTTTAATTAAATTGTTCGTGGTATCCTAGCACTGCATTGATAAAACTTTTTTATTAATGTGTTAGTTAGGCTAAAAATAAGATTATTTGGCTTCATTTAAAATAGAGCAAATTGATAGCATTTGAAATTTAAAGATAACCACATTCTATATTGATTTTTATGAATACTTAAATATTAATTCACTTAGTACAGTAGTATTACTACTAATGATTACTACTGTTTTTATAACTGTGACCTACTATTTTTGCTGGTATTTCTTTTGTGAGTGTCTTTTGGGACCATTTAAAAAAAAAATTGTTTAATAACGGAAAGAACTATTAAGATTATATTGTTTTATTGAATTGAGAATAAAGAAAGTAAAGTAATAGAAGTAAGCTAAAGAAAATAGAAATGCTGGTGGCGGAAAGGATTACTCAATGCAGTAAATAATTAAAGTGTAAGACGGCTTTAGATTCAGCATGGATGTAATTCTGATCATGATCAGGTTCCGAATTTTGATATTAAAAAAAATGTGTAGTCATTTAAGTTTTGTATCCCTAGATCCTAAATTTCTTATAAGTTTTCATAGTGACTGCATTTCCAAATTTTCTATGGAAGTAACTAGACTTATCTGAAAGTACATTCTTATTAACATGTCTAAGTAATCTGAAACTTCGATAGAATCTACCTGTTAGAATGACCAGAGAAGTGCCCAGGCAACTAAATTTTCGACTTTATTTTGATAATTATTTCAATTCATTGCCTCTTTTGAATATTTGGCGGTTAAAGAATTTTAGCTTTGGGTACTATACGAAGAAATAGAATCCCAAACAACAAGGCACTTGATTACTTTAATGAAACATCCACGGGGTATGTCGGTTGAGTATGTCGCAGATTTCGACGGTGTTGACATATCACTAACATCGTGGTTGGACAATAAAATCATATCATTAGCATCCACCTATGGTGGTTGTTGGAGGAGAAATCCTGAATTTAAACTCATTCATTTAATTATTCTGATTTTCTTCCTTTTCCCTTTACATTGTACTTTGAATTGCTCTCTCTCGTAGCATATAACTTTAAGAATTTACTGTACCATGAGAGCTCGAATGCGACGAACACAAATAAATGTACAAACGGAATATCGTCGTCTAATCTTTTCGGGAAAATTGTGGAACTATAGGCAAGGGAAGTTATGAGGCATCGAATCTCCTAACAAGGAAACAATTTTGTAACTGGCCGAGAAATTGGCCAACAGTGGGATACTTCCCAAGGACAAAGTTTGTCGATTCAACAAAGCCAAGAAAGAATATGTTGAAATTGACCGTCCCTTGTACATGGGACGCGCTGATACAAGATACAAAAATTTTACCAAGAAGTGGCAGGTTCGTATTTTTCACCATCTTTTATATAAACGGCTTTTATATAAACGCGTTCGTAAGGACGTATTACGCATTAAACTTTGTGGTTCTTCCGACTTTCCGCTAAATATTGTTGATATAGAGATAATAACGAAGCTTGAAACCTAATCAAATGGTGCGGCAGGATGAAGTTGGACATTGGCCTATCTGGGCAGAAAAGCGAAAAGGGTACAAGTACCCAAACTTCACAGCATTTTCACAAGTAATGTGCGATAAATAAATAATAAATAAAACCATTGTTTTTAAAACGTTCATCTTAATTAAACATACAGTGTATTTTTTATTTTAACTTTTGAATCAAAAATAAAAAAAAAAAACCGTGTCAAAATCGGATTTCGTGCCATACAAAGGGTTAAACATTTTTCATTCATGCAGGGTTAGAGTTTTAGTTTTTAATTTTAGCTTGACAAATAATAGTCGAAAAGTCTAATATTAAGGCAAATAATATTTAAAACATGCATCTCTCTTTTCAAAGTCAGCTTATTCATAAGATTTTTCAGCAATAAAATTGACGAGATATTTATATTTAGTTTGTCCGCTTGTGAAAAATAAATATTTTACAAAATGAAAAATAAAAACCGTGGCGTGTGTATTTGAAAACTTTAATTTGAGAGGTGCTTCTAACTAATTCGCTTATGCTGATTCCAAATATGAACTCAGTTTTTCCAAAAGTTACTATAGAAACTAAAGGAATTTAATATTTTAATCAGTATTTTTAAGTCTTATTTTTAAGTAATATTTTTAGTTTGAAATTAACTCTTTTTTGTTCTTAATATTTTAATCAGTATTTTTAAGTCTTATTTTTAAGTAATACTTTTAGTTTGAAATTAACTCTTTTTTGTTCTTAATATTTCAATCAGTATTTTAAGTCTTATTTTTAAGTAATATATTTCATCTTTTTTCGCAGTACTGGGTTGGGGGAAAAAAAAAAATGAAATTAACAATACGGTTTAAATTGCCCGCCAAAAAGAAAACACTGTTTAAAATACGCGCCAAAAAACAAGACAGTCTGGCAACAACAAAACCAAAAATAACTGCGTTAACCAACACTAAAACGCAATTTAGCGGATTTTTTAGCCGTTTTTTATTTTCCAACACTGAAATCTCGAGTAGCGATAGTAAATATTTACCCAAATAAGTTAAAAGATTGTGAATTGTGGTGGAATGGGCGGAAGTGGCTCGGCGAGGCAAATGACAAATGGCCTAAACCAAAAACAGATAATGACAAGAATTCCATACTATTAAATACAGAGAGTAGTATTATGCAGGAGCTAATTGAAAAGTATTCCTGTATAAATAAGCTGGCCAGAATTACGGCATATGTATTAAGATTTATTGGCATTAAAAAAAATATAGAGTGTACCCATCATATGTCACCATCAATGAGCTTAAGAATGCTAAAAGCGTGGGGGGAAGATTGCAAAATGCCAACATATGTTTTGATACTAAACATCCTGTGGTTTTGGATAAATCACATCTAGCATTGCTATTGATTATAGATGCTCATAAGGAAACTCTACACGGAGGAATTAATCTTATGAGAAATCAAATTCAATTAAAATTTTGCATTTTCGGCTTAAGAAACGCACTTAAAAAATACCTGAGGGAATGCGTCACTTGTGCCAGATACCGCCAAGTAACTACGGAGCAAATTATGGGTAACCTACCCAAAACAGGGTAACGGTGTCATCTCCATTTCATAACACGGGGATTGATTTTGCCGGTCCATATCATATACATTCAAGGGATACATAGCAGCAATCGTGTCAACTAAGGCAATTCACTTAGGAGTTGTTAGTAACTTGACAACTGATGCCTTCGTAGTATCATTTCGGAGATTTGTTGCAAGACGGGGTAAATGCGCTAACGTATATTCCTATAATGGTACAAATTTTGAGGGGGCGGCTAGGAGGCTCGATGAAGACTTCAAAAAAGCAGTTTGAGATAACATTCAGGTTGCCCCTGTTCCAGAACAGATCTGATCTGATGATCAGCTGGCATTTTAGCCCCCGGCAGGACCTCATTTCGGAGGTATTTGGGAAGCGGGAATAAAATCGGTCAAGTATCATTTAAAAAGAGTAAAAGGAGATAGTAACCTCACATATGAAGAACTGGCAACTTTATTGTGCCAGTTAGAAGCAGTACTAAATTACACGACCCGTTGTACACGACGGGTGAAGATATGGACAACAACGAAGTGTTAACTCCTGGTCATTTCTTGATTGGAAACCAACATTAGAAGCAGCCGAGTGCATATCAGAAGAAATGAAGTAAGTAAGTCGTTTTACCGACTTAGGTATACCATACACCAGTAAAACAAATATTTCAAATTTGTAATAACTAATGCATTTGCCTATTTTAAATGAAGTAAGTAAGTCGTCTCGCCGACTTAGGTATACCAAACACCAGTAAAACAAATATTTCAAATTTGTAACAACTAATGC